>CM046460.1:17659452-18026952 GCA_025506415.1 Flaveria robusta | reverse complement strand
TAATTCGGAAACATACTCTTTCATTTATATTTTTTTAAAGGTTAACAAACAATTTTATACTTCATCGACTTACAGAAAATTAGTATAAATCGCTACATATAATATTATAACTCAACTCATCAAACTAGATACAACAAAATTTTTTCATTGATCTCATGTTAATGATAGATTTTTAAATCTGTGTTTAAGCTATAACCAAGAATCTTTATTTCACCCACCACATTCGTAATATTTGTAGATTTTGTATTCAAATACTAATTCATTCCGGCCTCTCCATAGACACCAAATATAAGTTTGAATCACCGAATACATAAACATCTTCCACCTTGGAGACTCACGAACTGAAGTATAAATCTGAAATAAATCTTTTACGTTGAACAAATAAAAAGATAAAATATTGCACCAAGAGGAGATAACATCCCAAACTAATTGAGAAAAAAAGGTATTGCATAAATAGATAATCCATAGACTCATTTCTCTCATCACAAACACACATAATTGGTTATCAATATTGTTATGCTCATGCAACAAAGAAGGCCAATTCAATGTAACCTTCAAAAAAAAAAAAAAAGTTGACTTCGAAAGAAATCCAACTGGTATCAACACAAACTCTTTTATTTATTAAATAAGATAATATATGCATAATTTGATTATACAAATTAGTTTTACTATAAGATAGCTTTTTTAAATAATATATAATATAATGTGCGTATATTAGTTTTGTTATTAAATATAAACCTTAAATGTGTTTGTAGCTCAAGTTACCACTACTTATCCTAAAACAATTTACAAATTTTGATTTATAAAGTTTTAAACCACGGGAGAACTTGACAAATAAGCATGTTGTTACGTGTAAAGATAAGTATCTTGATTTCATTGTTTTTCTAACGTAGCAATAACACAATTATACCTAGTGTCTTTCTATTAAAGACTTACAACATAGAAAAGAATAAAATAGCAATCGTGTTACATAAGAAAAAAAAGACAAAAGTGTTACATGAACGAAAATGAATTAACAATTTTGTCACATAAATGAAGAAAATTAATAACTTTACCATTAATTTGAAAGTGCCTAGAGGCGTTCTCTTTAGGTAGGACTTTTTAAATTGATGACTTGGAACTCGTTTGGAATCATTCTTTCTCTAGTTCTTTGTAATCGTGTTATTTTTGCGCTAACAAAAGTAAGACCACGAATATTGTGCCTACAACCATTCGTTCACGTGGACCGTGTTCAATCAGCTTTCAGTAAAAATTCCTACAACTGTCACTAGTTCACATAGACGTCGATCGATGTGCCTACATAAAAAAAAAAAAAAAAAAAAAAAAGAAGATTCCATTCCGAGGTAGTATGATTTCAGATAGAAGACCGGACCACACCCATCCTGACTAGTTCATTGTGTTTCTAGTTTTTCAACACCGTAGTTACCAGTTTGATACATAACATCCATTAAAATTGGAACATAAGCATCCCTACGATGAACAACCTAATAAACATAACTTTTACATGGGGTATTTCTTAATGTAACAATTTTAGATCTCTAGAAGACGTTTAGTGGAATCTGATTAAAGGTTTTTCACATCTCTAAGTACAACGCATCAAATCCTTTCTTTCTTTAGAAATTAAATTCGAGGCAGAAAAATAATTAAAAAGTTTTATTTGATGTAGTTTATTTTAATAATCGAGATGGGAGCTAATGCTGGCAGTCAGAGAGACTTGACCGTAACTTATATAATTAAGTTCATCGAATCAAAACCGACGTTATATTTGTATTTGTATTTGTATTAATATTAAAAAGTGCACGAATATGCGTGTACGCATGTGCAACAAGACCCACGAACCTTGATTCATACATACTGCCACTTGTATGTATCATAACTTTCATATACTTTTAAATTTGAGTTAAGTGATTTTTTTATATATATGGTGTTATAAAAATTCTTATTTGAATTAAAAAGTTTATATTTTATTATTTGTATTAAAATGTTTCATAAAATTATTTATTGAATTCATTTGACTACACTTTGTTAACGCCGTTAACATTTTCTGTTAAAATTTTTTCACTTGAGGGGTATTTTAAGCAAAACAAATACAAATTAAAGAACAAGCCCCACATGGAGAGTTTGTACATTCAGTCTCTTTAGGTAATCACGAAATATGAAATCTCACCATTAAAATTAATTTCTTTCGCCTCTGTAATCCCATCAGCAAGCACAGTGATTGTAATCATAATTTTGTCTCCAAAATCAATCGCAAGCAATATTTGAAGAACTTTAGTTTGTTTGTGCCCCGATTGATGATTCCAACCCATATGAGTTTTATGATAAGTTTGTTTATCGCCACCACAGTTATAAACACTGCATTATCGAATGAAATCAACCCTATTATTTGATTTGGTGTTTTGACTCTATTGTGCATAGCTCTTGATTTGATGATTTTGTCCTACTATTTGGGCAAATTATTGGACTATGAACAATGTGTTGATACAGATCATTATTTCTAGATTAGTAGTCACGGTATTTTTGTCAATTTTTTGCTTTACGGAAATCTTTGGTTTAAAGTTTATGATTATGATAATTAGTGTTTCATAGTTATGCTTTATAAATTGTTGATTTCATATTGTTTTTATTTTTTTTTTTTACTTTGATAATTGATGTTTCATGGTTATAATTTAAATAGATGGTGTCATATGGCTTGCTTATTTTTATATTATTTTTTGTGGGATGTGTTTAAAGGAGTCATTTTTAAGTGATTAAATTCAGATTTTATCTAGTAACAAATGGAGTCGAATCACAATTGTGATTGCCTATAAAGATTCAACGTATAAAGCCTCTCATTGATTATCTATTTTGTAATTGTTTTTGATTAAACTACCTCTCAAGTGGGAAAAGTTTACGCTGTGTTCCCGAAACACATTTAAGGAGAGAAATGAAAGCAAATGAATAAAAAATAAAAAATAATTGTGTTTCTGAGTTTTTTTTTAAGGAGAAAATGGAAGTAAACAACAAAAACTGTGTTCCTAAGCTTTTTAAAGGAAGGAAATGAAAAGAAAATTTCAAAGACTTTTCTTTGTAATTTTCCTTTCAAAATGGAAGGAAATGTAAAGAAAAGAAATGAAAGACATAAAATTCTAACTTTGTTTGTATTTCCTTCGAACTTTGGAACACGAAAATTTAATATGTCTTTTCTTTTTTTTTTCTTTTCTTTTCTCTTCTTAATTTTCTTACTGTTCTTTTCTTTTCTTTTCTTTCGTTTATTAAACTCGGACGTAGCGTTAATGCAAAATGTTAATGTTGTTAATTACATGTAGTCAAACAAATTCAAAAGACAGTTTTTGTAAAATTTTAGGGTGCAAATGGAAACATTTAAACCTATAAATTAAATGACAATTATTATAAAACCATACGGATGAAAAAGACACTTAAATTTTTAAATTTTTAAAAAACTTTTTATCATTTAAGGAGATACTCTTAAGGTTTTATTAACCTATTGTTTTCAATGTTCAATTTTTTAGTAATTTGCTTACATTAAGCTTTTTTATGACCTGTTGCCATCTTTTAATATATTATATGACAAGTTAAATGAACGTCAAATGCTCATTCTTAATGATTTGTCATTATGTATGACATTTTTATTCGATAACAATATATAAAAGTAATTATTCAATGTGTTTCTATGCCCTTCCACCTCTCCTCTCTCTCCTTGGCGTCATAGTATCAAAGGGGGGATTCAGCGTCATTTCAATCTTAAATTGTCTCGTATTTTTTTTCCTATTCTTTGTCCTCGACACCACAACCCTCTTTACTTCTTATCCTCTTGTCATCACCATCACCAACAACTTGCAAAATAAATCAATACCTTCAAAGAAGGGTAATAAAGTATTTATGCATGTATTATTGAGACTGATATTATGGTATCTGGGTTTGGTTGTGTTTAGGTTTTTGTTTTGTCTAGGTTTTTTTTGTTTTAAAGTTTGACATATATGAATGTTTGAGGATGCTTGAACTTGAATCTCATAAGTTTTCAATTTAGGTGTTTAATTTAGCTTTTTTTTTTTTTTTTTTTTTTTTTATATTGATTTGCGATTGAGTTTCATTACTAGAAAAGGATAAAGGTAGTGGTTTATGGTTGGAGGATGCAAAAGGGTTAGAAAAGGATATGCGGCGCACTCTAACATCCCTTAACTTCATGTAAGCGATAATTTAACCATGTTACCCCATTTCACTCCGCCTCACCCCAAGGAAATAGTTTAACCCCCATTTCATGCTCTTTTTTAATTTTTAATTTCATAGCATAGACAAAACTTGATATAACGTTCATTGAAGCATTGATGCCCTCCGTCTTAACATCTTTTAATGCCAAGGGGGAGAGGGTTGTTTAATGCCTTCTAACCTTTCACATAGACTTAACACGATGGGGCATGTATGTATATTGCAAGGCCTAAGGTGTTCATGGCTTTAGTATGGCGTAGTGGGTAGTGATGAGGTGTTAGAAATGATAAAGTAGATGAAAAAAGTGGTTGTATCTTTAATCATTTTAACAAATTAAAGTTTGATGTAATAGCATTAGTAAAAAAAAGCTAAAGATTTGTAACAATATTTAATGGATCTTTGAAAAAGTAAGAGATTATTAATCCTAAATATGTATAATTTTAAAATTGTATTATACAAAAATTTAAATAGTAATTGCAACATATTATGTAATTATACCTTTAGACTTTAGTAGAGTTTTTTTACCAAACAGGTGTAGTTGAGAAAATTATTTATCAAAATGGTGTACTTAGAAAATTATTTACCAAAATAGTGTAGTTTTAAATTTTTATTGATTCTCTCTTTTATTTCCATTGGCTACTTTACTATAGCTTCTTTTTAA
The DNA here is from genome assembly GCA_025506415.1 of Flaveria robusta. Classification (NCBI taxonomy): domain Eukaryota; kingdom Viridiplantae; phylum Streptophyta; class Magnoliopsida; order Asterales; family Asteraceae; genus Flaveria; species Flaveria robusta. The sequence continues at coordinate 18,022,082 of CM046460.1, read as the reverse complement.
TGTTTTTAATTCTCTTAGGATGATATCTTTAATTTTTAGATTCAATGTTTATCAATTATATATATATATATATATATATATATATATTTTTTAGTTTATTTTAAAATCTTTAAAAAATAATTTTTTTAAGTGTTTAATCTTTATATATAAGCAATGTCAGTAGTGTAGTAACTACTTTTACAATTTTTTTTAGTAAGGTTTGTTTTGATTAAATTTGCGGCAACTTGACTTTAGATATCAAAACATATATATATATATATATATATATATATATATATATATATATAAATGAGTGTGTCGTATTGTTTACCAGAAACTTAAAAACAAAAAGTTGTTGTTGTAGGTAAGCATTAAAAATAAGAAAGCGTATTTTAAGAATATTAAAAAATCATATTTCACCCGACTCGTTGTTGAGTGAAGTTTATTTTCAATAAAACTTGTAACGGAACATACAAATAAATACCATGTCATAATAGTATATTCGAAGCATACAAGAACATTTATTTTAAAAGTTATATATTGACATCAAAATATGTATAAAAATGATTATAAATAATAAAGTAAAAATATATTAAAGTAATTTTAATAAATAAAAACTATGCGTAAACATGTTTACCATAGTTTGTACTTGAATAAGATTTGAACAATAAACAAATAAAATTCATCTCCCTCTAAAAACAAAAAAAAAAAAAAAATAGGGTGGAAGAGTGTTACTCGAGTGAGAAAATTATTGTCTAGCATTGAGCAAAAAAAAAGTTTTTGTTAATTTGTTTGTTTATACACGTAGTTAATAAACAAATTTCAAATAATATAAAAAATACTTACTACACAACCAACATTGTTTATATATAATTATTAAACACTTGAAAGAATATTTTTTTAACATTTTAAAAGTAAATTAAAGAAAACTAGAACAAGTTCTATTTACTAAAATTTTTTAAAAATTAAAGATATAAAGATATTATCCTTATAAGAATTAAAAAAAACATTAAAGAAAGTCTTTAGTAAAGTAACCAGTAAATACAAGCGAGATAATCAATAAAGTTTAAAACTACACTATTTTGGTAAATAATTTTTTAAGTATATCATTTTGGTAAATAATTTTTCCACCTACACCATTTTGAGAAAAAACTCGACTTTAGTATATTACTCGTTTGTAGGATTATATAAAAATAATATAATATGGTAATAAGTAGACTAATGATTATATTCAAAGGCAATTATGTGTAAGTTTAGACTTGAAATTTTGAGTTGGAGTGGGGTCGCCCCATTAAAACATAGGAGATATAGTATGCAAACTGATTTCCACTTTGGTTCTACCATATCTAACATAATCTTAAATGCTCCATTATTTGTCTTCTTTTTGTGGGCCTTTCTTGCTCTTGCATCATTCATGTTGGGTATCATTTCTTACCTAATATATATATACACCAAAGAATTTAAAAGTCAATTAAATTATTTATAAGCTACATATTAACATATTAATTATTTCAAAATAAAATAGATGAATAAACATGTTACTTATTTAAATAAAATAAATAAAAGAATTAATAAACCAACTTATATTAATTAAAAAGATAAACATGTTTTTGACGCCAATAATATTCCAAAGTGGGAAGAAGGGTGATTATGATTTTGGAGATATGGTACATCCTACTCAGCAACCTCTAAGTTGTAGATCTAAAGATAATTGTACCATCATATCATTAGGGCCCACTAATGAATTTATTTATTTGTGAGAACTTTGCCTATATAAACACATCATCTTTCTTCAATCTTTCATTGTGCTCTCATATTCTCACCTCAATACCTCATTGTTCCTTTTTTTCACACATTCATTTTCACAGTTTAATTTGCTTGATGGCTTCTTTGATCCAAGAAAATTGGTCATCCATCAAGGATCAACCTGATTTTGATAACTTGGAAACCTTGGAAATCGATGACACCCTTTTGATGTCGATACTCGACGAACCACATGTTGAAGATGAGTGTGACAAAGAGAGATTATCGAGTGTAATCCGGTCTTTAGAAGCTGAGATTAGTCCAATTGTAATTGATGACCATGATATGAGTTTGGAGCTTGAATGGAATGTTGATTGGGAAAATTCTCATCAGATTTTAACCGGCCAAAACCATTTAAAATCACAAGATATCGAATATAATTGGATGGTGATGGATGATATGTATATCCAAGGGTATGAAGATGTGATGGGTGGTATTATAGAGTTTGGTGGTGCTAAAGATTATTCCCAAATTTCTTATGGAAATAACACTGAGGAGCTTGGTTATGGTGCTTTGTGGCAAGAAACCAGCTGACCAATGCTCTTAAAGGGTGTAGTAGTCCATATATTTTAGTTGATGGGACCTTTTTTTTGTAAATCAACTTGTAATGTTTGTGGGTTTAATTAGCCCATTAGTTGACTAATTAATTTAAATCTCGAAAATAAATCTTAATTAGCTTCATTCATTATCACATACTTGTGATAATGATATTGTTACTCAAGATTTAAATATTAATATTTTCTACGATATTTCTTCTTATCTTTAGACCATTAACTATGATCTTTTTACATGATAAATCAATAATCAAGGCGCGTTATTCTCTAAAATCAATCATGATGCATAATTAAATTGGTCAATTAGCTTCAATTACGCTAGTTTGGTATGGGATCATGATGTATGATTCAATTAAATTTATTTATAATATTCCCTTTGTCTCCTTTAACATTCATAAGCATCTTTTAGATATGCGTAAATTAAATAAAATTCATCTAAATTATATATGTTACTCATTTTCCATATCGTCTATTTGTTAATTTATATGTATTTAAAATTAATAACAAAAATACAGTGGGTCTATGCTAATTTAATTTACCGATAAAAGTTTAGAATGTATCTAAGTGGCTAAGCTTACAAGGTTTCAAAGCTTTTGGCATGCTTTTTTTATAATGTAATATAATACTATTTTACAATCTAGTTTTTACATTATTATTTTTTTAACGACAACAATTATTGATTTTATTCATTCAAGTGTAAGCATAGAGCTAGCACGAACATAGCCATACAAACACCAATATATTACACCTATTTATTTTCCAACCTATACAACCAGCCTTTGAAATACCTCCAACTACACCAAGGAAAAGAAAGAAATAGCATTGCTAAGTTATAATAAGATGAGACCACTATACATGCACTCGCACCACCTTTCCCAACCTATAGACTTTGAGATTGCCTCTAATTGTCATTGTGAGTGTTACAACTTCTCATACCATTATGGTATGGATACAATCAATCTATAAAAGAATAAGTTACAAGTTAGACGTTGAAGATACAAATAATTACATAGAACTAATCCTATGTTCACATCCCCCCTCAAGCAAAAGTCAAGAAGGACCAAGACGAAGCTTGTGACGTAAGAGTTCAAACTAAGCCCAAGGTAAACTTTTGGTGAACATATCGCAACTTGAAGCTTGGTTGGAACAAAGAAAGTGTGAAGAGTGCTAGCGGATACAAGTTCATGGATAAAGTGTTAATCCAAATCTATATGCTTAGCCCTTTTATGTGAAATAGGATTCCGGGTAAGAAACAAAGCATTGCAATTATCACATCATAAAGTAGGGCGAGCGGATGGTTGAGCATGAAGTTCCCGAAGTAAGTGAGTAATCCACATGAGTTTGGCTGTAGTATTTGCCATAGCATGGTATTCATACTCACAAGTAGAGCCAGATACCAATGGTTTCTTTTTAGCCCTCCGCGACACAAGATTACCACATAGAAAGATGGAGTAACCATAGGTAGATCATCTAGTGTCAATACACCAAGCCCAATCGGCATCTGAATAATCAAGAAGAGATGTGTGAGTGGACTTGTTGTACTAAACACCAAAGTGTAGCATTCCTTTGAGATAGCGTAAAAATAATGAAGAAACTTGCTCACTTGATTCACCGCATAGGAAATATCGGGTCTTATGATCATTAGGAACAGAAGGGCACTAACTAGGGATTGATTTAATGTGGGATCACCAAACTGATCACCAATTTTGGATATAAGGCATTAACCGGTAAAGGTGTGGATACTGGTTTAGCATTTGTCATGTTGGCACGTCTAAGAATATCACTTGCATACTTGGATTGATTAAGACATAACCCTTATTAATGTAGTGCACTTCTAAGCCAAGAAAATAACTAAGTTTCCCAAGATCCTTGATCGCAAATTCATTGTGAAATCAAGTGATAAATGATGAAAGAACACCTTCTTGATTACTTGTCAAAATTATATCAACAACATAAACCATACATAATGCAAGAGTCCTTGTTGAAGATAAAAAGGAAGTTATCTGTGTGACCACATGAGAAGCTATTTTTAAGAAGAAACGAGCTAATACGTTGAAACCAGGCACATGGAGCTTGTTTGAGGCTATATAATGCTTTATTTAATTTGCAAAAAATATTGGCAAATTTGGGATCAATAAACCCTATAGGTTGTTCCATGTAGACATATTCATTTAGGTGCCCGTGCAGGTTGGCATAATTAACATCCAATTGATGTAAGTTTCAATTGTTTATAACCGCCAAGGACATACAATATGAACAGTTAAAGCTTTCACAACAGGACTAAAGGTATGAGAGAAGTCAATCCCCGGTATTTGAGTGAAGCCTTGCGCTACAAATAGAGCTTTATGGCGGTCAATAATACCATTAGAACGATACTTTGTACGATATAGCCATTCACATCCAACAATATTGCCATGTGTGGGGCATGGAACAAGAGTGCACTTGGTAGATCGAAAAGCACTCATTTCATAATGCATTGTACTAACCCATGTGGGATTTAAAAGAGCAGTTCTAAAACCTTTTGGATGTTTTTATAGATAGGAGCGTAAGCAGTATCAGCTTGGTGACGAGGTTTAAAAATATTGATTTGGCTTGATTTGTCATAGGGTGAGTATTGATGAGTGGCATGGGTGGTAGAGGTGGAAGGACATGCACAGTTTGAGCAGCTGTTGGTAGGGCTACGAACAAACTGAACATTTAGCAAACAGTTCGTGAACCCTTTGGTGGAAAGTCCGTTTATGTTCATTCGTTTAGTATATGAACGAACACAAACCAAAAAATTTTGTTCGTTTAATAAAATGAGCGAACATAAACACAAGTCGCATTCGTTCATTTATGTTCGTAAACATTTGATAATGTGCTCATTTATGTTCGTTCGTGAACGTTTGATAATATGTTCATTTATGTTTGTTTATGTTTTTAATTTTTATGTCATTTATTTTTATTACAATTATGTTAAATATTTTTGAATATTTATGTTAAGTACTTATTATTTAAATATTTATTTTTGATTGTGTAATGTTTTTGACGAGAATAAAAATTTTATTCGAATAAAAATATATGATCATTATTCGTTTGTTTTTATGGAATTATTTGTGTTTGTCATGTAAATTAACATTTGTTTGTACTCGTTTGCTTTTGTTTGTGTCCGTTTGCATTCAGTAAGCGTTCATGAACATGCTTATTTTCTTAATAAACGAACACAAACAATAAATCTCATTCGATAGGTGTTTATTAACAGTTCATGAACAAGTTTATTTCTTAATAGACGAACACGAACAAATCCTTGTTCATGTTTGTTCGATTCATTTACAGCCTCATGTGTTAGGTCAAATACAGGTGATAATGGCGGAGGGGAAAAGGTTTCGGAGGTATGGGTCAGGTGCAGGTGATAGAGGTGGACGGGAAGGTGCGGTTTGGCCGGTATCTTGTCAGGTAAGGCATTGATATTTGATGCAACCTGTTGGGCCTGATCAACAGAAAGGGTCAAAGGGAATTGGAGTTTAAAAGGGAAGTTGATGGGTTGTTGTTTTGTGTAGGATCAAGTGTAGGATCAAAGTATGGGCCAAAGGAGGGAAAATATGATTGGGCCGAAGGTGATGTAGTGGGCTTAGGTGGAAATGGGCCAACGTGTGTAGGCAAGTGGGCATCAAAAAAATATGATGAGTTGAAGAGATGGTAGTAGGCCCGTCGATTTTATCCGTAACCAATTAACCCGCCCGAACCAACCTCACCCGTACCCGAAGAAACCCGACCCGAACAACTCGTTACCCGAAGAACCCGAAAACCGATTAAACCGATTCTTATTCGGGTCGGGTTTCGGATAGACTTTCAAACCTCAAAAACCCGAATAACCCGAACCGATTAACCCGAAATCCAAATAACCCGATCAACCCATATTATAATTAAGTAAATTGTATGTATACATTTGTTTAGATTGTCCAAATTGATCAAATTGTTAGTATACAAATATATATTTAAACACATTTCATAACTTATAGAAGTAACTAATTTAAGTCCACTAATTTTATAAAATTTCAAATGCAAACTCACTAAAATAACCTAAATTAAGTCTATTGTTTAATACCCGAAACCCGACCCGAACAACCCGTTACACGAACAACCCGAAACCGATTAAACCGATTGTTATTCGGGTTGGGTTTCGGGTAGACTTTCAACATTAAAATACCCGAACAAACCGAACCGATTAACCCGAAAACCAATTAACTAACCCGATCAACACCCCTAGATGGTAGTGATGTGTCACCATGGAATGGGAATGATGATTCATTAAAACAAGCATGACAAGAGATGTAGATGTGGGAATTGGGATGTGGTTAGTAGACATCAATAGCGCTTATATTTGGGACTATAGCCAATGAAGTTACATTGTAAGCTTTGAGGTAAAAGTTTGTTTCCGAAGTAGTCTCGTAAGTATGGAAATACACGACAACCAAAGGTACGAAAGGTAGTGTAATTAGGAGTGTTATGAAATAACACTTCAAAAGGAGACTTGCCATGAAGAACAAATCTTGATCGAACCATTTCATGCATGAAAAAGAAGTGAGGAACCCACAAGATCACCCTCCCAAACCCCTTTATAACCACATTTTGGAAGCTATAGCATTTAAACTTGGATTTTCGGCCTTTTAAATACTATGAGAAACAAAACAGTTCTTTTTCTTTTCGATATGTTAAGAGATTTGGAAAAACAGGCTTTAAAAGTTGGTGTATTGAATGATTCCCCACATCCCTTTGTGTAGAAGAAGTTGTAATTGAACTCCGTATACTACTCATGTTCTTGTTTCCTAAATCATCCACTTTATTTAAGGAAACTTTGTAAATAGATTTGATACATGAGGCACAAAGGCTATTAGGTTGGGTTATTGTCCTCCTTCAACATTTGTTTGCATAATAAGGTAGACTTGGGCAAAAAAACCGGGTACGGACCCAACCCGGCGAACCCGACCCGGACCCGGGTCCGGGTACAACCTGGTATAGGGTGTACCCGGTTTGGAACCGAAAATACCCGATTGGTAGGAACCGGTTATGGTTTTTTATATTTTTTTAGAACCCGAACCGTACCCGACCCGACCCAACCCGGACCCGACCCGATCGTACCCGGGTTCAACCCGGTTTTTACCCTTTTTTGGGGATTTTTTAAAAAACTAGCCGTTGGAACTCCTTTTTGACCTTTTTTTTTTTTGTTTTTTTGGCCCCCTAAGGTAGTATAAATAGGTGTGGGTTGGTATGATTGAGTACCCAACTCTCAAACGCAAAAACATACGCAAAAAACGCAAAAAATACTCTAGTTTACTCTCGTTTTACATTTTCACTCTCTTGTTTTACACTTTTCACTGTCTTGAATCTTGTTATGGCTCAATCACAATCTTCCGTTGGTCAAAGTTCGTCCAACGTTCCAACCGTCGTTCGTGTTCTTCCACACAATCGTAACATGGATGTATGGTGCAATTGGCATATGGTTGAGTTGAGTGACGGGTCTGTAAAGGCTCGTTGCAAGTTTTGTGGAGTTTTGCTTATTAAAGATTCTAACACGACTTTAAGCAAACACATTAGCAAAAAGTTTTGTAAGTCGTTGAAAAGTAATCCGGATTCGCAACAAACACAATTAGGTGGAGACAGTGGAATATTTAATTACGACATTAATAGGGTTCGAGATCGAATGGCGAAGTTCGTGATTCAAGAAGCTTTGCCTTTTAGTCATTTCGACAATCCTCGTTTGACCAATTTAATTCTAGAGACGCTTCAACCTCGTTACAACCATGTAAGTCGTACTACCCTTAGACTTTATTGTTTAAAATTATGGAAGCAAGCAAAAAATGATTTAATTGTATTATTTGAAAATATAAATACCGGTGTAAACTTAACTAGTGACGTTTGGTTGACTCCACACGGTTTACCCGAATCGTACCTTTGCGTCACCGCTCATTGGGTAGATCCCAAATCATGGCAATTGATGAAACGTACGATTGCGTTTGATCTTTTTCCGTATCCACACACCGGAGAATTTTTGTTTTACTTTTTGGATAATGTAATAACTACTTTTAATTTACAAAATAAAATTTTTTCAATGGCATTTGATAACACTTCCAACAACACAACCGCGGTTGAAAAATTAAAATTAAAATATCTTCCGATTGTAAATGGTGATTTTTTCCATACTCGTTGTGTTGCACATATTATTAATTTAGTAGTGCAAGACGGTCTATCCGTGCAATTTATTGATAACTTTATTAAAGCTTTTCGATTTATGTTACATGACAAGAAGAAGATATCAAGATTATAAAAAAACTTTGTAAGGATACGGACTCTATATTTTTAGGTCCTAATTGGGATGTACCTACTCGGTGGAATTCGACTTGTCACATGTTTAATTGTGCTTTAAAACAAAAGGGAACTTTGAAAGCTTTTCATAATAGTCTTTCGGATAATGGTGAAGCCGACCCATTTCCGGATGCGGGTTGGAAAAATGTTCAAAGACTATCCGATTTTCTTAAGGTGTTTAAAAACTCAACAACAAAATTATCGGGAGTTTATTATCCCACTAGTTATTCGGTGGTTCAATAATTATATTTCATGGATTGAATTTTAAAAATTTTTAATATAAAAATGATATGTTTACACAATTGATAAAACCAATGAAAGAAAAGTTTAAAAAATATTTTGAGAAGTTACCACCCGTTTTTACTTGTGCCGCCGCTTTAAATCCGTTTTTAAATGTTGCTGGGATTGAATGTTTGATAGACGAGATAAATAACAATTTAGATATGCATGACGAAAACCCCAATTTTTCAAGGGATGCCAAAAAAAGTTTTAATGCAAGCTTGAAAACAATATATAATTTTTATTTAAATAGATATGGGCCTAACGTAAATATAACCACACCAAGAGAATCAACCTTAAATGCTAGTACCTCGATGAAAGACCCGGTTATAACCATGTTGAATGTTGTTCGGGATGTGACGGCTAAACGACAAAGGGGTAACACCCCAACAAGCGAGCTCGGTAGATATAGTGCTACGGATTTTATTTCCACTATGACTACCGAAGATTATCGTCCAAGCTTCTACGGTAGCTTCGGAATCTGCGTTTTCTCTTAGTGGCAGGGTAATCTTATTACGGAGAACAAGACTAACTCCAGAAGCGGTTGAGATGTGCATTTGTTTAAAGGATCACTTAGACCCGATGGATCGTATACAAGACCAAACAAACCTCGAAGATGAAATTGCACTCGAAGCTAAAGTACACGATGAAGAGGTAGAAGAAGGAGTATCTTCTGGCATATCGGACGAAGAATTAGCATTTGATCAAGCGTCTCGTAGTAAATAAACATTAGACAATAACTTAAATAAAAGTTTTATGTTATTTTTTATTGATCTATTTATGTATTTTTAAGTTGTTTAAATAAATAAATAAAAAATTAATGTTTATTTAATATTGTTAAATAAAAACAACATTAATATTATTAATAATAATAACAATAATAATATTAATAATAATAACAACAACAACAAAAACAAACAAAAACAAAAACAACAATAATATTATTAATAATAATAACAATAATAACACTTATAATAATAGTATTAATAATATTAATAACAACAACAATAATAATATTGATAATAACAACAACAACAATAATAATAATAACAATAAATAATAATAACAATAATACTTATTATGATTTATAATAATAATAACAAAAACAACAACAACAAGTCAATAATAATAATAATAATAATAATAATAATAATAATAATAATAATAACAATAATAATAACAATAATAATAATAATATTAATAACAATTTATATTAGTAAAAACAAAAAAAAATAAAAAAAAATTAAAAAACCCGATTATACCCGGGTTCCGTACCCGACCCGGACCCGACCCGACCCGACCCTAACCGGGTATGTCGGGTAGGGTAATAGCTTAGGTGAACCCGACCCGGGTTCGAACCCGGTTCCACCAGTACCCGGGTACGAAAAAAACCGGTTGGGCCAAACCCGGTTTCAACCCGGTTTCGGGTATTGGGCCGTACCCGGTTTGCCCACCTCTATAATAAGGCTAAGTTCAGTTATTTAAGGCTCCCACCCCAAGACCTGCTTTTGTTTTGAGTTTGTAAATTTATTTCATGTTATCCAATGAATATATCTATGAGATGCGTTATGGCCCCAAATAAACCTTTTAGGATGTTTAAACATGACAAAAAAGTAAATGAAGAAGGCTATCTAGAACCATCTTTATTAGGGTAATTCTTCCTACAAATGACAAAATACTAGCCTTCTAAATGTTAGAATGATTTGGATTAAATATTGGAAGATTTAATTGTAAAGATTTGAAAAAAATTATTAAGATTCAGTTCATTACTTGGTTGCATGATTTAAAGATTTGGTTTAATTTGTTTCCTATTTGAATGTGTTGCAAGTTAGTCTAGTATATATATACAAGGTTAAGAATTAATGAAATTTGTGTGGCTTGGTAATTATTAGTAAAAAGTTTAGAGTCGTGCAAGTTACCAATTAAAAGCAAGAGTAAGAATCAGAAACCTTTTGGTTCCGTTTAGCTAAAGGTTAGACGATTTTCATGTACTAGTGTTTAAATATGTATTTTTAATATCTATGCATGGAAGAGAGTTACTTTACTTGTTTTCATGTATACCGATCAATATTGAAGACTACTTAAGAATCAATTAAGATTGACACGCCAGACAACCGCTCAAGTTCAAGTAAAGGATTCTATCCTAGGAAGAAAAGCTCGAAAGCTACGAATAATAGAGGATTGAAGAAAAATTCCTAGCCTACTCCACTTCCGGCATAGATTACACCGATGACGTGATCAGCTTGTATTTTCACCATAATGCAGGGGAGTTGGCACTTTTTGACCACAGGGGTGGGGCCTACGCGAATATTGGTGTAGGGTACGCTGGGGCGCGTGTGAAATTGTTATTATTTTGTGTTTAAACCCATCTTATAAAGCTCAAAACCCTAGTTTTGAGGGTATACGAGATCCGCAAGTTTAAAGATAACTTTTGGACGAAAATTGGTGATCAAGATATTTCTAAATCAACTCGAGTACATCCTCATTCATGCATCAAAGATCATAATAAAAAAAATAAAGACATAATCAAGATGATTCAAGGCTAAACCATTCGTTGTCATTCTTGTGTGTAGAGTTTGTAATAGTTGCATGTTCAACCGATAATTATCTTTACTTCAGACGTGAATTGAACGCAATATTTTGGTTAGTTTGATTCTTTATGATACGACACCCTAGTCACCCTCACTAGATAAAGGTGATTAGGACTTGATTTATAATTTATTTTTGGTCGACCCTTCGACATCGAACATTAACAAAAACAGCAAGTAACAAGACCAATATCGTGCATGTGTGGTTCGAATAACAAGAGCAAGAAAAAGCAAGCAAGAAGCATGAATCTTTTGATAAGCCCGACTTCATTAAAGCACGTTTATCTTATGGTCATTTGCACAACCACCTCCTTAACTCATTTATCATGAAAAAAAAACAAATGTTTCAAGTTAGAAGCATAGAACAAATAGCTCAATAACAACTTAATTGAAATATAATAATTCAATCACTTTAAACATAAAGTCACTCATTTCATGTATAAGGGTTTGTGTTTGAGTGATAAATTTTTAGGACCGAAAGCAGAATAAATTGTTTGTGATTTGTTAAGTGATTCAACTACAAGGTAAACTATAATGGTCTTTACTTTATAGATGGTTTAGGGTCTTTGATTTTGTATAACCAACCATGACTCTGATGGACTAATCATGGATGTTAATGTTTTTGATATGTAATAATTTGTACTTTCTGAAGTTTGTCAATACTAGTAAAGTGTTTTTCCAATTTAATATGTATAACGGTTTAAAATTGAGCTTAGACCAAGGATTGTGCTTTAAAATGTATAAGTTTTATGTGTTTTGAAAATCATGTTGAATACAATGATGTGTGTATATAAAGGGAGAGAGGGAGATGGCTTTAGACCCATTAGACATCGATAGCCATTCTAGTTGGTTTGATTTATTGTTTTTTGGAAGTGTAGCTAGTGGTTTGACATAAAAATTTGAGGCTAACAAATTAATATTATTTTGTAACAGAAGAATAAAGAACCAACCACCCAAGGAAACCAATAAATAAATGTCCCTGTGAGGATATGTTGGTGGTAAGGTGGTCTCCTCATTGAAAAGGTTGATGATTCAAATCATGGATTAGGTATATGTAGTTGATGATCGTCATTAAGCCATGCAAAAACCTATATAATCTAGTTCGTTAGGGTAAATAGTGTATCGCATCCATTAGAAGTAGAGGTGGCAAAATGGATGGGTTGGATTGGATTGGTTGTTGGGTCAATATGGGTTTAAGTCAGGATGGATCGGTTAAAAAAAGGGTCAAGATGGGTATGGGTCAGAATGGATTCAAGTCGGGTCAGGATGGGTTCAACTCACTTTTGCTTCATTTTTTACCTACATTGTTCCATCCCCGTAGACACAAAAATCAGCACTACTTCAATCCTTAACAATTACGAGTCGGCAACTCAACCACAACCAGATATGCGAACCACCATGACACCATCGGCGATCACCAGATCTACCCAAGAACCCCGATCAAACCACAAAACGTAATTCTCCTAAGATGTTAAGTTGCGCGATGAAAAACGTATGTGATGCTTGTAATGTTAAATTTTGGTTTTGGGATATTGTAAACGGTGGTGCATACGACAGCAGTCAATATGCCGAAAGTGGTGGTGGTGCGTACGGTGGCGGTCAGTATGTCAAACATGGCGATCGGTACGTCAAAGGTGGTGGTGGTGCATACGGTGGTTGTCGGTGGGTCGAAATGGTGATGGTGCATACGATGGCGGTCAGTACGTCGAAAGTGATGGTGGTGCGTACGGTGGCGGTCGGTAAGTCGAAAGTGGTGGTGGTGGTGCATACGGTGGAGGTCAGTATGCCGAAGGTGGCGATGGTGCGTACGGCGGTGGTCGGTATGTCGAAGGTGGCGATGGTGCGTACGGTGGTGATTGGTATGTCGAAGGTGGTAGTGATGCTTTAGGTGGCGTTTGGTATGTCGAAGGTGATGGTGGTGCTTACGGTGGTAGCCTGGTTGTAATGATTATTATGGTTTATATTAACAATCCTTAGGTATTACATATTTTTGTTAATTTTCATGTAATTATATGGCCTTATATTTTACCCATGTGGATTCATTATATGAATCCATCCTGATCTCTTGTAAATTTTAGCATAGTTTTCGTTTACTCATTTCAACGCATTGTTCATTAGCTATCTGTTTATTTCAACCCAAATACAAAATACCTTAGCCCATTCCAACCTCTTTTACATAGTTTGGATCAAGATTGCCAACCATAATTAGAAGCATGCAATTAGTATTGTATAAATTGAAGAGAAATACAAAAGCTTGATCGGAGATTTAATTAAACCAAATCTAGACTAAATTGTAATGAAATTAAGAAACAAACAAAAGACAAAAGGGCGATTACGAAGATGTGATCTTTCATTCATTCCCGATTTCTGGTTTGCTTACATAGTGCAAGACTTAATTAGTGAAAATTATATTTAATCAACTACATAGACATAGTTTACATTTATCATACCACTGACTTTGAGCACGATCCATGTACTTACACACCAACCGCCAGTTCCTTAACTAAACTAAGTAGATTGTACCGACACGATTGAACTGCGTACTATAACCGGTCTGTCAACTCAACACAAGAATCAGTTACACTAATATAAACTAAAATCACATGATTGATCAAAACACGTTGCAATGTCTAAACACACTTATCATTTAACTAAGTTTTCAACTAAGTTGGACGACAACTTTTAACAATATGATTGATAATAAAAATCCAAATGGTTATACGGACATAGCACATATTAATTGATCGTCTAATTTTAATTAACATATCATAACAATAAATCCGAACCTAATAATCACAATTCAATAAATATTCAAGTGTCAAATGCAAAACTAAACATGAAAGATAAACGAGATAATCAAACCACAGTCTCGATGGCAGCAGCAAACAAGGGGCATCGTGAACTCGTGAACCCTAGTGTGAACCCCAAATTCTGTCATCTTGAACACTTAGGTCCCGTTTGATTCACATAATTTTCAAAAATTGGAATTGGAATTGAAAATTTTTTATCTAAAATTCTGTTTGGTTGGTCAACGGATAGAATTGTAATTAAAAAAAAAAATTTCTCATTCATTGGAATTTATATTTCCTCCTCTTATCCATGAAATGTTTAACAATACAATGAAATGTTCAAAATTAACATTCCAATTTCACTCAAAATTGACCAACTAAACATGCTATCAATTTAACAAAATTTCAATTCTAATTATAGTTCCATTTTCATTTCCAATTCTAGTTTCATTTTCAATTCTAATTATTTTACAAAATATTTTACGAACCAAACGGGTCTTAAATGAGTTAATTCCCCTGCCAGCGGATTTTCTTGATGGGCCTGTTTTGGAATTAGTTCCCCAGCCCACTAGCCCATGCATTTTGATTAATATATTTTGACATCCAATTGCAACCAATGAGAACAATTTAGATGTGTAAAAAAACCGGGTAAAAAATACTGAACCGGTTTGAGCCGAACCAGTTCCTAGCCCAACTCAATCCAACAGTTTGTATATCGGTTTAGTAGCCCGGCATTCAAAACCGGTTTGTAAACCGGGTTTAATTTAAAAAACCTTCAATTTTTTTTTTAAACTGGTGTACAAATGGTCCAAACCGATTTGAGCGGTTTGAGGATTCTTTATTAAAAAAAACCGGTTTGAGAAAAAAACAGGTTTGTACATATGCAAAAGAAATCGGTCAGGTTTAAAAACCGAACCGGTTTGGGGAAAAAAACTGGTTTGTACACCTCTAGAGTACATTAGTAATTCAATTAACTAGGTTTTCCTAACCAGCACGTTGCGTAGGAATTCCACCATGATGTCAAATATCAAAATGCAAATGCTACAACACAATGTGGTGATATTGTACGTAACGCGATAGCGTATACACTAACAACCCAACTTGTCTTCTGACTAAATTTACAACGAACGGTATTAAAGTAACTCAAATTTATACCGTTCAATGAAAACGCATTATACTTGACCTGACTATGTTCCCAAAAAATTATATTAAAACGTAGTCCAACTGAAAACGGGCATAAAAAACACGTGCAGCTGTGCCGTGTGCAGTGTGATAAAGTATATATTACAATCGTCCCGACTCATTTACTAAGAAAATTTATGTTGAAACGTAAAGTAACTCAAATCTATACCGTCGAATAAAAACGCTTATATTTGACTCATTTCAAAATAAAATATACGTCAAAACGTATATAAAAATATGCGCGAAAAAGTTTTATACTCGTCTCATACCGGTAAGTAAACCTTGAACTATAAAAATCTAAAGGGGTCAAAGTGATATTTTAAAAAGTTTTTAAAAAATGTTAGAATATTAAGGTGTCAAAAGCTTACCTTATAACGTTTAATAAAAATAGTAACAAACAAGTTAGATATATTATTAATATTTAAATATTATTATTATTTTAATAATATTATTACTGTAAAATCTATCTATTATAATAAAAAAAGGTTTTAACATGACACTTGGCATAATTCTAGAACATCTAATTCTAATTTTCCTACTTTTCTTTCATATTAAATGACTAGATTAAAAACCCATGTAATACATGGGTGTAAGAAAATTTAACATGTTAAAATTATTATTTTTTATAAAAGTTTTGTATCTTACATGTTATTACTTATTAGTTATTGGTGAAACTAAAAATAATAAATATCTAAGAAATTATAAATAAAAAAATTAAAAATAAAAATTTTAATATTATATTTTAAGATAATATATAATATAAATCATATGGTTTAGTATGTTTTAATAAATTATTAGAATAAAAACATTTATAATTTAAATATTTTATAGTATAGTTTACATATTTAAATTAATTCTCATTTAGTAGGAGAGAGAAGCGGGAAACATAATTTTAGAGTTAACCATAAATTACCAAGTGTCCATTTTAAATCTTCTTTTATTATAATAGATAGATTACATTAAATGATGTTAATTAAATTTTTAAAATTAAAAATAACTTTTTAATAAATTTAGAGAGATATGTTTTTATAAATGTAACTTCTAAAGAAACAAAATTTTTAAAATAATAAAATTTTCTAAAACATTAAACATTTTAAAATTACAAAATAATTTAAAATTGAACATTTTCAAAAATATTTTTTTATAAAAAAAATAATTAAATTTTAGAGTTAAAATAAAGAGATTTTTAAAATTGAAATCTTTTAAAATGGTTTGTCTTGAAACAAATTGTTTAATTTTTTTTGAAAAAAAAATAAAAAAGGTTTAAAAATAAAAGTTAAAAAAAATAATATTATCGTTTTATTAATTATATCCTTACTCATTGTAATTTGTCTCCTCATAGCTCTTGGAAACCAACTACAGCCTAAACAATTATATACGTGATTTTTCAAGTTTGAAGCTTTGTCATTGTTGCCTCAAAGACTCTAACAGAGAGGTTAGCGTCGTGGAACAATGCAAGAGGACGGCGACTACTTTGGATCGGGCTTGAATCTAATCTTTAAGACAAAAGAAACACCATGAGTCTCGCGACAATCGAAAAAGATTTCTTCCTGTGACCACTCTACGATGTAAGAACATGTATGTAGATTTTTAGAATAAGGGGAATAAGAGAGAATTTGAGAGTTGGGGAGTAAATATGTGCATGTGTTTACTTGTTGGTGGAGAGTAGTATTTATAGTGGTTGTCAATCCAAAGGGATTGGAGTTTGGCTCTATTTTTGGTAATCTGCAATTATCCATCTGAGTCTAAACTCCTTAGGACGGAGAGTCTCATATCCTCTTGTTATAAAGAGTTTTTAACATTATATTAATGTTTATTGTCTATATAGTTGACTTGAGCATTCTGTTATGGTTGCAGCTTGTTCTCACGTCATTGTCTTCCCCAGAGCTTAATAATTCACTTTGTTGTCTGGTGCTCTAAATATATTCTCTTGCAGCCAATGAGCTTTTTTTTTTTTTTGTTTGTTAAGGCTCCTTCTCGTGAGATCTTTCTTTTCTAAAATTTCGTAAGCGTTGAACCTTAGTGTCCTTGGTTCCTTAGTGAGTCGCGGCTTGTGAGCAAAGCAATATGAATCACTTTTTCCTTTTTATTTTTATAACTAGTTTTAGTAAACTCGTGTATTACACGAGTTGACCAAATAAAATATTAAATATAATAAAAGTTTATCAAGTATAAAACGATATTTTACTATAAAATATAATTGAAATTACTTATACTAAAAACAATATGTAATAAAACAATTATATTAATTTTTTAAACTTTTGGTTTAAAACTTTTTTTTCTAAAAAAAAAATAATAAATATTTTGTTTCAAAACAAACTGTATTAAAAATATCATTTTTAAAAATTTTCTTTTTATAAATTTTAATTTTAATTATTTTTTGTTTATAAAAATTTAAATTTTTAAAAATACTAATTTTAAAAAATTTTGATGTTTTGTAAAAATTTCTTATTCTATAAAATTTATTTTTAAAAATAACATTAATAAGATTTTTTTTTAAATTTATTAAAAAACTATTTTTGTTCTAAAAAAGTTAAATAATATTATTGTTAATTAAAGTAATTATTTAATAGCAGAGAGAAGCGGGAAAATTTTAGTGAAAGTTAGGGGCTGTTTAATTTGGCAGCCTCTTAATGATTCAGATGTCTGAATGATTTATCACTTAATGGTTCAGACTGTTTGTTTCATGAGCAAATGTCTGAAAGGTTCAGACATTTGCCTCTGAATGGTTAAGCATTATACTAATGCTGAATGGTTAAAAGGTCTAATGCTGAATGGTTAAGAACTCTTATCTGAATTGGTTAGACATTTGCCTTTGAATAATTAAGCGATATACTAGCTCTTAATGGTTCATACCTCTTAATGGTTCAGCACTTAATGATTCAGACCTCTTATTGATTCAGCAGTTAATCATTCAGATATTGCCAAACAGCCCCTTAATGTGGTGCCGCCAAGTGTCACCTCAAGATACTTTTTTATTAGAGTAGAAAGATATTTATCGTTTGAAGCTCATTTCATTGTAATCCAAGTACAAAAACAAATACAAATAATATATATTGTAAAAAATATTGATGCATTTATATTACAAGTAACATCCTTAACGTGTATATAAAACTAAGTCCGGATGTTGTGCTGATTTGCCCAATAAAGGTAAGAAAAATGAAACACAAACGTTGTTGAATACACTTAGAACTTCATATTAAAAATTAAAACAATTACAAACTCGTGCATTACGACGAGACCGTTAATAATATTTGAAAATTAATATAAAAATTAAACACTTAAAAATTAGGCTGAAAAAGGAAACAAAACAACTATAAATATTAATGTGATAAAAGTAATCATGTACAAAATTGAATTAAAAACAAGCATAATTAATATTGAAGGATAAAATGATAAAGAAATTGTATAAAAATAAAAACTTTGAATCAGCTTTAACGACGGGATTTGCACATTATGACTTACTATTCTATTTTAAATAAAAATTACAACAAGAAATAGTTAAAAATAAGCATGTTGCAACGATATTCTCGAGGTTTTATAAACCAATAAATTTCAAGATTTATTGGAGAAAAATAAAATTAAAAAAATTATAGAGGTGCCAAAAAATAAGTATAAGGTATAAAAAGTAGATATATGTAAACTTAAAGGGTTTAAATTGTAACTTTTAAGGGTTTAAATGTAAATAAAATATTTTCACCTTTTACAAATCACTACTTTACCTTAAGCATTATCTAGTTGTATCTTTTGCTTCATGTGTTTCAAGTTTTGTGTTTTAAAGTACAATATAATATGTTGTTATTATTAGAATGATATAATTGTCTAAAATGACAAGAGGAGTGCCTCAAAAGTCAAAGGGAAATAATTAGTCACTTGTAACTTATGCATTTAAAATGATAAATCACTATTAACATAAGAGTCAAAAGTTACAATGTGTCGATCAAACCTCTCTGACTTAACTCCTTCCCGTCTTGAAAAAGTATGAAATGAAATCACAATCAAATAGGGTAACTTAGTTATTTGTATGATTTAACAATATTAATTAATAATTGTTAATATAAAACTAGTCCAAATACTTAGTTTGAAGTAATTTAAAAATAGGGTAAATTAATTGTTATAAAAGAAATTAGCATGAGCTGATTACGAGTTGTTTTAAAATAAAGTTGGTTTATCATCACAGCTTTCACAACGCATAGTGTTACATAACCAAAAAATTCTCAAAACTATTAGGCACGTTAGGTTACCGCTTACACCAAAAAGTCATTGGCCAAAAAACTACCATCAATCGTTTATTTCATTTTACTCTAGGTGCAACTTCATCTTAATCAGAGAACAAACCGAAAAAAAAAAAACGTCTCAAATGAGTTACAACTCATCATTATCAACTAACCAATAGAATCAGAAGTCATGAAACACCTCACATAACGAGAAAACCCTTGAATCAAAAGGAAGGGCCAAAATCAGTTTATCAAGAACATCAAAAACCAAAATTCATCACCAAAAACAAGTGCTTATAAAAACCCACAACCGTGTAACGCGTCAGCCTAATGGACCCAACAATATGAAACTTCCCACATGAACTAAGCAGTACACCAAACAATAACAAACATGAGATGTTAGGCAAATCCAAGGTCACCATAATCAACCCAAACCAACAGGCTAAAACATCCAACACAAAAAGTAATTCGAAAGTATAAACAACCAAACGACGACGAATCAAAGGATGATTCGTGCCACCGCCATTGTGTTCTATGAGTTTAAGACTCCAGTAGCAGCCGGGGATCCATTCTCCTACACGAAACATTTGTTTTCCGAATCAAAAGATAGAGAGGAGAAGACGGAGACCAAGCACAAAACAATATGTGTACTGTAATAGGACGTCGATATCCCCGCCTTCGCCTCCACTCTTCCAAACTATCAGATCGAACCTTCAAACCGGGCTAACAAAAATCCCCAAAAAAGAATACAATATAAGACGAAAATCAAAGAGAGACCAGTGTAAGAGCACAAAACCGAGACAAAGCAGACCATCAACAATAGCCGCCACCAACCCAACACCGCTTACTCGCATGCGCCTTCACCTCCATTGCAAACCCTCTCTCTCTTTAAAAGCATAGCACACAGCAACACAAATCCAAGCTTTTAAAATAGGCGGTGATGGATATGGAGGCTGTCACAGATCAAAGGAAAGTAGACACGTGTTGATACTGATACCTGTCAAGCTCCCCTTCAACTAAAGTTACAACCGTAGATGTAAAAATTAACGGATTAAAATCATAGATTTACTGTTCCTTTTGTTTCTTAACTAACATTATATAATATAATATGATATAATAATATGATAAATCAAGATAATCAATGAAGACTACGACAATACTATTTACTAAGAAAATGATACCAAATTTTCTAGTGATTTACTTAAGTGAGGTGTGCCTTATAGTCAATTGATCAGGCCCCCCGACAGGTAATCGACATAAATAAGTAAGGTTAAATATCCACGTGTCGCCCTCTCATTAGTTAACCAGGATTGAAATTATCTTTTCTTAGGTCCATCTTCTCTACTATATTCATACTCGTGTTCCTAAAGCTTCGTCGATCTTCAAGCAAAGCAGCTGAATCCAAAATTTCAACATCAATATCACATTCACCTGATCCAAAACTACAAAAAAAACCCTAAAATTTCTACAAAAGAATCATGAGTGAACCACCAAAGGATTACAGCCAGCAGCAGCAGCACCATCGAGATCAGCACCCACCGCCTCATCAATATGGAACGTTCCAAGGAGTTCGCAACTATCCTCCGCCGCCGCCGTCGCCGTCTCCGGCGGTAATCGGTATTCCTCAGCCGGTTCCTCCTCCTGGTGCTTCCGGTGGTCCTCCAGGCAACAATTATGTCCACGGTTATCAGGCCGTTCAAGGTATTGTAATTTGTAATCGATCGGAGTTCTATAGTTTATTTTGAAATTGATTAACTTATTGTTGATCTCGAGTAGATCTATTTTAAATTCGTTTGATTGATTTAGTTTATGTCGCCAATGTGGATGATCAAACTATTTTCTCAGCTAGGGTTTATTATGGTTTTAAGTGATCTGGTGTCATTTCTTCTGTTAATTAGTGCAAAAACGTTCTTTTTTATCTTCAAATTATGCATTTATGTTTGTTTTTGTAACTTACTCACCCTCTGCATCCCTGAATGGGTATATGATAACTTTTATGAGATCACCTTCAAGTGAGATTAGATCATGAAGTTTTATGATACTGCTTGTATGTAAGATGGATGTTTTTAGGGCAAAGTTTTGGTACATAGTGATGATCGGTAGTGAGTATATTCAAGAACTGTAGAGGTGGCATCTAATGGCTAATGGAAACTTTATAGGACAAGAAGATAACATTATAGTCATTAAAAACCAGCATATGTTCGAAAAGATTCATCAACCCGATTTGGGTATAATTGGGAAATTTGTTAAAGTAATGACTTGTTTCCTCATAAATGAGTCAAAACTGTTGATGCCTGATTTCTGTAACTTTTTTGTATAATTTTTTACTGTATAAATGTTATTTTAAGTTGTCAAAAGTTGATGAGGTGTGTTCAATGCCGGCAAAAGAGTCTACATGACATCTATTTCAACAAAAAAATTGCATACATGACCTCTGGTCTCTATATCTATAGTGATTGTGCTAGAAGGCATCATTTATCGTTGATTCCACAAATACATGTATTTTAAACAAGTTCAGGGACTTTAATATGCCAAAACCGAAAACTTGTTCCATTGTGCAAAATGTGAAAGTACGTTGGTATTTTAGTAGTACTAAATCTATTACAAATTTATAACCCCTAAACGATGAATGCTTGGGCATATATAGTTTGTTGTCCTAAATTTATCTTGGTTTAATCCTTTCTCCCCACTATAATTAGGTTTCAAAATTCTATGTTGGATTTGTAATAAGGTTTACATTTTGGTAATGTGTACTAGGTTATGCAATTGCTGAAGGAAGACCTGTAAGGGAGAGGCGCCTTCCATGTTGTGGTATCGGTATAGGGTGGTTCTTGTAAGTTTTATCATCTTACGTCATTGATCTCAATGTCTATAAATTGTATAAATAGACTTATGATCATGCTTGTTGGCTTTGAGCTTAATCTTGGCTAATATCTTTACAAAGGTTCATAATTGGTTTCTTCCTGGCTGCTATCCCCTGGTATGTTGGAGCATTCATTCTATTATGTGCCAGATATGACCACCGCGAGAAACCTGGATATATTGCGTGCCTAATTGCTGTAAGATATTCTCACTACTAGTGTCCTTAACTTTATTCAAAAGCTTAAAGAATGATCACAAGTAATGTATAATTTCTTTTTCGCGTGTCAAAGGCTATTCTTGGAACGATTGCCGTGATTTTTGGTGTTACGAGCAATGACTGGGACTGGGATTGATGACCGAGTCCACGTGGCAAGTAAAGTCAGGTGTACAGAATTAAGAAGTGGAATGATGCATACATATGATCTAGTTTTTGTTAAATCACTTTCACTTTGTCTTTTGTTTTATTTTATAAAATGCAGTGTATAGCTACCAGATGCTTAATTGCTTATAATTGGATGAATATTAATGTATGTCTCATTTCTTATGAGCAAAGAGTTCTCAAACCATCTTGTACTTCCTTTCTATTTCATGGTAAGTAGTTATTGTTCATTGAATGAATTATGTTCTGCAAGTGATCAATATAATTAAAACTCCAAAAGTAGTCTGCTTGTATGTTAACTTATAAAAGAAAACCTAAATAATTTGAAGCCTTGGATTTTGATCAGGGCATACAACAAAGAACCGTAAGAAAAAAAAAATTTCTTCGCAATGCTTAAAGAATCGATTTAAAATGTCCGTATTCAATTTGAGAGTAGATCTGTTGATAAAAGCAAATAAAAACTTCTATAACTTCTGCCATGCCGATCATCTATGGATACTGGCAGCCTCCATAACCTGCAAAAGAAGGTAAAATACCATTATTTCATCATGCAATGTTAAAGCATCCGATTAGGATATGATATGTCCTTCAAACTAGAGGTGACAATGAGAACTCGTCAAACTTTTATAAAGGGCCTGGGGTCATCCGACCCATGGTTTTTCATTTTCGTATGTAATGTATATTACTGTTTTTCGACGGACTCTTGAGTTTTTTGACCACCGATCCTTTGAGGTTTTTGAAGTTGCATTTGAAAAACCAAGTAAAAAGTAAAAATATGAGTATCGAATTTGATCAAGTACTTTAGTTACGCTTTCCAAATGGTTATTGTACAGTGCATTACTTTCAGGTTTATAATTACCTTAAAAACCTTATTGTAGCACTTAGTTTTAGCAGTTGCATCAGCAAGTTATCATTATTTATGTAATCTGACCGAACTCGAAATTCAAATGTCAAGAGTTGAGGGCATCCAAGCACAGAAAAAAATGACCCCGGCGGAAAAAAGATCTTGTGTCTGCCACTGACAATTAGTGACTGTTTAATACAGGTTGAGTTGACTCGGATATTCCATAAACACTGCTACTATTTAATTTGTAAAACAGTTTAGGACTTTGATTGACTTTTAACTTGTTTGACCCATTCTAGTTTAGATAAGTTTTTGCATCTGACCCATTTGAAATAAAACAAAACCTAGTAATATATAAACAGTCCAGTGAAGTTGATCACTTACTCGGGTCAGTGACTGTAAGGAGACCAGATCTTTTGAAATCACAGTTCCAAGTGTTTCTTCCTTTAGACTGGAAATACAAGTTCATGGCTATGGAGGCATGGTTGATTGCATTATCTGGAGAATAGCAAGCACCGCCTTTCTGAAGACGACTGCAATCCACTTGTGAGCATGCAAAGTTAATATTTTCTAATAGAGTCGCCTGGCTAGATGAGGGTTTAGCCACACACCAAGTTTTCTGCAACCACATAATAAAAGCACAGTGAACTTTAGTTGGACAATACACTATCTTGCTTATATATTCTTGATTTAAATGCAAATCTTGAAGCGTAAGCCATCAGATTTCGTAAGAAGACAGTCAAATGCATCAAGATTGTTGTAAAGATGCCATTTTTGGTTGTTATTATGAGGAATCATGATTTTAGTTTACCTGTGCATGAGCCACTCTGAGAGTCCCAACTGCAGAACAAGCAGAAGAAAGATTAGAATTCAACCAAGATTCATGGTTGGGAAGCTCATCTCTAATATATAGAACTGTGTTCAAGAAATGTTAAATTCAAGAAAATCTGAGATGGGATCCCATAATGCATGGATGCGTGTTTAAAACCGTTAAACCGAAGCAAGTAGGCTGGTTTGAGATCCAACCGGTTCAGTTCAAGGTTTGAAACTACCATTTAACCTTTATTTATATATTTCTTTTCATTTTTTGTAATATGATGGCTATGTGTACGCATTACAATATATATTAAAAAGCAACTTCACTGCTGCTTTTTAATATATTGGTCACATAATTTTACAAAATATATTTAGAAGTTTGATTTTTAATATATTTGCCACATATTTTTATAAAATGTATTTAAAACCCAAATTGTAATTAGGATTAACAACAAAGTTTTATATATTTGCTTTATGACCACAAAAGTTTATTTTTTTGTGTTTATGGGTTCAAACATTAGTATCGGTATTCGATATTATCGGAACCGGTATCGGTATACGCTTTTGTGGTTTCCGATAAGCCGACCCGACAACGAAAAAAGTCACGGTAGCGTAAGACAAAGGAAAACAACCAAACTTCCGTACACGTAACGTAGGTGAAGTTTGTTTTTTGACCACAAACGTTTATTTTTTTGTGTTTTTGACGTCAAACATTAGTATCGGTATTCGGTATTTAATCGAACTGGTGTATACGCTTTTGT
The DNA here is from genome assembly GCA_025506415.1 of Flaveria robusta. Taxonomy (NCBI): domain Eukaryota; kingdom Viridiplantae; phylum Streptophyta; class Magnoliopsida; order Asterales; family Asteraceae; genus Flaveria; species Flaveria robusta. The sequence goes on along the minus strand of CM046460.1, from coordinate 17,996,684 downwards.
GGTTTCCGATGAGCCAACCCAACAACGAAGAAAGTCACGATCACGTAAGACAGAAAAAAACAACCAAACTTTCGCGCGCGTAGCGCGGGTTAAAACACTATTTATAATCATGAATCAATATTGTTTTTTAAAACTTCTAAAACTAACAATTTTTTAAACAATAATAATAATAACTGCTCAAACCATCAAATCGTTAAACCATCAACCCGATGTTCCGGCCCACTCACTCCTCCACCCTTTCAGTTTGGTTTGTCGTTTTCTGAAACCATAGTTAGTGGTTGGTTCGGCCAGGTGCTTTTTAAAAACCGGCCAAACTGAAGCATGAATGAAATAAACTGCATGGAAAGTTTATATTGTATGCATTTTAGAGTAGGGACAAGATGTAAACAAATCACCTGAAAGGAAGAGGAGCAGGAGGAGGGAAACATGAGCAGATAGTTTCCCAGCCATTGATGAAGATATTTGATCTTCTGATGTGTTGTCTTTGTGAGGAAGCAAAAGTGGTATTTAATGGAAGCCTTGAGGAAAATGAAAAAAGTAAAAGGGATTTATGATTTCAATTTTTCACTTTACAGCTCAGTTTGGTATGTAACTCGTGCATAAAGATTGGTACTTTGAGAATGCATCAAATATGTGTGTGTGTGGGTATCAAAAACCAAGGAGAGTGAATTGAGATCCACACTTGGAATTCATGTACTTTAAGAAGATAAATAAAGGGATGGAGGTACTTTAGTTCATGTGAGTTAGGGGACTTCTAGGTTAAACTTCAAGCACTATAATTAAATATTATAAATAAACCCAAAATATATTAGAGCTCACGGCGTCGTCCCTGGAAGGGGAATGGGGAGAAAACGAGGAAGACACATGGAAGATGATGATTGGTGGTGGAGATGATGATGGTAGTTTACAATGGGGAAATCCGGTGAAATTCATCGGGTGTGAATGAAATACAAAGAAGATTCAAATGATGTTCGGGGAATTTGACCCGGGTTAACCACCCCCCCCCCCCCCCCCCCCAAAAAAAAAAAAAAACAACATTTATGGGGAAAGCGAGCAAAACCAGAAATCCGAACAACTCCAAGTCTCCTTACTATTTAACATGTTTCCCAATTTCTTAGTATCTCACGTTTAAGTTAATTCCTGTATTGACACGTGTTGCGCTCATGATGGACGAATTAAAACTTGGAACGGAACAATCGTCATGCTAGGGCTCAAAACCAGCGTTCAGTTGTGGATGCTAATCGTAAACGGTAGTCACGGCAAAGCAACCAACCGACACCACTTTGGTTATGTAATCACTACCCTCGAATTCCATCGGATGTAAACATTGAAGCAATGATATAGCCAACAGAACCATATGGCCAACAAAAGAGCTAATGTTGTAACAAATGTTTGTCTCAGATGAGACATAGCTCGTCATCATTGACATTTGTAGCATCGAGAAAACAATATACCCAATGGAGACTGAAAAGAGAACCATGAACCAACACCAAGTCTCAGATGAGGTGGTCTTCATCATCATTGACAGCATGAAGCCTTCATCATTTTCATCGGTCAACAAAAGCCGCAATAGTGGTTGCAAGTCCCAAATCTAAACGGGCATCGGAAAAACACAATAGCAAAGGAGTAACAATGGTGATCGCATCACCACCATTGACCGGTAGAAGACGACGACCAGCTCTACCTCAACTCTAAGGAGGAAGCTGAGCCGGCAACGGCTCAACTGCTGGTGCCACCATCACCAACACAGGAATTAGACCCTGTCACCATAGATCTAACAAACTAACCACCCTGAACACCATCACAAGCTCAACCACTGACATCAAAACATGTTGGTCGGGGTTTGGTGGTGGTGGCCAACATAGGCACAACCGCTGCTGTCGCCAAAACCAAAAACCCCCAAATTAAACGCCACGGTGCCGTTGAACAGAGACAAAAAAATGATTGCTAGGTAGCCAAACGCAGACCAAACCGGTGGCACACAACCAATATCAAAGAGCCGGAGATCAGAAACCAACAAAAGCGTCGGAGATCAACGGCATTAGTTGTAGGCGATACTAGAGGACAGGAAGCAGGCGGTGGAGAGAAAACCCTCATATAAAAACAAAAAAATTACTGTTCATTCAAATATGTTTTAATATTGTGCAAATAAAGAAAAAAGAAATTGTGACACAAATGATCTTTGTTCTCATTTGGTTTCTTTAGGGTCAAACTAGGAGTGTATAATTTACTCAAACTCAAACCAAATCGACATGAACCCGATAAAGGATTAACCGTGCAATCTAACCCGATTATTACATTAAACTGAACCCGATTTTTATAAATGGTTCGGTGGTTGGCTTGCATTTATTATAATCGGGTCAACCCGATTAACCCAAATTGTAGTTTTTAAAAAATTTCAACAATGGTTTAGTTCATTGCTTCATCTTTCTTATCTAAACCATTGTTTATTAGTCGAATACTTAACAACATTGGTTCATCGTACTAATACTTAGTTGATTGATATTGACAATTTGGTACGGTGGTTGTTAAGTATTCAACTAATAACAATGGTTTGGTTCATTGCATCATCTTTCTTCTATATTGATCAATTGATTATTCAGAATTCAAAAACAATTCATCTGTATTCAGTAGATTCAATCAATATACTCTAACATTCAGTTTCAAATTTCAATTGATAGTCCTCTATTACACTATTTCATCATCTTCATCCCTCCTATAATTCGACAAGGTTAGAGACCACAATCATTAGTTCATATACAATAAAAGTATATGTATAAATTTGTATGAGTGTGATAAATATGTGTGCGTGTCATGTTACTGTATGCAAGTTTTGAAAATCATTGTTTTCTAAACTTTTTATTTCATTGTTGTGATTTAATTCATACTATGAAGTTTGACGATAATCAAAATATAGTAGCTTTGAGCATATGAATATGCATAATAAGTGAACGTGAATGTGTAGAAGGTTTCGGATCAAGATAATGAACAAACTTCTGTATCAGTAACACATGTTAAATCTCATACATGCAATTTGATCACATACATACTTACAAAAAAGTTCTAGGTAACATATAGTTTGAAGCTTAATGTTTTAGCGTCAATTCGATTACTGATTAATCTTACCGGAATAAACCTGAATACCAGTTATGCATTCCTTTATTTCATATAGTCATCCTACTGTAAGATGGTAAAAGACTGGATTGATTATTCATTCAAAGGATGATTACAATATATAAAGTTTATAAAAAACTTTAAAAATCTAAACTAGGCCCGTGGGCTTAATTCTAATAATAATCAATACTTAACCCTAATAATAATATAGTCTAATACTCCCACGCAGTCGTAGCAGAAGTAATCGTACGCTAAGCCTGGAAAACATAAAATAAACATAAAATGAAAAATATTAAGATAAATATGCATCGATCAACTTGAATATCCAAACTTTTGCAAACAAATTAATATTGTGCTTGATGTTGTCATCCATATTTTGGTTAATTGTGTTATTCATATTGTGTTTGATAAGTCATTGGTTCTTGGTTTCTAGAATAATAATCTGATAACTAATGACCATAGTCGTTGCGACTTCTCAAGGCTAGTAAGTCGCAGTCTCTCGGGTCCGTAGATCAAAAAATGACGTATGTAGATATAAAAAAAAGAAAAAGAAAGCAAGATCGATGACCGTAGTCAAGCATCGGTCTTTTGGATCCGTATATCAAGAGATAAGATCTGCAGATCTAAAAAAGAAAAAAAAAATAATTTAATCAAACCGTAGCTTGAGATCGGTGTCCGTGGATCGTGGTCCTTGGTGCAGCTAAAACACCGATATATAGAAGAAAAAAAATATTGATCGCTGCAAGTTAGGAGTCATAATCTAAAAACTAATCAAGAGAATGGATGTGAACAAACCAAGAGAATAAATATTAGGTAATAGGTTTGAATCTTCAACCGATTATGAAGTTTTATTTAACAAGTAGAAAATAGAGAAGAAACAAAACATAGAACAAAGGTGGGACAGGGTGGTGGCAGTGACGGCACACCGCCCTGTCTAGGGTTTACACTCGGTGACGATGGCTAAGGTTTGTATATTTTTGTGATGGTGTAGTGTAGAAGAAGGTACCTAAAACCCTAAGACTCTAATACCATATAAGATGGTAAAAAACTAGATTAATTATTCATTCAAAAGATGATTACAATATATAAAATTTATAAAAAAACCTTAAAAATCTAAACTACACCCGTAGGCTTAACCCTAATAATAATCAATAATCAATACTTAATCTTAATAATAATATAGTCTAACTAGGTTATAGATCCGTGTAATACACGGGTTCTATAAGAGAATGATATAACTATTAATCTGCAAATGTCTTTTTAACTAAAAATACGTATCGGATATATAATAAAAATGATTAAAAACTCATATAGTACATAGGTTGAAAAATTATAAAAAGAAAAAAATTTCTATATCCATACATTAAATTATAAAAAATAAAATATGTTGGTTATTTGAAGATCATTTAAATACACTTTCTGATTAAGCGTGCATAAAAAAATATAAAAAATTCTACAAGAAATTCAAACGTAGAATAAAGTGAAAATAATTTATACAATAAAATATGTGAAGTTTGATTAGGACATATACTTTGTACATAAATATTTATCTAAATTAAAAAAAAAAACTGATTGTTTTTAACGTTGTCATCTTGAGAATTTTATAAGAATCGAGAGAAAATAGAATGCAAAAATAACATAAAAATTATGTTATAAGTTCAAGAAAATTAGGAATACAACTTTCTTAAATCTTATGTAAATTAATTTAGCAATTGAACCACACTCATCTAGTTTTTTCATGAAAGTTAGACCCATAATATGTAAATCCAAATGTTTTTAAAGTACGTAAGAGAAAAGTTTAAGTGAGCCAACTCCATCTGGCTATCATATTTACATATAATAGAACGTTATTGTACTTCTTTTGAAAATTTTGTCATGCTTTTATATTAAGCATAATTTGATGAAAAAGAAAAAAAAAAAAAACATGCACCCAAATATGGTATAAGACATACATGAATAAATTAAAATGACCATCACAGAATGTTCAATTAGTGATTAGATTTTATTTCACTTTCAAATAGAAAATCTTAGTTCTAACTAATTATCAAGCTAGAAATATATTTTTGTATATTTCACATGCAAACGTTAGCAAAAAGACTCCTTTTTTTTCATTTAATTTGAACCATCATGAGCTAATAACAATAGTGTCATATGCAGCAAACATGCTAAATATATGTTTATAAAAAGAAATTTATTTCTTGATATCTTAATTAATATGATCCGTATAAGTTTATACGAATTAACTAAAGGTTTTTATGGAAAATGGTTTTGTGTATGCAAACATTAGCAAAAAAAAAACTATTTTTTTACTTAATTTGAATCATCATGAGCAAATAACAACAGTGTCAATGTGCAGCAGCAAACATGCTAAATGCATGTTTTTAAAAATAAATTTATTTCCTGATATCTTAACTAATATGGTCCGTACATGTTTATATTAATTAACTGATGGTCTTTGTGAGAAAGGTTTTGTGTTTTACCTTTGATGTAAACAATGTCTCTTTCAGTTTCAAACCGTTTTCGAGTGTTCACAATATCAAGGTGTCAAGCAGGATATCTTTAACAATCAGCAAAGAATGTGTTATTAAAGAGATGTAAAATAAAAATTAATTAATATTGACACAAACGTTGTTTCTACCTCACGGAAAATAAAAGAGAAGGATTTAAGATTTAGGTATGTGATGTTCTTTCATCAAATTAGAATAAAAGAGAACTTCTTTGAATAAAAGAGTAAAATCTATTATATGAAACTATAAAGCCGTGGATATTGAATTTGAATTCCCGTATATTAGATTTGAATTTGAATTCCCATATTATCGTGATTGTAGTTAGAGTAAAAAAGAGTTCAAATTATTATATGTTTCTTTCAAAAATTAATTAATATTGACGCAAACATTGTATTTACCTTAATTTGGCACCTACAAAAAAGGAATTCAAATACATAAATTTTCTTAAAGATATTTACAAATTAGTAATTCATTTGGACAGAAAAATTAATGATGAGAATAAATGTCGTTGACATGTATCAATTATTAGAATAGATTACTACGTCTAAAACCCAATTAAAAAACCCGGTATCAACTCCATTTAAAAGGTTTCTGTGGAAGATTAATCATCTCGAAACTAAACTCACACTCAGTTCTTCTATCAAATGCTGCAAAGTTTATGTATACAAACCCATTGTTTCAAATACCATTTTCTTGTATTTATTTCAAGATTTCAAATTGAAGAATCACATCCACATGTTTCAAATCCATGGGACCCTTGAAAATGTTGGATATAATTGATATGGATAGCTATCTTGAACATCAAAGTCGATCTTTTTTACCGATTGAAGAACTCAAAAACAGAGATGATCTCTGAAGTTGCAGCAATTCACCGATCACTATGGCTTCATCCCTGCAAAAAGATTGAATCCCCATGTTCAATCTCAGCTTCAATCCCCACAAATCGAACCCAATTTCCAGAAAGAATCAGAATTTCATCAATCAGTTTCTCGCTCCACAAGTTCACCACTGTTCGTCTTCCTTCATTTTCCATCAAAGCTGCTGCTTCTGCAGGTTAAATTACCCACATTCATATGATAATTTCACTTCCAATTCCACTCTGTTAAACAAAATTGGATCATAAAGGCATTTACCCATTTGGGTTTTTACCGAATTGAAACTGTAATTGATCGTTTGTTGTGTTCATAATCATGGATTTACAGTAGGAAATACAGAGTATGCCGAAGAACCCAATACAAATGTGAAATTTCAGACATCATTGGATCTTCCTGGTTGTTCAAATTCGTTATCTTTGATCGGAACAGGTTAATTGAAAACCCCAATTCTTGATTTCCTTCAATGTTTCCATCTTTTGCACAAATTTAACGCACATATATACACACACACACACTCTGTATCTATCTACAGGATTTAGGGAGAAAGTGTTTGCAATAATCGGTGTTAAGGTCTATGCTGCTGGGCTATACTTAAACCCTGATATCTTAGATAATCTAGACCCCTGGAAAGGACGAACAGCAGCTGAAATCGAAGGCGATTCTTCGTTGTTTGATCATATTTATCAGGGTGATTACACATTGCTACTGTTTATATATACTTTGTGTTCAGTAATCAAGAGGTTAAGAATGATCTGCTTATATGATTTCTGATGATTTGCAGCTCCTCTTGAGAAATCATTGCAAATAGTTCTGGTTAGAGATATTGATGGGAAAACTTTCTGGGATGCATTAGATGATGCCATATCACCAAGAATCAAAGCACCCGATTCGATTGACAGAACAGCTCTCTCCACATTTCGTGGTATCTTTCAGAATCGGCCGCTAAAGAAAGGAACTTTCATATTCTTGACCTGGGTTAACCCGTTGAAAATGCTGGTTCGTTTGACCTTACTGATGTTTGGATTAGTGTTTTTATTACTTGTTATTTGATTAGCGCAATGACTTTTAAAACTCACATTCAAGCACGCGCTAAATGTTGTTTTCGTTTGATGAATGATTGTTAACATGGGATACAATGATCATAATGTGGCTTTCACAGGTTCACATATCAACTGAAGGGATTCCATCAGCTGCAGAGGCTACAATCGAATCAGAAAATGTGACATCTTCGCTCTTTGATGTGTTCTTTGGACGTGATCCTGTTTCACCCACCTTGAAATCTTCAATAAGCAACAGCTTGGCATCATTCCTCAAATAAAGTTAGTTATCAGCTATCGGTTATGAGTATCAGTATCTGTTAGCAACGGCCTGGCTTTGTGTATTGAGTTCTTTTAAGTTGTTTTGAATCCAAGTACTTACCTTTTGATGCTCTCATAAATGCTCAAGAAAATAGTTGTGATTTGTGTCCAATATTGTGAGATTCTGATCATACTAGGTGGTCTAGTTTGATCTTTTCAAGCATCTTTAGAACTTGTAACATGTTTGGTCTTTTGGATGGTTATGTTTCTAGGCAGATTAATAATTATGTGATTAATTTCATCTATATGATAACACTATAAGGCTGTTCGGTGTACTAAGGCTGATCGGCATGGTTTCCACAGAGTCACGAGCGAGCTGATGTGGCAATCATGACGAAGATACGATGTCCCAATAAAATATTGCTAGAATTGATATAGAAAGTTTTTGAGTCTTGTTATAACAAAGTAGAGTTATAGATTTAGAAAGTCAATGTTTGACCTCAGAAGTCAAGCTCAAGCAATGGCATAGTGCATTCAGACCAAACCTATCATGATTATTAGGTGCAGTGTAATAACCATAAAAAGTAACTATATTTCTAAGTTTTGTATCACCTGTTATCAATCATTTTCTGTGTTTCTCTTAGCTTTTTAACAGCAAAAGATGTTGACTAGTTATAGTCAACCTATAAACCATGCCACACCTCCAGATCTAATGCTATCTTTGCTTGTCAATTCATGGTTTTTTAAAGAAATATTTGACTTTAAGGACTTTTCTTTTGGTGATCTGAACACCACCATCTGGGTATCCAAATAAAAGCTATCTTGAATCACCAACTTTCTTTCTTTGCTATCGACGTTAACAAAGGTGTCTTTGAGTGATTTACAAAAGATAACACCGGATATTGTGGTGCATAGTCCCAAAAACCAAATGTTATCAGTACTGTTTTTGGTAGAACCAAGTTGAATGTGAAACTACTACCGAGCACCCACCAAGTAATATTGTGTGTTAGGCATGAAAGCTTAAATATTTGAGGAACTCTTATGTGGGACTTGTGTTTCTTCGACTTCAGTCGTATTTTCCAAAGTCAAATGTAATACAGAAATGTTCTGTGTGGATCTCTATGATCTTGCATATATGCAGACAATTGTAAGAAATGCTTGTAAAATAACTGTAATCATGTATAGGTATGACAATCTGTATTAAAATCATGATATTGATTGTGATATTATGATATTGTATCATGTCGATTATGCACAGGATACGCGTCCCATGGTTCACAGGATCATTATGACCTTGTTTTTGGTCTAACGGATTAACCCGATCTTTGACTTCAATATTGTATTTTTCAAACTCGTGGAAAAAAAAATGTATGAACAATTATTATACAAATCATAAACCGCTTGATTAAGATATAAGAAGAAACAAGTGGACAAAAGCCAAAACAATAAGCTCTGATCATCCCATATGAACACCAACCTCTCTCTGAGCCTGGGCTTGCATAAATTTTGCATCAAGTGCAATCAGTTCGCTTGACTTTGGTTGACCGTGGGCTTGCTTGTTATACGGGTCACTGTTGAACAACCCCGGGGCCAATTTCCTGTCTGTTGACTTTGGTTGACCATGTGCTTGATCCTCATTTTTGCTCCTATATGCATAATGTGGCGAAAGACCAAATGTATTTCTACTTCTAGCCATTTCCCTGTGATCATACTCGTCTTTCATGTTTCTGCTACCCTCTAATGGAAGAACTGGACCCGCTACTCTCCCTAATAATGTTAAAAAAAAGAAAAAAAAAACAAGCCGTAAACACCTGAATATATACTAAAAATAATTGAATTATGCAGTTAATGTGAAAATATTACTTACCGTTGGCCATCCTTGGGGGTGGTCGAGAGACAGTTTTAAAGATACTTCCAGTTGGACCTGCATCTCTGCCGCCATGAGACACGCTATCCGCCATTGGTCTGTTGTCAAATGAAGCCAAACACTGCTGCAGCTTCGGGGCAGTCATGCTTGAAGAAACTGCAGACCTAAGTATACAAAAGTCACAAACAAAAATGAGTTTGGGATTTTGTTGCAAAATGCAAATATATCCCTAACATCATTTGCTAAAGGGCAAACTAAACGAAACAGAAAAGTAACTTCACCCTTGTTCCTGATTTTAGCAGCGACCAACCTTAAATTAGTTTGGTAATATATAAACCAACTTAGAGTTTATTACCAATTTCATAACCGGGCCTTGTTTTATCTGATTTTACCTATAAATTACTGATGTAGCACTGGTTGATGTCAAGTGAGCCGCCGCATTAAATGTCATTATATGCAAAAATGCTTATATGGAAGAAAGTAGTAAAATATAGAATTATAGGCAAGTTTGAAAAGCTCATCTTTTAAACAAACCATATTTGTAAAATATATTAAATGCCCGTCGGATTCCACTTGGCATATGTATACACTAAAATGCCAGATAATATGCATGTCAGCAATTTTAAAAATTAGTATAAAATGACCTGCAGCCTGTTGGACAGGTCATTAGTTGCGAAAGTCGTAACTTGATTGCTGAAGCCGGAATAAAACAATAAGTTTGTTTCTATCGTGATGCTACTTTAAAATTTGTTGTTAATATCAGAAAAAAGTGCAAAGTCGTAACTTGATATAAGTTGTACCGTTCTTACCTTGGGAGCGAAACATGTTTCCTCTCTGGAGGAATAACAGGTCCGCTTTTCCCCGCATTTTCCTCGAGATGCGTAAACTGCCTTCTAATTTGGCCAATGGCACTATACATTTCAAAAAAACAATTAAAAAGAAAACTGTCAGGGCCAACAGAGTCAGTAAGAGAAGAAAGTGAGAAACAATGAAATATTAAGAGTTACAAACCTAGGATAAAGGAAACTAGATTGATCATTGCCAGCCATGTAATCTTTGAGCAACTGAGGGTGGTATTCTAGAATCTCCCGGAATATTAGTTCCCTAATATCGTCTTTTGTGACTCTTCGTCTCTCAAACTCAAACTCCAATTTAGAAAATGGTTTACATGATGGCTCACGCTCGACTTTTGATAGTCCTTTGAAGTAAGGGTCAGCGAGGGCTTGTTGTGCAGTGGGTCGGTCTTTTGGGTCAAAGGCCAATAGTCGTTGCAATAGCTTAAGTGCCAATGGGTCGGCTTCTAGGAACTTCTCAGAGAATGATACTGGTTGCTTTCTATGCATGTTGGTCAAGTATTTTCTTGCTTTTTCATTACGAACCTGCATCATGTTTAAGATTATCGCATAAGGGGGTGTTTTGACTTTGCATTTTGAAACTAATTATGTCAATACTGAATGATCATTATTAGAAAATCAGTTGTGATGAAATGTGATTGAAAAAGATTACACCTGTTTGAATGTTAGGCAATTAAGATTACTTAATTTCATATATGTTCTTCAGAAAGTTTGAATTTTCATATATCCTTTATATTACACAATATGATGTTTACCTTTCAAACACTAAAATTATCTTCCTCGCCTACTAGATAGTAAATAAAATACAACCAGTTACTAATAACATTGAGATAATTCACAGCAATAACTTTCTTTTCCTACTTTTTAATCAGTGAAAGTGGCTGCAACTGATTTTATTTTATTCACTATGAACTAGATGAATATAATATTCTTAGTGTTTTGAAAGGGAAAACACGATGGGGGTGTTTGGGATTACTTTTTAAAGCAACTTATTAACTTATTGATTGATTCCAATAAGTTAATAAGTTAGTATGGAGTAACTTATTAACTTATTTCCTTCACAATCCATCACAATGCCAAACAACTTATAACTTTTTAAAAAGTTAATAAGTTATAAGTTGTTTAAAATAAGCAATCCCAAACATGGATGATATCTTTGAGCAGTTTGAAGATTTATATGAAATTAATACCAAAACAGGCTAAAACGGACATTCTTTTATATTATTAAAGTAAAACTTTTAAAAATGACAATTTGTTCTCTATCAACTATAATATATATTTTCTACAAATTACGTGTTGGTGAATCTAAGAAAACCAGGCATCCAAGTCCTCAATCATCATCTTTTGTCACTATATATTTTTACATTTAAATCGCAATAAGATACTCAGTTTCATATTGCAATTAATTTGATAAAAGCATAGATGATGAATGTACATACTCTAGAAATGGTATCTGATGACGGTGTCCCAAGAAGATCCGTAATAAGCTCTAGCTGGTGAACCACACTTTTTCCAGGAAAAAGTGGCTTTCCGGTTAATACTTCAGCAAATATACATCCAATGCCCCAAATATCAACAGCAGGGGTATACTGCAATCAACAAAGAAAAAGAAAAGAAAAATGTAATAAGAAAATAATGAAAACCACAAGGACGAAAAGACCAACATAACAATAAAACCAGCCACAAATTGACACAGGCCCTGATACGTTTACCTGAAGGGAAGAAAACTCAACTTCCAAGAGAATTGACTAGATCCATTCAAGGACCTCAAAATCTAAGCAATAAAGTGTGTTATTTTAACTTTCTATGAGTATATGATCAATATACCCTGGGGGATTATTAATTTATACCTTTGAATAAAAAGATCCGCATAGCTCAGGAGCCCTATACCATCTTGTTGCAACATAATCCTGCGATATTCAAAAAAGAAACAAAGGGAAACAATTTATTTCAATGTGCATTACAAAACAAGATGGTTAATAAATCATTAATTATATAAATACTTACTGTCCAAAACATTGTTGCTGGTGTATCAGTAAATGCAACCCTTGCCAGTCCAAAATCGCATATCTTGAGTTTGCAATTTGCATTTGCTAATATGTTCTTCGGCTTTAGATCTCGATGATACACATTTGCTGAATTCATACAATCTGCATCAGTTTTGGTTCCAAAATATATACTTAACCAGAAATAGCTATATTTAATGTTGAAAAAAAAGTTACCCGTATGCATATACTTCAAAGCTCGAAGCATTTGATAGAGGAAAAACCGATGGTGCTCATGTGTTAAGTCATCGTTAGCCTTTATGACTTGATGAAGATCAGATTCCATGAGTTCAAATACTACATATATATCTTTAAAATCCCTTTTTGATGGTGGCATCATAATACATTTAATTTCAACAATATCAGGATGACGTAAAAGCCTAAGAAGTTTAATCTCACGCAAAATTCGAATAGCATCCGATGAATGTTCAAAAATGTTGGTTATTTTCTTTATTGCAACTTTTTTACCAGTTTGTGTGTCGAGTGCTGCACAAACGACTCCATAGCTTCCTTTTCCTATAATTTCCAAGACTTTATATCGGTTCGATTCACCATATTCGGTGAAAAACTCCACCTCTTTTGAACTCTGCACCAAAACAGATCACAACCAACAACGTAAAAATTCATGAAAAATAAATTCAACTTGCTGCAGAAACAAAGTATCAATCAGGATTCTCAATGACACCAAAGCAAGATAAAAAAAACCAATTTTCCAATCAATTTAAGAACCCTACCTTTATAGTTTATACAAATTCCTCTTATCCCAAAATTGAGCTCTTTAAGATTATATAATTAAATGGTACAAAATTATACTTTAATCAAACAAAAGTAATAAATTTCAACTTAAACCTTTCAATCCAGAAGTTAGAAATCCCCAAATAAAGATTGGACCCACAAGCAATAACAGCATCAAACTCATACAAAACCAACAAGTTGCTAAAAGAAACAACAAACAGCTTTAATCTATATGATGTTCATGATTTCAACTCAAACATAGAATCAAACAGATAACGAGTTGATAAAGTTAAAACCTTTCTTCGCCGATCTTGCTGCATCGTTAACCTCTAAGTATCTCCCTTGTTTCATATCCCAGAATTGAGCTCTTAAAGATTAAATAATTAAATGGTAAAGAATTATACTTTGATCAAACATATGCAACACTCAATCCCATGTTAAATAATACTCATACTTCAAATGTAAACCTTTCAATCCAGAACTTAAAGATCCCCAAACAGAACAAACAAAGATTTGATCCACAAGCAATAAATAACAGCATCAAACTCATACAAAACAATATGCTAATCTATATGATGTTGAGGATTTCAGCTCAAACATAGAATCAAACAGATAACAAGTTAAGAAAGTTAAAACCTTTCTTGGGCGATCTTGCTGCATCGTTAACCTCAAAGTATATCTTTTCTTGATGTTTCTTGAAACCAAATTGAAATCAAAGGGAATTCAACAAGTGGGTGATGGGTAATAACCACAAGCTCATAAAATATTGAAGAAAATCACCCGCATTTGCCCCACCTACCGCGACTACGAATCACCAAACCGCAATCCTCAGATAAGTATTCAGCCACGAAGCATGCCACCACCACCAACTTACTCATCCGATTCTTGAGAACCCTAACCCTAAATTGGAGTCTAAAGCCACCAACACCACCTACTTAAACAAGATAATACCACATCGATACAACCAAAGAAAAAGGTAGAATTTTTTTGATGGTTTTGATGTCAAGATCTTCGGGGGCGATAGCTGATTACAATGATGAATGGGCTATTAGTAAGGTTGAATAAATAGGAGGAAAGAAAGATGAAGTGGGTTGATGTTTATCGAGTTGTATTGCTTATGGAGTACGGAGTTTGGTGATTTTGATTTTGATTTTGAAGGGTTAACTTATCCTTTGGATTGGGTTTTCGTCTTCCCCAAATTTTAGGGGCTCTTTGGAATTATATTATATTATACTCTACTAGAGGTGAATATAATATTTAGATCGGTGATTTTAAGAGTATGTAAAAGATACTCGGATGTTTTTATAAGATAAAATCAGGGGGATTTGAAACAAAACAAAATAAGAGTATGTAGTAGATACTTAGATCATTTATATCAGATACTTGAGGCGTTGTCACCGACAACCACGGGCCACCATTGCCAATCACTAGCCATCCGCGGCGCCGCCAACCACGGGCCACCCGCAACGTAGCGTACCACCGACTACCCGTGGCACCGCGTGCCAACCACTGGGTCCCTGTTGCCGCCGCCACCAACCACCAGCCACTGCCGACCACCGCCTGCCGCCCCCGCCAACAACCGTCACCGAGAACCATCACCACCATAACCACTTTACATTTTTTTTTTCGTATTTTTATTTCTAACAAACAACACAAAGTAATGATTTATTACATTTTTAAAGAGTAACCAAACATAACAATATAATGTAATGATTCATTTTATTTTTTCATCTATTCCATTACTTCATTCAATTTATTATTTCGTCCATTTCATTATCACATATCAAACAAAGATGTTTGTAAATTTAAATGAAATGTTAACTTTGCTTTGTCTAAAATGCATCATATAACATTAAAAATATTAAAATCGAACAATTAGCTAGAGTAATGTAGTTGTTTGTTAATATAAATAAAAGTGATGTTCTCTAAATGGTATTACACTAATAAGAGTTAAAAGAAATTTTATATATATATATATATATATATATATATATATACTAATAATCCTTTATATTGTTGTACACATGGCATTCTCGGATTCACCCTCAACATAATTTTCCCGCCCAAGGTTCCCTTCACCTGTAATCTCTCGCAGGGCGGATCAAAATACCCGGTTTCTAATTTTTCCGATCCCCTAACCCCTAAGAAAGTTCAAACGTAAACCCTAGATATCACTTTTCTCTCATTCGATTGCCTAACTGGGTATCAAATATAACTTCTCTCCCATTCGATTGCTTGGTGCTGATCTGGAAATAGATGATAGGTAGAAGACCATGACTCATTGTAAGGGTTTGTGCTTGATTCGTCGATCCAGGTTTGATTTGGGTTTTAAAAGATTTTTGTTCTTTGATTTGAGTTTGATTTCTGGTTGTGTAAAACTTGATTTGAGTTTGATTTTATCCCACATACTCTTCCATTCCCTTGCCTTCTTTTGATTATTTCGTCTTCTTTCTTATCTAGATAAATTGTTCTTAAACTCATCTGGGTTTCGTTTTTCTACTCCTAATTATTTTGTATTGACGTATTGTAAGGTACGGTTCGATTTGGTCATGTGTTTTTTTATTAAAGCCTCATTAGATCAAATAAAGTCTATGCTTGATCAAGATCTTACTAATATGTATGTAGTTTACAGATTTTCATTATGAGTTTTTACAATCTATGATTTTTAACCTCTGACCAGAGACCTGGCTCACACGAATGTATCTATGTTAATAACACCATCGATAGGTTAATGAAGATTCGAGCTGTATGTACTCATTATCCTTTTCTCTAATTTGTGTGTTTGATTTTTGAATTTGGTGTAAAGAGAATGAAAATTTTCAATTGTCATTCAATTCATAAACTTTTCTAAATGTGCAGAAAATGATTTATCTTGAACGAGAGTTTTGATGAGAACAAATTACAGAATGTTCTTGGCATGACTCAATATCAAATATATCAACTTTATTTGAAACCATAGCCTCCTAAAAGTGTTATAGATTCAAGTTTATGTTTACATTTTCAGTTGAAGGAAGCAATTGTGTAGTTAAATTCAATTTCAAAGCACGTCAAGTGTTGTTCTCAAATTTAAATAGCGTATGGACCCATGGCAAATGGCTTCCCTGATCTGTTTTGTTCTATGGTTAGTCATGTTTACCCTTCTTTTACAAGTAACATAGACTTAAAGCAACTACTTTTTTTTCAAAACAACTAAGCAGCTAATGGAAATTAACAAGGAGAATAGGCCACATAACATCCTTCATTACTTGAAGCAGCTTTTAAATCTTTTTAATATCAGTGAAGTTTGTTCTTTACTTATCTAGATTCTTGTATGTTGAAACACATGTGATTTCAATCCTATTTTTATCAATTTCGACTGTTTTGAATTTGCTTAGTATTGAACATTTGCTATCATTAATTTTATTTTAGCAGGATGTATGTTTATTATACATGTGTTTCAGGTCAAACTTTCATACAATTTGACTTTGTCTATTGTTCTCTACTTTTTTTTGTCTAGTATCATTGATATATTGTAACCAATAAGACATTTCAGTTTTGCGTCTGATTAGTCTTTCTATTACTTCCAATTCTTTTTATACACCTTTTTAATTTGGAATATACTAGCTTTTCTATTATTGCAGGGAAAGTACATGATGACTTCAAAAGAAATTCGAAGGATTTAAAAACTTAAGGTGAGATTCCTCAACACATGTTTCTTATGTTTTTACAACTTATTACTTTGGTAAACCTTTACATCTTAATCTTGGTGTGCTTTTGTCTTTTGTTTAATGAAATTAATATTTCAACAGCTTATTTTTGTAACCAAGAGAATTAGGGTGGTAAAAAAAGAACACCTAAAATCATACTTAAGTGTGATTGTGCCATCTTTTCGTCCATTGGCTCATCAATTTGGTATGTATTTGTATACATAGAAATTGTAATTTTTCTTTTTATTATTATAAGTAATAAGCAATTTTAGTTATAAGAATCATTAACAAATTTATAAATTATATTTTTTTAAACCTGTGTTTTACACGGGTCTATAACCTAGTATGTGTGTGTGTGTGTGTGTGTGTGTATATATATGCAGAGGGATCCCTTGAAAACCAAGTTATAAATGAAAACCATAAAAACTATAGGTTACATATATGTATTTATGTCTTACAAAGTGTACAACTAATAGTTACGTATATGTAGGGGTTATGCATATGTAAGTACGTGTTACCAAATGTACAACTGCGAGTTGCGTGCATGTAACTCATAAAAGGTACATATACGTAAGTCGTTTCGTCATCATTGTCGTTCATTGAAGTTTAAACTAAAAAATATATAATAACATCAAAAAATAAGATTGAAGTTTAATTAAATATACTTTAAACAATTATAAGGTTAAATCAATTATCAATTATATGATTGGGTAGTGGTGGTTTTCACGGTTTTCAATTATAAACATGGTTTTCATTTGATCCCTCCCCTATATATATATATATATATATATATATATATATATATATATATATATATATATATATATATATATATCCCCATAAACTTTATAAATTAGAAGATGACATAAATAGTTAAGTGTTGGTGTAGTTTGAATTGATGAATGTATGAGTCATCGTTTGAAAAACAAAACAAATGTTGGTCAACATATCATTTTCTTTTTATAAAATTAACACATCCATCATACTTTAAAAAATTAATTTTCTTTGTTAGATTGGATACGTTTAGTAGGCGATTGGTTAGTCATACTCAAATAAAATTCATCATCTTTTATCGGTTTATTTATGTCATATTCTTAAAGTTTTTATTTTCTAACTTCATATTATATCCAACCCCAAAGAAACCTCAAACGTTACGGCTCAAACTTCTACGAATCAACTCTTGATGTACACGAGCAAGCAGTGGGTGAAGGCTAATTGGTTGATACTGTACTGTCAAAGTTAACTTTCAAAGTCTTCAGTTATATCATTGAAACTATATACCGAACGTGACTATGTAACTGTTCATATTAATATTTTAATTTAATTGTTGAAATATTGGTGATATTTATAAGCATCTATTATAATGTTGACATTGGTATCACGTAATCAGAAATAAGAGTCTAATTGGTTGATATTGTACCATCAAAGTTAATGCTAACTAAATTCAATCCTAGGCTAGTCATATCGTTTATTAAGTTTATTGCTACTTTAGTCTCGTATAGAAGGATTTAATCATCATTTTTGTCTAATTTTTATTTAACTGCAACTTTTATTGAAAACATAAACCACACTAGCAAACGACTAGCAAAACAACAACAACAACCAAAAAAAAAAAAAGGAACAAACATATTACAATTCAAAATTCCTCCACTTGAACCAATGTATATGCTCCATTTTTCCCCAATTATTAACCCATATGAAACTTAAGGACTTGATTTGAGCTGTAATTTTTTCAATCTTGATTTGATCTCCTGAAAACTTTTTATTTTGAGCTCTCCATACACTTCAATAGAATGTAAAAATTATTATATTTCTTCTATAACCTACCTCCATTACATGCCAATGCATCTCCAATATATCTTTGGTAGTTAAATCAAAAAGAGGATCAACTTTACACCAAGTGGAGATACATTGTCAAATCACCTTAGCCACATACCAAGAAGTAAAAATATGATCTATAAATTCTTCAGTGTTATCACATAGAAGGCCTTAGGTCGAGACAACATTAACCTTTCGAAATTTAAGGGCATAACTTTTTCTACACGAAAGCTAAATGCATTTTTGGTATTATGGTGAAATAAAAGTTACATTTCATTTTCTCTCTTCTACTTTTCTCATAATTTTACGAATTTATAAACGCTTCTTTTTTAAAGAAAAATTGTGTGTTTTGTTTCTTTTTTATTTTTAGCTGCTAAAAAAGTTGAGGGCATATGCACCTTGACCAAAGTAATCATTAATCATTTTGTAAAAAAGAAAAATTTTAGCTAACCCATAATGATGTGTTTCTTTTATTATTGTTTACTTTTTTTTACATTCAAATAAAACGTTTACAAGAGAGTGACAGGTAAACGAGCAACAAGTTGCACTGCAACCCCCTTCTGAATAGCTAACTCATAAGAAATATTTTATTTCTTTCTATTTTAATCCAATACATAAAATTAAAAAACAAGAACGATTTGATTTCAGTTTTGAACAAGTTGTAAAATCTTAACCAAAAACCACACTAAAGCTTCAATTGACCCAAGTTTAAACAAACTTGAATCTTTCTAGCGATAATTTGGTTAGCTTTTGAATTCGTAATATGATTTATGGGTGTGTTTTACAATTTTTTTAGGTTTATTTTAAGTTGGTCTTTTTGTTCCTCAATGCTTGGAATATACCTTCGCGATGTGATATTTTAATATTTATTTACGTTTTGATGAAAATTTAGATTTAAATACACAGATGACTATATATTGTCGCATTTAACTTTTGAAATTGCCAATTCTGTCAAACATTATATGATATCAAAAATTCAAAACTAGGTAGATATGGAGTACTACGAAGCTAGAATGTGAAAATCATTAAAGTTTTGAGATTAGTTATGATAAAAGTTACTAATGTATCACCGAGAAGATATGCTTTGTGAAACTACAATTTCAATTGACAAAAACTAAAAAAACTTAACAAGAAATCTCATAGTAAATCTTATATTCAAAATTTATGAAGTTCAGCTATGAATTCAAATTAATTCACCGGAAACAATTAAAAAGCCTGAAACAATTTTTCTTTTCAGAAAGTTTGAAACAAAGTGTACGAACTTCGTCACATAATAAGGATTAACACTTGCATGAAATTAAATTATCACAAAATTTTTCATGTAAACAATTGCATTGAGATGAATTTATCACGCAATTTTTGTGTAAATACCGAAAACCGTTTTCATGAATTGACAAGAAAACTCCCGCAATAAAACGCGGGATGACATGCTAGTTATTATCATTATTGTTGTTATTATTATATCATCATCTCTAACTGCTTTTTAACTTTGCTGATAAATTAGTATAAACCATTTAATGTAAATTAATCACATTAAATTAATCTGAGCAAAATTGTTTAGAGTTGAGTCAGTGTATTTTCTCAGCAATGGGTTTCTTCCTGAGGGGGTTGGGAGTGCGGTCTCGGCTGGGAAACAAATAGATGGGCCCGATTAAGATAACACCTATTTTCCGAAGCAGAGTCGCACATTTGCCGTTAAAAAAATAATAATAATCAGATGTATAGCGCTCACCAAATTGACCAAGGTGACGTCGTCAGCAAGGTGCACCGACGTTTTTATTTGCCGTTACGATGACTTCTTCTCTCCAAACTTAATGACACTTTATAAAAAACCACGTGTGCTTATTATTATTATTTTTTAATATACTTTCATATATATTTTAATTAATTATATTGTACATATAATAAAACTGTTTCACGCTTCACGCCTTTTGGGTTGCTTTATATTGTTTAATTTTTTTAATATTCTAATGTTTATAGTTACTTTTTAGTCAATCTTATTTTAAATTTTAAATATAGTGTGTTTTTAAATTCATAAAATATCATTGCGATTTAATTATTTACATCTATGTTTTGATATAAATTAATTTAAAATCATTTACATCTATGTTTTGATATAAATTAATTTAAAATCGAGGCGCTTCAAAAGTAATATATTTTATTTGTTTTGTTTATTTTTCATAGTGGGGTCAAAATATATTTTTTTTAAATTCACTTTCGTGTTACTTAACATTCTTTCTTGTAACAATGTAAATTTGTATCTCCCAACTATATATCTTTATGTTTGCATAATTTTTAGATTTCAACTTGATGCCAATTACTATTTTTAATTTTAAATTCAGTTATGATGGTAAAGTGTGAGGAAATTCCACTAGTTCAATTTAGTTTACAATATGATACTTTATAATGTCTGTTTTAATGGTAAACATAAAGCAATTCACAAACTCATTCTAGACTCATTACATGTTAAATTAAGAAGATAGGGATCAACAACTCTTTATATGGAGGAGTGAAAAATATAAGGTTGTAAATATAACATGATATGATCTTTTTTTAGTAAAACAATGATATTTTTATATAATGTTTAGAGCATTAAGAATCAAAGATGGGAGGGCCACAAGTTCCAATCTTTGGTTCTATCCATGCCGACAATTTTCTAAAATTAACATCTCTCTCTCTCTCTACTCTCACCATCACCTCTCACATTTGAGGTCATTACCAGACATTCGTCTTAGTGAGAGAAGTCAATAAAAAACTGCTATGTCCTTCATCACCCTTGCCAGGATATCGTTGCGAGCAGTTTAAATGAAACAAGGACATGGCCCTCGTATCATTACTCAATCAAGTATTTGCGATTAAGCTATATTGCACTAGTACATAATCATTATTTTGAAGCGGTCGAAAAGTCCTTTTTGGATTGTAATTAACAAAATCACCTCAAAAAATAGATTTAAAACAAAAAAAATCGCAAAATATAGAAACAGCCTCGAAAAATGTCATTTATGAAGCGGTTTGTAGTAACCGCTTCAAAAGAAACATATATATCACATACAAAGATTAAATCATTAGCTATATTAAATTGCATATAAAAAATCAGTGTAGATAAAACTAAATCACTTAAAAATCATAATCACTTTAGAAGATTTAATTCTTGTAATTCCACATGTCAAGCTTTTAATTTGATTTTTGTCATAGTTGTATAAACTCATTAAAAAGATTCATGCATCTCCGATTCAACATATATGTATATAGATTCGTATAAAGTACTTTGGAACTTTAGATATAAATACACTCATGAAGTATTTAACATAAACAATTACTGTACAAGTTAACTTAGCCTCATCACACTTATGTGACAATTAGAGATAACAAAAGAGCCTAAACCTGTTCAACACTTATTATATATTAGTGAAAATGCGCGCGCGTTGCAGCGGTACGGCTGTTGCTCGATTTTTTAAGAATTCGATTGTAGTTAGTATCGGTTCGGTGCGTTATTATGTAAATTAAAAAATAAAAATATATTTATTGAAAAAAATTGAATGAAAGAAAACAATTACGTATATTACAAAAGTCTTTAAGACAACTATATTGTCCCAAGAAGATTAGTAAAAGCATGGGTGGTATTTGTCGTCGGAAATCACTTATTAGCTAATTTTAGGGGGTTTCGTTTTATGAATGTAGGTTAGAGTTTTATGATCATCGGAGACAGCTTTCAGTGGTGATTTGCATAGACCGGAGAAAGTTAATGGAGAAATGGTCATAACAAATTACCATCTTAATTGTTATTGAGATTTTAACAACCGGAAAGGGAAAGGGCAAGAGGGATTAGTGCTCAATCGCAGTGAATGAACAAAATTGAAAGTAAATGGCGATTTTGTTTGGCTACGTGTATATGCTTCAGCATTTGTATTATAAGCATCATATATTATATTTTATTGTAAGTGTATAAATGAAATAAAATGGTTAATTTTTTGAAATTTAAGCATGATTTTTTCGTATGGGTGCCTTAATCCATATGTAAAATTATCATTCAATCATTCTTTCACTTTTATTATAAAAGATATAGATAAATATTAAAATTATTAAACTCAAAATATGCCCCTTAAAAATATTAGTATTATAGTTATTATAAACATGAAGATATATATATATATATATATATATATATATATATATTAAATATTTAAATAAAATAACACTTAATTTAAATAATATTTAGTTACAAGAATATAATTAGTAAATATAAATTTAATTGTCAATTTATAGTATCATAAATAAAATAAAATTTAATGAAGTGAATTAAACAATATCATATTTTTAAATAATGTATTAATAATCTATACTACTATGTAATACATATTAGAAGGATAAGATGGTAATTTCATTTAAAGTGTAAGACACCCATACAATATTTTAAACATAGAGTACAAGTGATTTATGCAATAATTCCATTTTTACCCCTATTTAATTAACTTCTTCTAATTATTGTATTATTTAATACACATTATTAATACACTATTTAATAATATGATATTATTTAATTCACTTTATTAAATTTTATTTTATTTATAATAATATAAATTGACATTTAAATTTATAATTACTAATCATAATTTTAAAACTAAAGTTTTATTTTATTTATAATAATAAAATCGATATTGAAATTTATAATTACTAATCATATTTTTTGAACTAAATACTATTTAAATTAAGTATTATTTTATTTAAATACTTATATCTATACTACTTTATAATAAATCTCTCTAGATATATAAGTTTTAAATCAATATGTACAAAGGAGTGCAAGGCATTTAAGAGGGGTAAAATAGAGAATTGATTAAGATTTTAAGACACTTTAAGGACAATATGGTAAATTTATCAATTAAATTGTATATATCTTGGCATTTTTGCCCTTGTCTCTTTTATGTATTTAATAAATATTATTAATACATTATTTAATAATATGATATTATTTAATTCACTTCATTAAACTTTATTTTATTTATGATACTATAAATTGACATTTAAATTTATATTTACTAATTATATTTTTATAACTAAATATTATTTAAATTAAGTATTATTTTATTTAATTATTTAAGTATATAACTTTTATATATATATATATATATATATATATATATATATATATATATCTTCATGTTTATAATAACTATAATACTAATATTTTTCTAGTGGCATGTTATGAGTTTAATAATTTTAATATTTATCTATATCTTTTATAATAAAAGTGAAAGGAGGATTGAATGATAATTTTACATATAGATTAAAACATCCATATAAAAAGTCATGTTTAAATTTCAAAAAGTTAACCCTTTTATTTCATTTATAGTCTTACAATAAAGTATAATATATGATGCTTATAATACAAATGTTAAAGCATATACACGTGGCCAAACAAAACTGCCATTTACTTTCAATTCCGTTCATTCACTGCGATTGTGAGCTAATCCCTCTTCCTCTTTTCCTTGCCGGTTGTTAAAAGCTCAATATTAATCAAGATGGTAATTTATTGTGATAATTTCTCCACTAACTTTCTCCGGTCTATGCAAATCACCACCGAAAGCTGCCTCCGATAATTATAAAACTCTAACCTACATTTATAAAACGAAACCCCCCTAAAATCTAGGTAAAAGTGATTTCCGACCATAAATACCACGCATGCTTTCACTAATCTTGTTGGAATAATATAATTGTCTTAAAGACTTTTGTAATATATGTAATTGTTTTCTTTCATTCAATTTTTTCAATAATTATATTTTTATTTTTTAATTTACATCATAACGCACCGAGCCGATACTAACTAAAATCGAATTCCCAAAAAATCACGTAACAGCTGTACCGCCGCAACGCGCGGGCATTTCCACTATGTTTATTAAATACATGAAAGAGACAAGGGTAAAAATACCAATGTATATAAAATTTAATTGATAAATGTACCATATTGCCCTTAAAATGTCATAAAATTTTAATCAATTCTTTATTCTAGTTCTCTTAAATGCCTTGCATTAATTTGTACATGTTGATTCAAAACTTGTAAGTTTGATAAAATTACATCTCTATCCAGAGAGATTTATTATAAAATAGTATAGATATAAATAAGTATTTAAATAAAATAATAATTAATTTAAATAGTATTTAGTTAAAAAAATATGATTAGTAATTATAAATTTAAATATCAATTTATATTATTATAAATAAAATAAAACTTTAGTTTTAAAAATATGATTAATAATTATAAATTTAAATGTCAATTTATATTATTATAAATAAAATAAAACTTAATGAAGTGAAGTAAATAATATCATATTATTAAATAATGTATTAATAATGTGTATTAAATAATATAATAATTAGAAGAAGTTAATTAAATGGGGGGCAAAAGTGGAATTATTGCAAAAAGCACTTGTACTCTATGATTAAAATGTTGTATAGGTGTCTTACAATTTAAATGAAATTACAATCTTATCCTTCTAATATGTATTATATAGTAGTATAGATTAGAGTGACATCTTATATATCTTATGGTCTTGAGATGGGTATGTTTTGAAAGATATATCAATTTAATGTTTCTTTATTCTTTTTTTTAATTTTTATTAATTGGTTTTTTTATTTATGTGCTCCTACTATTGGATGCGGTTCAAGAAGCTAATCCAGTTGTTGTTGAAGACCCGCATGTAACCCGTTTCATCATCAGATCATCACACTTATGATTTGATTGTGTTTCAGAGTTAATGTTAGTTGTATTTCATACTTTGCTACTATAAATTCAGGCTATTCTTTTTTCCTCAATATAAAGCTTCATATTTGTGTGGATTATCATTTAGATCTAGTACATTGACATTATGAAATTAGATGGTACCCGATCAATTGTAAACATAAAAAAAGAATATCAAAGAACATTAACTCAAAACTTTAGTGAAAGTTGGTGGAAAATAATTTTTCAAGATCGACCACCAAATTGCCTGCATAGAAACATCATTGTTAATTGTTGCATGGTCTTTATCTTGAAATTCACAAAATATAAAGCCAACAAGTTCTAACTATTTGCTTTCAAAGATTCTCTTGACCATATGAAAAAGTGATGCTGAAATAAAGGAAAACATACTTTTAAAAGAAAATATTTTCAATAATCAGTTTGAGATTACTTCAACTTATAAGCATATAGATTGTTTAACTAAACAATCTAAACTGTGTTCCTGTTGTCATGGCCAACTGTAAGAGAGACTTAAAACTAGGAGTATTCATAAACCGTTCAGCAAAACATATAGAGTGATATGACGGTTTAATACACTTTAGTCTTAGGATCAAAAGTTTGGTTCATAGGTGAAGTCTTGATATCGGTTTAGCAAACTAGACCGACCATTCATCTTACTATTTGAACATTTTTTTTAGTTTTTGAAATATGCATTTATTGATATATATCATATTCATGAACCAGCTTTATCAATTTTGAAAATTTATTACAAATAATGATTTTGAAATAAGTTAAAATAAAAAAGCTTCAAACTATCAAATTCACCATTTATGTCTTTTAAAACCAAAATTAACTGTTTGGTCTAGAATTTTTATCAAAACCTACCGAACAGAATCATAAACGCCCTTACTTATAAGAAACGGATTAGTTTCGCTAAAGCGTTAATAGAATAGTAAACTGTCAAATGAAACCATGAAAGCGACAACCACTTTCTGAGACCTAACCGGTTAAAAGTGGATATGACCACTTTAGTTGGTTAACCGGTTTCAAGTAGTGCACTTCGAACCAAATACATTCATCAAAACCCACCAAACCGAATCATAAACACCATTATTTATAAGAAACATATTAGTTTTCTAAAGCATTAAAGAATAGCAAACCATCCAATGAAACCATGAAAGTGACAGCATACTCTGTCCACTTTAATTGGTTATCTGGTTTCAAGTAAATGCACTTGGAACCAAAAACATATAATAACTTGTTTTAAAAAGCAAGAATTAACACACTATAAGCAATACCCACATTGATCAACTATAAAAGGAATAAAAGATTTGAAAAACAAAAAAGAACTGTTCATTTTATTACCAATCTAGGCTAAAAAAAGGTCTAAACAGAGTCAAGGTGCAGTTTGTAAATTCACATCAGGGACTTCTTCTTTGAAGGAATTACTGATGGGATTTGGTCCTGAATGTACCTCATGCAGCTTCAACCTCTTGCCACTCTTATCCTCCATAAAAGACTAAATCGAATCAACGAGAAAATAAAGATTTACAGGAATAATAAGCATCAAGAATCAAGATAATGATTAAAAACACGAAGATTATAAACAGGATGCTTAATGTTTTACCTTATCATTTAGTTTTAAGGCTTTGAGTTCGCCAAGCTCGGCATCTGGTGATATGGCAACTTATATTAGTCGGTAAACAGACATACGAAAACAAAGAATTAAAAATAGATCTTTAACCTTCAAGTGTTGAATGCAGAGATAGATGAGTTTGCAGAAGCATGAGAAGAAATATAAAACATAGGGCCATTTTTGTATCTTGCAGAAATTGTCAAAATATGGCAAATTTTGTTGAGATAGAATTATCTATGTTAGTGAAAGTAATATAGTACATTAATAATGCTCTTTAAAGGGGGCATAGAAAAGATAAAGAGATAAAAAGGCCAAATAGAGTTTACTTTTCTTCTATTTTTATTAATTTATTTCTTTCAGATGAAATCCAGACGTCGTGTAGTTCAACGTGTAAGTTAAATGGGCACATCATATGAAAAGAGGACGATTAGCTGATGTTATATAGTGATACACTTGGTTCGCAATAATTTCAATAGGCTTGTGGCCTATCAGTATAATAGTGTATGGCAAGGTGTTTCTCCCCAAGTAGTCAAGGCTTCTAGTCCAATAGCGCACTTATGTAGATTTAAGAGTAGGTTTAGAGCAAACTATTAACAAAAAAAGATGATGTTCGTTAATTGTTGACGAAACACTAAAAATGAAGATCAGTGCGCTTCGAAGAAATATGACAGCACATGGAACCTGAGTGATTTTAGTACATTGTATACTAAAGAAACATAGGTCCTGTGGGAGCAGAATAAATGTTATAGATAGAGATAATATCTCTACTTTATACATTATTTAATAATAGTTATTAAACTCTTAGCATAAATAATACAATTATACAAATTAAACATGTTAAAAGTTCACCAAGAACATCAACTAATATTTATTACAATTAGATATTTCCTAGTTATTATTGGAAAATAAAAAGGTAATTCAGTTTAAAGTTTTTAAATTGTCTAAGAAATATTAATAACATTGCCTATAGTAAATTACCTATATAAAACTGATTGACACTCTAATTTTTCATTCCATTTTAAAATGAGGAAAACAGAGAAAATTATAAAAATTATCAATTTTTGGCTATATTTATATGTTAATTTCCATGTCATACAAGTTACCTCCATAGCAAAGATATACATGAAACACGTTCACGAATCTACTTTATGTTCATGTATCATCATAAATGTCTTGAAATATACAGAGCTGACTAACTTTTTCCTTCTTTTATTTATGGGAAACTTTTGTCAAGTATTACTTTTTTTCACGCTCATGATTTAGTGACCTAGTGGCATTGGTGACTTCACCTCATAAAACTAGTGTGGGTTCAACTCCTTGCATATACAAATCAATTAGGTGGTATTTAGGTGTAAAAAATTTGTTATTAAAAAACATCTACTTTTTTCGCGCATCTGCCTTAAGCTTATCTGCACTTCCTGTATCCACTTTATTTTCACGAACAACGTACCTAGTTTATTTTCTTTAATGGGGGCCAGATATGTGACAATTTATGATGATACTTGAACATAAAGCAGTTATGTGGAATTCGTTCGCATATTTCATAGAGGTATAATTTGTTTGGACGTGCTTACCGACACCTGAAAAATGCTCATTTTGTGATTTTCTAAAAAAAAAAAACTCCAGCCCTTGGAATGAAAATCAACTAAGTGAACAAAAAATTAGCTTTTGTTCAGAGTTTGTCCATTTCATCAAACTTTTTTTGCTCCAAAGGAATAAACCATTCCATTCCTTCTCTTATTTCCATTTTCCAGTATACCAAATCCTACCTAAGGCAATACAGAAACCTAGTTACGCAGAAAAGAGGCGTGGCTATACCTTATTTATGTCCAAACAGAATCTTAATTATATTAACTTCTTTTCCCTAATTAGATTGAAGAAGATCCAAGACTGCTTTCCTATGAGGCATGCTTGGGATGGCTCCCTTTACTTGGACACAAAGAGAAGCTGCAGCAGCTGCAAATAATAAAATAAATCATAGTAGTCACCATTATAAACATAAAAAATTTACAAAAAAGAAAGATAAAAAATAACAAGAAAAAAGCATATGCAAACCTGCAAATCTCAAGCATTCAGCTTTAGATTTTCCCTCAACAAAAGCAACAGCATAAGCAGCAGTAAATGTATCTCCTGCACCAGTTGTATCAAGCACTTTCTCAGCCACGATAATACTTTGTTTAATCGGTTCTTTTCCTTCAGTGAATAAAACTGATCCTCGCGCACCAAGTTTCACAAGGACTTCTTTAACCCCCTGTTAACAAATTAATAATACTGTTACAATAAACAAAAAAACTGAACTATAAAAGCAATGTAGTAACCCACAAGCGAATTAATAAATTAAACCAACCCCTATGTCTTTTTAAAAATGTTTCAACTTTTAAAACTTACCAATTTGTGACATTTAGCTACAGCTAGGCCAATTTGTTCAAAGCTTTCGGTTTGCATCCCGGTTAAACGACCAAGTTCACTTTCATTTGGACTGAAAACATCAACATGTTTCAGTAGCTCCACAGGAACTGGTGCATCCATTCCTCCAGCATCAAGAATCACAGGAACACCAGCACTTCTCGCAGCCTGCGATCATAAACCATAGTATAACTATAACCAATGTCACCACAAATTGCACTGCTCAAACACAAATTTCTGCATGAAATACATCTCTACATCCTCAAAGTACAAAACTTTAAAATCCCAAAATCCAAATTCCATAATCATATCTCATCAAACAAACATCAAATCAATTTAAAAGATCTCATACACACATTTTCTTGAATCTTGAATGGTAAGTTAATTACCTTTGCAACTTGAATATTGATAGAATCAGGAATCTCCCTCTGAAGCAACACAATTCCAGCATTCTTCACAATCTCCAAATCATCATCACCCAACTTTTCACCCCACCCACACATATTAGCACCACCAACAATAATAATCGAGTTCTGCCCATCAGATTGAAGCATAACAACAGCATGTCCCGTAGGCACTTCACAAATCTCACTCACATGATCAATAACCACCCCACCACCCTCAAGCGCATCGATTATCAATTTCCCATGTGCATCTTTCCCGACCCGACCCACGAAGTACGTCGGGTACGACAGCATTCCCCCACACACCGCCTGATTAGCCCCTTTTCCACCGGCTAGGGTTTGCCCTGTTTTCGCAGATATCGTCTCACCCTCTTTGGGAAGACGATCGATCTCCACGTAGATGTCGGCATTGGCGGATCCGACGACCACCAGCGGCAGCGGTGGGGGTTTTGCGGTGGTCGGATTTAGGGGTTTGGCGGTCGAATTGATGGTGAAAGATGGGTATTGTTTTGAGTTGTTTCGTGTTGATTGGGTGATGAAATTGGGGTTTGAGAGATTGGTGTTGGGGTTGTGGGTTATGGTGGATTGGCGGTGGTTGCCGGTGCTCCGGCGGCCTGCAGGCCATGGTGTCGCCGGAGAAATCGATGCCATGGTGGTGGTTATCGGACTCCTATGTGGAGCTTATGATCGAGTCAATAAAGGTCAATTATGAACTTCTTTGACGTCTAATCGTTTCATGAGATGCAAAATAAATTGTTTTGAGAGGCAATTACAAGGATGATGGTTGTGGATTTTTCAAATTGTAAGTATAGTTAGGATAAAATTCTTATAAATTATATCAAGTTAGCATTCACAACCTATTTTTCATCTTTATCCATATAATTACATTAAAAATCATTATTTTTTCTCTTTTATTTTTAACTTTATCATTATTTTTTCTCTTTACTTCACTCACAACCATTTAATTATAGGGTTTTGAATAGTGTTTCTTAAAAATACAGATTGAACAGTAAATTTCTCATATCCTTTACTCACAACCATTTATAACCATATCATATAATATAAGAAATAAACTTACATAAATTTAGGGAACAGGTTGTGAATGCTCTTATAACACTGATGGTTTTTAACAAAAATGGTGATGCCGAATTCAAATTACTTGTTTGAATTTGAATATTTGTTTAAATTAGCAATTTTTAGTTTTATTTGTTTAGTTTATTTTATCTTTAGGTGTTAGAGTTTAGTATAAATATTGGGGTTTGGTGATTTGGTTGTTAGTTTTTTTTTTATTGAATTTAAATTTATAGAAACTTTATTTTTGAATCTTTTTGCTTTTTTTAAGACTGTGATTAACTATCGTTTTTTAGTCATTTGATTGCATCTGTTACTATATAATTTGATATCAGAGTTTTTGGTTCTCAAATGGCTCTAAGTGGAGGTGACTACTATCTTATTCGTGGAAGCGCTGACAGAGGCGACAACAGAAGTATTAACAGTTCATGTGTCAAATGATAAATGATAATAACAAAATTCAAACGTAACTTCCTTTAGATAACTTCAATCTTCACGTGGCAAACTTGAGAAGTTCCTGCACACCCAACCACCCCATTCGATCCAAAATAAAAAACCGATGCTCCCACATCATACTCCTATCTTCGAAAAGAAACTCGTCCTCGTTTGTCATCGGACCAAAGCCACCTCTATCGGCACTTCCATAAACTTTCATCCATTAACATCAACTAACAACCTAGAATTATCAATTCAATTCAATTTCATGTAATTCAACCCATCATTACAAAACCATAAGATTAAAGTTTCTTTTATAGGAAAGTCTTGGGTTTTGACCTAAATCAAACAATTTCACAAAAATAATCCATACAATCATCATAATATTGCATATAACACATAATCAATCACCAATTTTAATACATTTAAATTCTAATCTTGTTTTTGGATACTTAAGGTTTTGGCCAACATGTTAAACCATAGGAATGGAACTGATCACAAAAACTTACTTGTAATACATAAAAAATGATCACTAACACGTATACGATGTAAGAGCTACCCAAAATACCCAACCAATTGCAAGAAAAAGCTCAAAATTGACGTCTGCGTGCGGGAGGGTTTGCGCAAATGGGAAAGGGTTGGGGAGGGGGTTACGGCTAAATGAGGTGTGGTGGTTGGGATTACTTTATTTCTTTATTTTTTTAATAAAAACCACCCCTCAATTTTATAAAATTAATATAAATGATTGTAAATGAATTTTTTCTAAATTATTAGTTAAATAATGTTCAATTTATTATTTTAATTCAATTTGTATAACAATTTAAATTTTAAAAATGTAAACACGTAAAAACACGAAATTGTCTGAAAGTTCATAGTTTTCACCACAAAACTCAACGTTTAATCACATGATCACTTAACATATAATATCACACCAAATATGATTGTTTGAAAGCTATTTTGATATATCACCAACGTTCAGGGACTGACTCATGTGTGATGCGGCAAATCTTCAAATTAACTTAACGTGAAGGTTCGTGAATGTTCATGCAATAACTGACGCATTTAAGTAAACGATACTAAACACATGCGTGTGTGATTGGAAAATATTTTGTGCTAGTAGAAAAATGTCAGGTGTCATAGAAACCATTGATTTAGAACGTTCACTTGCATTATAGTGTCCTATAATTAAAAATACAAAAATTAAGGATATCTAAAAGATATATTTTATAAGATAAGTATTAAAAAAATATAGGATAACAATTCGATATGATGAACCATACCTAATTATCAACTACAATAAAGTCAATATAGTAAGTTTTTGCATGTTTGTTATACATTGGCTGCTTACATAAATGGATCACGTGAACCATGATCGTATAATCACAATGTGATATATTACGATCCTTTAAGAAACTTGCTTTTAACACCGATGATGTTTTCGCGTGGTCAGAGGTTCTCGTGCGACAGCATGTTCTCACGGAAGACGTTCATTTAGCACAGCATATGAAGGGTGAGGGCGCCCCATACTCCCCACCCTCATGCAAAGTCTATTGTTGTAGTTTGGAGAAAAAGAGGCAAAAGCTAGAGAGAAACAAGGTTCAAGGTATGTAAATCTGGTTAATAAGCCTTGTTTAATGCGAGAATGGATGAAAGAATGATAGTTTTATGTTTAAACAAGTAGATTTATGTGTTAATGCTCTCTATTGGTGTTGTTTCGCTTGTAATCATTTAAAAGTGAGTTCTAGACCCCTTTTTTACATGTTTCCCATGATTCGGGACTAATATGCATACCTTAATGATTGTTTACACAAAGTATGATGATTCTGATGATACAGAATGTTTTTGCACCTAAAAATAGTACCAAAAATCAATAACTTGCGGCTGAAGTTTCAAGCAAGAGCGATGTTTTCGCATGAGCTGAGAGGTTCTCGCATAAGGTTGTTATTTCCTGATAGTTCTCACGCGAAATGTAGTTCACGCGTGGTAAAGTTTTCACCCGAGATATAGTTCACGTATGGTAAAGTTCTCGCGCGAAAGATAGTTCTTGAGTAGTGAAGTTCTCGCGGGAACTGTAGTTCCTGTATAGTAGGGTTTTCGTACGTCACCATTAAGTGCATGACTATTTTAAAGTATGTGCATAACTACCCTTGCATGGTATATAGATAAAGATAGTATAAATAATGATTGATAGCTAAAGAAAGAACAATGTTATATGAAGAACTACTATTGCAATAGTGTGAAAGAGAAAAAATTAACAATAAGCATGGTAAAGTTCACATGTGAAACTTTAAAGGACTTGGATAATAATTCAGGAATAGTTACACCATTAAAGTACAGCTGTGAAAACATTAAAGTATGCTTAAGAACTCTTGGAAGCATAGAGGTCTTGACGTATTTCAAGCCTCGACATAGGAGTCTTGCGTAGTGGCAAACGACAGAAGTCTTGCATGTGTTGCAAGCTAGACAAGAGTCTTGCGTAATGGCAAGCGATAGTAAAGTCTTGTGTTTTTACATGAGCAATGGCTAAAGAAGTTCTATACGAAGTGTAAACTCACGATAAAGTAAAGATAAAATAATAATAAAGTAAAAGCTAAAGTATGGTTAAAGAATAGTAAAAGTTAAAGAAGTCTTACCTAAATATAAACACAAAGATAAAGTTGATAAAGTCTAAAGTATAGTATTCAGATAAAGTATGATTTAAAGTTATAGTTTAATGTATCGCCAAAGCATGATAAAGAAAGTTAGTTAAACGATAAAGTTTGGTTAAAGTATTTTGTTAAAATATAAGTAGAGCTCACTTAGTGTCACTGACTTTTGTATGTATACTAGTTTGACAGGTATGCTACGTGAATAAGTTGTAAGCTTGGCATAGATCTGGAAGCTACGTGCATATTATCAAGACTAGCATCCTGGCATAGTTTTATAGTTAGTTAAAGTTATCTTGGTTTAATGTAATCGTTGATTATAAACAAAGTTTAATTCCGCTGCTTAAACTCAGTATGATATAGATGGTTTTGTTTTTGAAGAGGTAAAATGTCTGCAGTCTGCGGACCACATCTGCAGACATCTGCAGCAGAAGAGGTGGATCAAATGTCTGCAGTCTGCAACAAAAAGACTGTTTGTATTTTTATCATTTGCAAACAAAACCCTAACCTAAATCACAAATTTTACCATCTAATATCACAAAACCCTAACCCAAATCACAAAGGTAGAGGCGGAGGAAGGGGCCGATGGAGGGTAGAGGCGGCGGAGGGAGGGGCCGGCGAAGGTAGAGGCGGCGGAGGGAGGGAGCGTGCAGGTGCAGTTTCGGCGGTGGTGAGAGGGAAGGAGGTGGAGGGGGTGAGAGGGAGTATGGGGAGATTGAGAGGATGGAGATGAGATGCAGATGGGGGATGGAGATGAGATGCAAATGGGAGAAGAAGTGAGAAGAGGTTAGAAGTGACAAGTCCATATCTTCTCCACGCAAACGTCAGGAAGACGTTTTTTAATGAAATGTCTTCTAAAAAACAAACAATCTTCATAGTCCAACGTCTGCGCGACGCAGATAAAAAAGGTCAGGAAGTGCTTTTCAGGAAAAACAAACACCCCCATAGAGTTTAAGAACATGTGTTTCTGATGTCCAAACACAACTGTGAGGTTGCCTGGAAACAGGGCCTTACAATGTATTTGTCAAAACTCGATGTCATTGTTTTTTATATATTATATAAACTTATTATTATATATCATTATGTTTTACAATAAAAATTATACAATAATATTATTTCACCAATGTATTTTTTAAAACTCATAGTGTTCAAGATAATATGATGACAATAAAAAACACAATGAGACATTGTGTTATTCGTTATTGTTTTTAATGTATTAGATTAATTAGTTGTTAATTTATTATTGTGTTTTACATATTAGAGATACACAATCATGTTATTGCATCATTATATATATTTTTAAAATTCATCACTTTAGAAAAACACAATATTATTCAGAAAAACACAATAACTAACAAAAAACACAATGAAATGCACTAAAGACATTATAACAAGATATAAGCTTGAAAACGTAAAAAAATATTATTTTTTTTATATAACAATACTAGACTGTTTTAAAGATAAAAAACTCATTTTTATGACAAAACATTTTTCTTTTATTATTTATAAAAAATAGAAGATAGAAGATTGTATATTGTAACCGGATCGAGACAAGGAAAGATGAAAATTGAAGATCAAGAAAACTATAATCACCCGAAGATCAAAATAGAGATCTATGCTACCATACGCATAATCCGAGGTTTTAATAAATCTTCACCTTTTTTATATTATAATTTATAGTAAAAGTATTGTTTTTCCATTAAGTGAGTTCAATCTATACCATCATATGTATAGTCCAAAGTCACAAATATAATTCTCATCAAATTCATTGTTTCGTTTGAAGCTAAAAGTTTGTTCAATCTATACTATCATACCTTTGTTATTATAGAAATGCATGTTTACATATCCCTATCTAAATCAATTCTTTAAACAAAAATCTCTCTAAAAACATACAGCACGACGGAGATGTATTTGGCTCAGATAGTGCCGTACGTATGTGTATATATATGTGTGTGTATGCATATGCATAATAAAATCAACAGTCAGTTTCAAGTTACTAACGATGAACCAATCTGTTAAACACGTTTAAAAAACATAAACCAAATTGTATAAATCTCAAATCTACTAATTTACATTAGTTTGATATATGATAAAATTAGTTAAGATGCTATACATGATTATTTTCAAGAAACATTTGAATGACTTTAAGGTAGCGTTCGTTTCAAAGAATGGAATGAAATTTGAATTGGAAATTGAATTTGAATTGGAATTTAAAGAATCCTATTCAAATCCTATAACGTGTTTGGTTGGTATAATTATGAATGGAATTGAAATTTAAATTTGTAAAATAACATAATTACCCTTTAAATCAAACAAGTATTTTAAGTCCCACTATTACCAGCTTGCACTGATTACAAGCTTCAATTGGTAGAGGAGCTTACCTGCGATCAAGAAGGATCCCACAATCAGAAGTGTTTTGCTACCTTCTTTCCTAACCGTAATATAAAATACATATCTCATTATTATTTGTTATATTATATTATTATATAAATAATATAAATAAATTCAAGATATTCTTCGGATATAACTTTAATTAGTGATTCAATCAATCAGAGCAGGTTGGAATTATTATATAAAACTATAGCCACTCTCAATCAAAGTTATTAATCATACGTAATTTCAGTTATATCTTATATCAAAATAACTTTTATAGTTTCTAACTCTTGATTAATAAAGTTTAAATATTTTTTTATTCAACCCGTTTAATACACGGGGTTATACCCTAGGTAAAATATAAAAAGTCACATCCTAAAATCATACGATCTCTAATAGATTTTAAATATAAACTGTAAGCCAAACTGTTTAACATAGTTAAAAATTCTTATACCAAAAAGGTAATAAAAAAACGATGGTGAGACAAAATCGATTACTAGTTTAAATTTTATAACATTAAAAAAATTATATTTTAAACTCTCTAATTTGTTCTCGTATGATTAGAAAATCAGATAACTAATTTCTAAAAACAAAATAATATAATAAATTAAAAACAAATAAAATTATATTTTATAAAGAAGGTTTATAATAATTAAGTAATAATATTTAAGATAATTTTATAAAATAAAACGTAATTAAATAAGATAAAGTAAATAAAATAAAATAAAATAAATAAAAAATTAGTGAAAATTACAAATTTCGTCCTTTAAGGGTAAGGCCAAAATAACCATTCACATAAAACTAACTGAAAAAGTTAACTTTTGTTATTAGAAAGAACAGAAAACATAATAAGTTTTCAAATAAAACACGCTAAATGTACTTATTAAAATTTAATGACAAAATCTATAATTTTATGTATACTTAAAGGATAAATTTGTAGTTTACTCTTTTTACAAATGTGAAAAAACAAAACGAAGTTAAAATTTTTTTTTGGACGGTTCAGTTTATGATTGTCACGTGACAAGCTAACCCCAATCAAAAGCATTCAAAATTCATCATAGTTTGTATTATATACATAATAACACATTTTATTCTATTTTAAAATAATCATGATTAACCTATCAAATTGTTGGTTAATATTGACATCAAGTTTTAACTTTACAGCTACTCTTTAAACTGTTAACAATAGTTTGATAACAATAGATTGATTTTCAACTTTGATTATTTAGATAGTATTTAGACATAATAAAACACAATTAATGAAAAATCTATACAATACTCAATGTGAGTTTGGTTTGTGGATTCTTTTTAAAGATATGGAATTTGTTAAAATAATTGGATTTTTGAATTTAAATTTCTGAATTGGATTTGTAGTGTAACGGAATTTAATTCTATGAAATGAATTTAAATGTGTAATAGTAGTGTAATGCATTTAGATGATTTGATTAAATTTCTTCACAATTTAATATGATAGGTAAAATCTTTTACTTGAAGGGTTTTGTTGTTTCACAAAAAATAAAATTCAGATTTCAATTCCCTCAGATTTTAAGAATTAATCATATTAAAATTTTAAATTCAAATCCAAATTAAATTAAATTTTACGAATCTAACTCACAGTTTTTATTTTCACTATAAAAAAGTTTAAAATTTAGGATTTAAACTACTTCGTATCTTTATAACTAACATATTTAATTTAATTTTATTTATTTTGCACTTGATAGAGCCATGACAATGATCAATAGAGGATTAGAGTTTATTTCATCAATACGATTTGATCTGCTAATTATAATATCAAATCGTTCATGTGTGTCAATATAATGTTATTTATACATACATCATAGAGCAATATCCTTCAAATCAAAGCATATGACTCATCTCAGAACCTTGGTGATCTTAACAATGAATCTTTTTCATTCGAAGTCTAGAATTGGGATTGCAATTCCATCGGTCAAGATCACGAACAAAATATATTCACACGAGTACGTTTTTCTCTCATGCTCTTTAGGATACAACAAACAAGTTCTTTTGGGTTTCGGGAGTTCTTCTTGAAATCATATGTTTGATTATAACTGTTTTCTGTTAATAGTGTTATAGTTTTAATCCTTAACGTTTTGTATTTTGAATGAAGAACACACAACTTCTAAAATCCACCTATTGTTCATTTTGTGGGACTTAGACCCATATCATTATATGATCAACACCATGTGCCATTAAGCTAAGTAGCAATCGGCTAATCCTTAATGTTTGTAAATGATAAATATGATTATTTAATTTATTTGATATAATTTTGTATTAAGACTAGTTATATAAATTATTCTTTACTAACGGATTAAACTCACGCTTCGCCGCGATTCGATTTTGAACGTATAGAAAAACGTCGCAATGATAGTTTTAGGGATATCTTGGTTTTGGTGAGCTCAATGATATAGGCACTCAGATTTTCGTGGATATCGACATATACTTTAGCGATTTGTTACTAAGCCGTCATGATATTATTACTAAATATATGATATTTGATAGGTCGTGTATATCAATTGAAACGAATATCTTAAAAGCATTCGAATAATAAAACTATCATCAAATGTAACTGGTGCAAACAACATGC
Source organism: Flaveria robusta (assembly GCA_025506415.1). Classification (NCBI taxonomy): domain Eukaryota; kingdom Viridiplantae; phylum Streptophyta; class Magnoliopsida; order Asterales; family Asteraceae; genus Flaveria; species Flaveria robusta. Next base: position 17,957,592 of record CM046460.1, on the reverse strand, counting down.
TTTTTAATATATATAATAATTATTTTTTGGAACATTTTAAATAATATGTCATTAACTAAAAAAATTATTTATAAGTAATAAATTTGTTAAATACCCAAATAATAATAATAATAATAATAATAATAATAATAATAATAATAATAATAATAATAATAATAATAATAATATTATATTATTATTATTATTATTATTATTATGATTACCATAATAATTATTATTGATATTATATTTATTATTATTGTAATTATTTTTGAAATATATTAAATAATATATCATTAACTAACAAGTTTAGTCATAAATATTAAAATTATTAAATACCCAAAAAGCCTTTAAAGATAATGATGATGATGATGATGATAATAATAATAATAATAATAATAATAATAATAATAATAATAATAATAATAATAATAATAATAATAATAATAATAATAATAATATATTATTATTATTATTATTATTATTATTGTTGTTGTTATTGCTGCTGCTGCTACTGCTGCTGCTGCTGCTACTGCTGCTGGTGCTGTTGTTGTTGTTGTTGTTGTAATAATTATTATTTTTATTATTATTATTAGAATTATAAAATATTTAGTAATTATATACCTAAGTAGTTAGATATGATAATACTTATATTAAATAGTAGTTCATTATAAAAGTATACATAGTAAATACAAATTATTATTAATATTATAATTATCATTATGATTATATATATTATAATTGTAATTATTTTTTCAAACATTTTAAATAATATGTCATTAACTAAAAAATGTATTTATAAATACTAAATTTGTTGAATACCCAAATAATAATGATATTATTATTACTATTATTATCACAATAATTATTAATGATATTATTTTTATTATTATTGTAATTATTTGTTTAAATATATTAAATAATATTTCATTAACTAACAAGTTTGTCATAAATACTAAAATTATTAAATACCCAAAATTCCTCTAATAATAATAATAATAATAATAATAATAATAATAATAATAATAATAATAATAATAATAATAATTATTATTATTATTATTATTATTATTAATGATATTATTTTTATTATTTTTGAAATATATTAAATAATATATCATTAACTAACAAGTTTAGTCATAAATATTAAAATTATTAAATACCCAAAAAGCCCTTAAAGATAATGATAATAATAATAATAATAATAATAATAATAATAATAATATATTATTATTATTATTATTATTATTATTATTATTTTTTTTTTTTATTTTTTTTATTAGAATTATAAAATACTTAGTAATTATATACCTAAGTTATAAATACAAAGTTATAATAATAATAATAATAATAATAATAATAATAATAATAATAATAATAATAATAATAATAATAATAATAATAATAATAATAATAATAATAATAATAATATGTCATGAACTAACAAATTTAGTCATAAATACAAAGTTATTAAATACCCAAAGTTATCATTATGATTATATATATTATAATTATAATTATTTTTTAAAATATTTTACATAATATGTCATTAACTAACAAATTTAGTTATAAATACTAAATTTATTAAATACCCAAATATTATTATTATTATTATCATAATTATTATTATATATATTATATTTATTATTATTGCAATTATTTATTTAAACATATTAAATAATATATCATTAACTAACAAACTTAGTCATAAATACCAAAATTATTAAAGTCCTAAAAATGCCCCTAGAATAATAATAATAATAATAATAATAATAATAATAATAATAATAATAATAATATGATTTTTGTTATTATTTAAGTTTAATATACTATAATTATATACTTAAGTATTTAAATAAGATAATATTTAATTTAAATAGTATTTAGTTATAAAAAATATTAATTATAAATAGAACTTTAAATTAAAATTTAAAGTATTATAAATAAGATAATATTTAATGTAGTAAATTAAACAATCTCATATTATTAAATAAAATATTAATAATATGAATTAAATAATATATTAATAAAAAATTTATTTTATGAGAGCAAAATAAGAATTATTGCATAGGTCACTTGTACCATATGCTTAACAATACGTGTTAGGTGTCTTAATATTTAAGTAAAATAAGATTTGTGTTCTTTTTTCATCCTTATATATATAGTATAGATATAGATTATTTATAGTTATTTAAAAGTTGATGATTCTACGAATTAAATAGACATACCAACAAATGAAAAACACGAACTATGGATAAAAAAAGAATTATTATACAATCAAAACCCAAATCACAACTATAATCCTTGTCAATCTAAACATACTCTATATATGTTTGCTTTAATCTATACACACTAAGCATATAGTTGGTAAGATATTTATAAGAAGACGAAGATGGCACAGTGCTCACATTGTTGAGCGAGGTGGTGGGTTGTGATGACGAACCACCATGATTAACCGGCATAGTGGTTTGGTTGAGTTGGTGGTTCGTGATGATCGACGACCACGACAAGCCACTGGCATATAGGGTGGTTGTGCTTCCGTTTATATGTTATTATAATTGAATTTATATCATCTAATCCTCGTTGAGCTTGCCTTTTCACAGGACAACCAGGAGTGATGTCCTTATAGTATCTCCCGCAACGCAAGAATAGCCAAAATCACTATATAATCCTAAATATTCAAAATAAACAAAAACAATATTATTATTTTTTACTTTGGATGTTGATTCCCTTTGATGATTTTTTGACCACAAACTTTCCACTTATAACCATCTACAAGAATATCAGCATCAATCTTCAACTTGTTCTCTTCATTTCCTTCACTCCCCATTTTCCTATCAAGGCAAATTAAAAATTAATACATAAACATTAGAATGAGAGGGCGTTCTTTAGGATTAAAAGTTTAGGCCTAATAACTACTATAGTTACATGAAAAGAAGAAAACAACATGAAATGAAATGAAATGATAAACTAATTAACTAAACCAGCCCGGTTTTATTTTGAACGATTAATGGTCTGAAACTATTTTATATTTTTTAAAACCGATTAAAATTTTTCAAAAGTGATTAACAAAATTATGTGTAATTATGATATACACAAATTAACCATTAAAACGGAAAATATAATCTGAACTCACAATCTTTTAGCCGGAGACGCTAACACCTCATCATCATTGATCGAAATCTTTTTTACCAATTCCCATTGTCCCGAACTATGAGGTTGATCTGAAACCAAAGTATCCGAAGAAGACGATTTAGTGGATTGGGGTGTCGGTTTCTGATGATTATGATATCCGCGATAAATAATTCGCATAGTCTCCCCATCTAAAGATGTTTCCACCATCTTAGTCATCCAACAATTCTGATACGCACATTTATAATATCTTGGATTTTCATCGGCTTTCACTTGTTTTGATGAGTGACAATTGTAGTCGTTAAGATCACTTGATTTGTCCATCATATTTCCATCATTTTCAAGTGCATGTGGTTGTTGGATTTCCTGAAGAATTTGAAAAATCCCATAAGAATTTTAATTGAATTCTGATGTCACTCATAAAAATATATAGAACAGGGGATATGAGGGGAGGAAAATTACAGTTGATTGCTCTTGTAATTGGATCATATCACTCACATTGTATCCTTCTTCATCCATAACAGGATCTTGGTTTTCAAAGATTGAATCCCAATCCCAATCGCAATCCAAATTGTACGGAAAAGATTCATCGTTAAGGTTACCTGGGTTCTGAAGTTGGTTGTATTCCAACGACGTTACCGAATTTCCATCACTGATTCTTGAACAAATGAAAAAGAACTTGAAAGAAATTGGAGAAAACTTATAAATTGGATATCTAGGTGTTCTTCATTCTCCCAATTAAACCCATTGAATGTGAAAGATTCAACGGTTGGAGATGTTAAAACCTGCAAGAAACTCATGCGATTTAAATTCTTGCATAACTTAATGGGGGATTAGAGAATTAACTTACGTGAGAAGACAAGAAGACGTCATTAGGGTCGACGAAGTCAGCAGAGAATTGGGTATTCGGTTCAGTAGCTCCGGTGTCCAACGGTGGAGGTGGAGGTGGAGGTGGCGGTGGCGGTGGCGGTGTTGGAGGCGATGGCGATGGCGATGGCGATGGCGGTGGCGGTGGTGGGTCTGAGTTAGAAGCCATGAAGAAGATACAAGGTGTCTTGAAGTGGAGAGTAGGATGTGGACACTAATTTAATTTATATATGATCCGAGTGATAAAATGGAGGGCAAAATGTTTGTTATTAATTTAGAAATTGATCATTCTGGGTTGGTAAGATTAGTATTAGTTCAAATATAATATGTTATAAGTTCAAATTACAAAGTTTAACAAATGTTAAGTATGGCGTTAAAAGTAATTTTTATGGTTTCGAACAAATAAATAAACTCTAACATTTATCAAGGGTTGTAAGTGAAAACTTCATGAAAATTTTCAGTGTGTGTGTATCTGTGCCAAGTAAATAAACTTCATGTATGTGATATGTGATAAATATTAACTTATAATTCACCAATGTATGTTGAATAAACAGGTTGGAGTTGCTACTCAAGATAACAGAGGCTTAAAGGTTTAAAGTAAGTGCCTTGCTTAAGTGTGTTGAAAAATTAAGACCATAAGGTTGAATAGAAAAGTCTTAATACTTAGAAGTTGACAAGTTTCACCATTAAAAAGGTCATAAGGAAATCATAATTGTGTATAAGTTGTAAGTTTCTCCTTAAATTGCTGATATATGATTTCGTGGAACTTTAAGCTGATAGAGATTTTTTGTGTCTATCATTACAGATCTTGTAAATTTATTAGCCATAGTAATCTAAAATAATGATGTTTTGGTGACCAAGAAATTAGTAGGATAGATTCTATCAAGCTAGTGACTCAAATTCTTGCCAATGCAAGCCCTTACAGGTAACAGTTGCTATTGCTATTTGCAGAATTAAAATCTTTTCAATTAAATTGTAATGAAGTTTGGGATTTGATTATGTAAAAAACATGCAATTTATTAACATGTGCCTTAGCACTGGCTCAAAAACATATGGTGTGTTTAGATCCATCAACACTCATTATAATTTTGTAATCAGACTTCATACACTTGGACTTTGACTATGTGGGTTCCTTGCAGCCATCTAGAAATCAGTATGTTACATAACTTTTTAAAAGAATTAGGTCAACATTTTCTGAACACTATTAGTTTTGACAGGTAGTAATCAAGAAATGGTATGATGGTCAGACAGTTGATGGTATGACGCTCAGACAGTTGAAACGATGGAGACATCTTTGACATTTTAATTATTAGGCGCTTTAATGGGCGACTATCTTCTCGTTATGGTGATTGGTGAACATATTAACCAAATACCAGTGAAGTAGCATGGTTGTATTATGAGGAGGTATTCAACAAAACTTCAATCTGATTATTTTGCTTAGCAAGAGGCTGTCAGGTTGACTTTGTTACACTAACTATGACGAGAACTTCTATTTAGTTCATAACTTCATATTGTGGTGACAAAATGACGGGTTACTTTGACCCTTTTGCAATGTAACAGACAAAAATTATCATATACATGTATAACTTGTATGCTTTTGTAGACAGGTATTATGTAGTTATAGTACATTAAACAAGGTATGAACTAACTTAAGTTGATGGAGATGAATGGTAGTGAAAACGGATCATAAGAGCAACAAACAAGTGAAATGAAGATGCAGGGGTGGGCATATGGCACGCCGCTAGAGGAGCCATACGCCACCACCCCGCTGATCCATGCTGCCAAAAAAAACGCCCACATCCTTCTTAGACCCGCGTACGATACGCCGCCCAGCGTCGGGTTCGATTTTTTGTTTGTTGTCTACTGTTTGTATATGTTATACGAGCAAAAATTTTTACAAAATAAACCTTTGATGTTTATGTTTAGGTCAAATTTCGAAAAACCATGGCGATACATTTTTGAAAGTTTTTGTTTACATGATCTAATATTAATAGATGACATTTGAAGCTTAAAACCAATGTTTTCAGAACCGGATCGGACGTCGAACCGGACGCCTTACTGGTTTGGTGGTCGGACCGGATTTAAGAACCGGATGACGTCATAATTATATATATACTATATTATATATATAGTTATATATATAATTAAATATAAGTAATTTATATATGTATTTTATAGTTATATATAAAACTTAACTATATTTTTATATCCAACACACTAATTTATGGTTCAACACCCCGTTTTTACCCATTAAAATCAAAAAAATAAAAAAAATAAAAAAAATAAAAAAAATACGAAAACCGGTCCGAACCGGTCCGGTTTCCCGGTCCGACCAGCGGTTCGGGACGAACCGGCCGGTTCGACCAGTCCAAAACGAGTCGCACCGAACCGGACCGGCTAGGTGGCCGATCCCCGGTCGGACCGGCCGGTCCGATCCGGTCGTGAAAACAATGCTTAAAACTTCACTAATCTAGTTTTGATTTGATGTTTAAGAAGGTGCGTTGGATGTTAAGTGAACTATAATACCCTCCTGTTCGTAGAACTTTTGTTTGTAGCCTGACAATTTTACTTCAAACAATATGAGTTTTATATTAAAATCGTCATTTGTTTTGTCAGGGTTAAACTAATATGGTGAAAACAGAATGTACTTGTTGTGAACCCGGTGAAGACAAGGTGTTTGACATCAACCGAGGGAAGTTGGTAGTTTGAATGAAGAAAACATTAGGGTTTCTAAGGTTAAGGTTATTTTCATGATTTCGAAAATGAACACATTAATTTCATGGCAAAGGTATATTACACATGATGCAAGAGGTTGTTATATGTTTATAAATTCTTTTTACCTTTTTTTAATAACAAGGTGAAATGTCAAAAAGGTAATCATACATTGCATGTGTTGCTTTTAGATTTTGATTGTTGGCTGCTGGATTTCCTTTTTTCTTTTTGTTGTTGTTGTCAGTTCGTTGGTGTGCTAGGTTGTTGCTATTCAATGTGAAGTTGCTGTTTGGTCTGTGCCTTTTCTCGGTTTGCAGTGTAGGTTCAGTTGTTGTTTGGTGTTTTGGTAATTCACTATGGTCGAGAGGTTTTGCATAGGCTGCTTTCTATTCGTGTTTCGTCTGTTTGAATAGTTGTCAAGGATTAGGCAGAAACATACATTGGTTAATATATTATCTCAGCATGGAAAGAATGTGCATTGGTGTTGGTCGATTTCGTTTGCTAGATGGTTCGTACGGGTCTGGTCGATTACATTAATTATGGAACTCTGCTGTGTTTATATTGGTTGGATTCGTATTTAGTTCCTGTTGAGCAACTTGTTATTATATGTTTGGCATATGATTGTTCAATATGTTGTATCTATGTTGTAACTTAGGCCGTGAATTTAGTGTTTTGATAGTTTCTTTTCAAGATACAGTTTTGGTCTCAGGTTTTTGTTCAGTATTAGTAGCTATTGAAATATACAATTATCAAATAATAATAATAACAATAATAATAATAATAATAACAATAATAAATGATTATAATAATAATTATTATAAATATATATATATATATATATATATATATGTATATATATATATATATATTAATAAGGTTTAGATAACTCAATGACTAAGTAGGTTTAAATATATATATCTATCTATATTAATAAAAAAAGGTTTTCGTAGGTCACTTGTCATAATTTTAGAGCTCTTAAATTTTATTTTTTCGCTTCTTTCTGGTAATAAATATCACATTAAATACAAATGGTATGATTTAATTCTTTTTGAACATATTTTTATTATTTAAAAAAAAAATAGATCTTTCTACAAATGCAATTTGTAAATAAATAATTTTTTTTATAAAATAAGAAATCATTTCAAAAAATATCAAACTTTTAAAAAACATAATATATTTTAAAACCTATGGCTTTTAAAAAAAAATTTCTTATGAAACGAAAATAATTAAATTTCAAAGTATAATAAAGAAATTATTAAAAATGACACTTTTTTAAAAACATTTTATTTTGAAACAATTTGTTTAAAAACCAACTTTTTTTGATAAAAAAATTAAACAAAAACATTTTATTTTGAAACAATTTCTTTAAAAACCAACTTTTCTTGAAAAAAAAATTAAACAAAAGTTTAAAAAATGATATCGTCCTTTTATCACTCGTACGTAATGTCAATCACTTCTTATATCAAAAAATTGTTTTATAATTTTTTAATTTTGATTAATAAATATTTAATATTTTATTTATTCAATCCGTGTAATACACAGGGTACTAACCTAGTATATATATATATTTGAATGTGTATGTATTCGCACGGTGGCTAAAACTAAATGGTGATACATATATGTATATTATAAGACTAATAATATAATAAAACAAACTCATCATCTCAATCTTGGTTTTCATCTACCAAACTCCCGTAAAAGTAGCCATAACCTTTGAAACCGACCTCGAGGAACCTTTCAATATAAACATTAGATGGATTCAATAAACCACACGTCCTCTCCGCAAACTCAATCTCAACTGATCGTAACATTGTTCGTTCACGTATTCTATTCTTATTTTTCAACCTATTGCCAATGATCCATAGTCGTGGCAATACCGATCACCAACGAGTCGCTTCATTCAGGCAACATTGTTCTTCCTTCGAGTTATCGTACAGACTTCGTCACCACCGATCAACTCTACCGGTAAGGTACCCACCGAATTGTTCGTTGTTAGCGTATACGTTTAGATCTTTCTGTCCGTTGATTGTGGCTTGTATGGTTGTCAATTAATTTCGGTGATTGTTACTTTCTTGACACTCACACGGGCAGGAACCATTGGAGCAGCGATTCAACTGGTCGAGCCTTCATATTAATCGGTTTCCTTGCTCAAGTCCAGGTAATTTCACCGTCCCTTGTTTTGTTCTCTTTGTACTCCTTGTGATCCTCAAAATCGGTTACGATAAAACAAGACTAATACTCTCATACTCTGGAACGTAAATGGACGAACTATTCCAAGGGCATTATCAATAACTAAACGAAGAGTAACATGATTATAAATATGTAGGAAATTTTAAAACTAAACCATCGTATGTTGTTGTTATGATTTCTCAAATTGATAGATCTATATTAAATACTAAAATAGGTTATCCATAGGATTCTTTTGGTACTCTGTTTCATTGTAAACCCTCAAAACTAATGAAGGTACATGAAAAGTGAAAACATAAACATACAGGGTACTTTTAAATATAGATGGAATAATTTTTAGTGAAATCATTGTTTAAATATATATTTAATAAGTTAACTGCAAGCAATCTGGATCTTTCTTTTTATAATAAATCGATGACTTCATAATATGTTGTTAGGCAAATAAATAAATACATAAATATTTAAGTAATTAAATAAAACAAATAAATAAACTTAGGGACAATATAGTTTTTAATTAAAATATTTATATACTAAGACATTAAATTAGTTTTAATACCAACGTGCATATATAAATGGTATATAAACTAAATTTGAAGTGATCTTTATATAGGTTTAAGTAATAGCTCGGGAACGATTTGACTTTGGAATAGTTATTATAGTCATTGCCTAAGGTACGGATTCCGACCCTTCCTTTTTCGTAGCATGAATACCTCTCGTTTGTGACCTCTTTATTTGAATTCGTGACTTGATATGCGATCATTGAAATCTATGTTATTGTTATAATTATCGAACCGTATAGTTGACATCGTTTGCATGCGATAGAATTAAATTACTTTGTACTCAGTGTCGCATGCTCCATATATTGTAGATTGTTAGTTACGGTTAGTGATATTTCTCAAGGATTATAAGCCTTAGTGTAACTTATTGTGTTGTCTTGACTTGATTGTATTGAATTGTTGACCTCTGTACCCGAGCACATCCACCTATGGGGACATAGGGCGTCATTGTGGCACAAGTGACGTGCTCTATCTGTGGCAGAGCGATTAGACCACAACGTCTCTACATTATTATTACGTGTTAAGTTGTTGCACATATTAATTAGTGTTAAAGGAGGCGTATGGATCGATCCTAGGATATCATTGTTATTGTTTATTGTTGAGATGGTTAGGTGTGTGTGCCCACATTCCTATCTCACATATTGGTGCATTAGAACTGCAGCTAATGTACACATTGTTAAGTGTTATTGTCATTGGCTCATATGGGTATTCCTTTTAGATGATCATTATTGTTTGCTTTTCAACTTGATCATCTGATTGTTATCGTTATTGATCATTGTATTGCTATTGTTTACTTCCGTTACTGAGCATTCTTTGGTTCAGCCGTGTTTTCTTTGGTGGTTTTCTCTTATTTTTATAGCAGGTACTCAAGGGGCTCAAGGGAACGAGTAAAGAGAGTTAACTCAAAAAGTTAGGCTGAGAAGAATCGGATTAATAGGGCTTAAAAGCATTTTAATTTTTAAGACTTCATTTAAATTATTTTGGACCTATGTAAGGATTTGAATGTTTCTTAGTACGTAAAATTTTATCATCCATAAATCTCTGATTACTGTTTGTGTGACACGTCAACCCTACTCGGGTTGGGGTGTTACAGCTATAGATGATGAGATTAAATATTTTTAAAAGCTCATATGAAGTTCACTTTAAACACACAATCATTAGAATGAAGTAAAGGAGGAACAACATAAACATTGTTTTGTCTAATGATATTTGTCTTTGTTCATATTGTTTATTGTTGCATATAACTTCCTCCATTATGCTATTTTTCCATTAACGAGAAAAAAAATATCAAGAAATTCAATCTTAATAAGAAAAAAGTTAAATGAATAGTCATATTATAAGCATTACCAACTGAATTTGTTCAGGGTTGAGAATTAATATGATTGTTAGTATGGTTCTTTTTTACCTTCCCTTGAATATGTTTGAAAACATGAATGTTGTTCTAATGTCTTATGGATGGTTATTCTAATCTCTGAAAGAAGTACATTATAGAATTTATTGTGAAGAAATATGTGACTTTCTCATTAATGAGAAAACATACCAAGAAATTCAATTATGATAAGAAAAAAAATAAATTAACAATCAGATGAACAATACCAACAAAAGGGGTTGAGAATTAATATGATTAAGCATTGGGGGATTTTGAATAAATCTGTACATTTATCAAAATGTTTGGTTGCTAAATCTTTGAAATAATCACCATATTGACTCTTTTTATTTCATGCTTTGTATTTTTCAGTTGAATTTTATACTTCGTACCTGAATTTGCATATATTTTTCGGTCTTGTATTGTGTATGTTGTGTCTCTTGCTGTTGGTTTATGGCGTTATGTTCTAGTGGTTTCCTTTGATATTTATGCTGCTACTTCTTTTTTTCTAATTAGATATAAGGGATAGGCTGCTCTTTTTGGCCTGTCGTGTTGAGAATTATGCGAGAATTAAAGGTTGTTTTGTAGAACCATTTTGGCCTGTTGTTGCGAATTACTTGTAACTGCCTTACCTTTGTTCTGTTGTATTTGTTTTGTATGGTGTGGCGTGACGATTGTTTTGCAGTGTTTGGTTTTATGGTTGGATTAACCCGTCTCTACTCACTGTATGCAGGTATTCTTATAATTTATTTCTTTTATCTGCTGCATCTTTGTTGGTTCATATAAAAGGTACGGTTGTGTTTTTTTTAATGCTCATATTGATCATTTTCTTGGTAATATCTTTTTTAACCTGTGGTCTTGATACATGCGCCAATGCACCCGTGTTTTCTAGCAAAGCTGTGTCTGTCTGTGGCTGGTTTAGACAACAGCTCATGTGACGGTTCAGGTTTAGAGGCGCCGTTTCAATCACATCGCCACCTAGTGCTAAAGATTCTGGTTTGAATGACCTCGATTCCGCGTCTACAAATACTTTGGAAGTTGTCACTGGAATGCTATGTTCTCCAAAGTATGTTGATTTGGGAAGTTGTGATGAAGTTTGTGAATTCTACGGTGCGCTTTTTTGGTATGAAGAGCGGCTAACGTCATTTCTGGCTGGTAGAAGGGCGCGATACAACAAGTGTTGTAAGGGTGGAAGAGTTGACTTGAACTTTCCAACGCAACCTCCAGAAATTTTTGAAGCCTTTGTTCTCTGACTCTCATTTCATGTCTAACATTTGTGTGTACAACGCCATGTTTTCAATGAAGTCCTTCAGTGCAACTATAGATGAATCCGTTAAGTCGTTAACCAAAGTGGGGGTCAGTATGTTCCTAGACTCAGTAAAAATACTAACAAAAAAAGAATGCTGGTGAATGCGATAACAAAATGTTAGATTAGTATACATTGAATTGCTTAGTGAGGTGAACATACGCCATGTTCAATTTTTCCCTAACAACACACACGCATTGTGTAAATGCATGTCAAGTGTAAACGTGAGTGAATTGCAGTCTGTGCATACAGTCACTCGTATACAATTCCCACTCCACAACTAACACTGTGACAAACAATGGACCTGGACGAAATTTCAGCTCTTAGACCAGAAGGCCCTGCACCAGCACTCGACGTCAGGTACACTAACACTCCTTAAACAAAAACACGCATGTAGCAACTAATATGGCACTGTTCTTGCAATAGTTTTCTCGATTAGTAGGGAAATAATTGTCTTTCAACATACGATTAAAACCAGGTAGGTTGGAGGAACATGCATAAAATGAAAAACAATATCTATTTCACCAAAATCAAGATAGTCTTTTGATTAGTTAGGAAGTAGTTAGCCTTCAACATAGGACTAAAAACAAATACGTTGCAGGAACAGACGATGAAAAGCCAGATTATTTGACCAAAGTCACGTTAATCTCCGACAATCTGGACATCTAGCAACCTACATGAAACTTATACATCTGTTGTTTTGCTCATCAGTCTACTATCATATATAGTCTTCAACATATGATTAAAAACAGGAATCAAGCACGAATCAGGTAGAGACTACTAGGCATGCTTACCCGTATTTTATAGTATTTGTATTTAGGTTTTATGATTACACTAACTGATTGTTTATGCTTCACATATATTTTCTACTGCTGGCTGGTGTGTTTTACCTTGAACCCAAAAGATTCAAACCGAAGATATATTGGTATATACGCATAGCTATGAATTAGAAACCACTACGCCTGAATTAAGGTCATATTAATTAATTTTTTAGCCACTTCACCAAAATGAATTTTAACAAATAAAACAAGTTGATCATGCATTTAGTTGTAGCTACATCAAAAAAATCTTCCTGATTTGGCAGCCTGCATTTCACGATTGCGTAACATGTATACAACAATGTCTTACTAACGTTATACACTACGTAACGTACGTATATCTAGAAATTACAAACTCTTTGCTTAGATGAGTTGGTAGAATGCTCAATGGGGGGAGGGGTGTTCTCTCTTTAATTTGGTGTGAACTTGCTGAATTTTGTCTGCTTTTTATCTTCTCCAGAACGTACACTAGAGAATTTGATGGAAGATGGGTGCAATCATGGCCGGATATTATCCCACTTTTTTATAATTATCCTTTTTATGAAACCGGACATTTACAAATTTAATCATTTATTTATCGACTCCATATCTAGAAATCACAAACCATTTTAAATTATTGTAATGCAGGGAATGGTAATTCTGTCTATGGCAAAAGGCAAAGATCAAAGGTACGTTGACTCTAGGCTTCGTATTCGTTTGTTATTACAACATATATAAAAGTGTATACATGCATGCATCGAACCAGATGGTTGATCTGAGAAAACAAAATGCACGTCGCACACTAAATTAGACGCATTAGATGATTTATAGCATGACAAATGTATTTGAAACGTTACAAAGTTGATAACTAAATTGAACGAAAAGAAGCGTCCGGCGATTCTCGTTCAATCCCGGCGAGGAGGTGCTCTGTGATTCTCGTTCAATCCTCATCTTCTTGTTCAATCCTCATCTTCTAGGGTTAAGGTTCAATCCTCATATGTTTATTTCACAATAAGATTATTTTGGTAAATTGTCATGAATTCCTGATATTTTAAAACAATCCCCCCAAGTTTAGAAGGATTTCAAATCCCGTAATTTAAAGGAATTCGAAGGATTTAAATTTAATTCCAATCCTTCTTTTGGTGAAACGAACAACATATGAAATGAAATCTGCATTCCAATTCCATCAGAATTCCATTTCATTCCGTGAAACGAACGCTACCTAAGTCTTTAATTTTCTTGGTAATTTTGAATATAAATTTTGTGTTTCCTATCACTACCAATATACATTTAAATATTTAATCTGGGGTCAGAAATATTCAAAAACTGAAACATGTCTCATATTAAACATTAGTTATTATTAACCTTTATTACCGTTTGTATATATATTATGAACCGTAAAAGATAGTGTGAAAAACCCCAATAATACAATATCACAAATGAGGAACACATTGATCACACCAAGTTGAATTTTCTTATACACTGAAATCTTGACTTGAGTAATTGAGGGTGACATCTACTTTGGCTTCAATTTCAGGGAAGCACTGCAGAAACACATATTTACTCCATACATTAGAGCTTTATAACACAAAATAAAACAAACAAATTGATCTGATGAGAATAATCATATACCTGTTGATGCAATAACGTTTTCCGGTGGGCGGAGGCCCATCATCGAACACATGGCCAAGATGAGCATCACAAACCGCACATAAAACTTCTTGTCGCGGCATAAATATGATTGAAAGGTCGAGTTTTGACTTCACATTTGAACCTATAGGCTCATAATACGATGGCCAACCAGTTCCACTGTCGAATTTGGTGCTAGACCTTTGAAACCAACGATTTGTATTAGTTTTAAACTATAATCCCAGAACAATAATGGGCATGTTGGATAACTTACTCGAATAGTGGAGTGTCACAACAGATGCAGTGGTATGTCCCGGGGGTTTTCGTGTTCCAATATTCCCTAAACATAAAGATGTAGTAAGTGTCAATTTCGATCTGTTTACTTACGAAAAGGACTAGTATTCCCTAAACATAAAGTTGTCGATAGTGTCCATTTCTACTTGTTTACCTATGAACCAGTCTAGTATACCCTAAACATAAAGTCGTCAGAAGTGTCACTTTCTACCTGTTCGCTTATGAACGAGCCATGTTTTCCCCAAACACGAAGTTGCCAAAAGTGTCGATTTCTACCCTTTCACTTATGAATGGCCCCCCAGTATTTCCCTAAACATAAAGATGTCTAAACTATCATTTTTAACCTGTTTACTTATAAACAGGCGTAGTATTCCCTTAACATAAAGTTGTTGAAATCATCATGTGGAAAACGTCAATTTTGGCTCGTTTACTTAGAGCATTCACAGTAGGTTTCTTATATATATTTGAGTGTGTTTCTTATATTTTAATAGATGATTGTAAATGGTTGTAAATAGAAGAGAGAGAAAAGTTACTGTTTAATTTGTATATTTGTGGAATCACTGTTCAATCATTATAAATTTTTTAATATTTTTGAAAGTTGTTGTAAGTAGGGAAGAGATAAAAAATAATGATAAAAGTATAAAAAAAATATTATTTAATTGAGAAGGAAAGAAAAAAATAGTGTTTAAGTGATTTTTAATGTAATTATAGAAATGCTTTTAGAAAAAAGCCTAGCATTCCCTAAATATTAGGTTATGGAAGGTTTAGCTTTCGACCCATTTACTTATGAACAAGCCTGTTACTCTCAAAACATAAAGTTACTGAAAGTGTCAATTTCAATCGTTTACTTATCAACACGCCTAGCATTCCCTAAAAAGTGTCAATTTCGACCCGTTTTAACCCGTTACACAACCGGCCCATTTTACAACTCCACAAATGAAGAAGTTAGCATACCCAGTGAAAGCCCTTTCTGTTCCCTTTTGTCTAGCCACATAAAACTGTTCTCCAGTTAACTTCTTCTTCCACTCTTCATCACTAACAGATTTATAATCCCTAATTCCACCCTCTGCAATTCATCAAACAAACAAAACAACAAGCGAAATTAAGGGTTTCATACAACACAATTCCAACAAAACATTCCCTAATTAGAGCAAAATTCAAGCGTAATATCTCATCACAACACCCTAATTCAGAAACCCAACTCTCGAATCACGCTTTCTAACACCTCATAAACGTTAATTTTGCAAATTGATTGATTCGAGTGTCACAGTTCCCAATTCGAATTCAACCAATAGAAGAACGAAAACGAAAATCGAAGAATTGGGTACTTCAATTCTCTGAAATCGCAACATAAAACAACAATGAAACAGCATAAATAGAGAGATAGACCTTGCTGATCGGTGGTGTTTGGTTTCTGCGATGAAGAAGATGAAGAACCCATAGCGCGAATAGACGAAGAGGAGATTGTGGTGATGGGTAGAGTGAATTGAAATCGATTATATGATGATTTGAGAGCAGAATTTAATTGGGTTTTAGAGGAAAAGTGAAGCCCCAATGTGAAATTGGCTGTGGTTAAAGAATGAGACGCCATTGATGAACAATCAAAATACTCTAGAAAAGGAGTATACAGAGTGTTTCTTTTGGGCTTTTGGTAACATGTGAATGGGAGTTGTTTGGTGATGTGGAGTGGATATGCTTTTGACAAGTGGAAGAGTTTTTGACCATGTGTTTATGGGTCGGCCCAATTCAAGTGTTTCTTGAGCATTTAAGTTAGCCCGCCCAATAATACTAAATGAAGAGGGGTCCACCGTCCATACTCTATACTTGATGAGTAATTGAGTAGATAGATCATAGATATCTCCCATCACCCTTAAAATTTGAGAATTGATATGAGGGTATTATAAGAAGTGGTATTATTTGTAGTAGTTGTTAAGGCATGTTTGATATCTTATTTGTTTTTTTAACATTGAAGTAGGACCCGAGTGATTTCCTTCCTCATGTGGATACAAATTAACTTAAAATTCAATATTATTTATTTAACACCCACTAGTCATCGACAAATCGTGTGGTGACACAAATGCAGTCTATTTGTTGGATGGATGTCCATGTGTTGATGATTAGACATACCTTGGATTTTGATTTTTGAAAAAAAAAGACATGAGCTTCCCTTTCTCCTCTAAAAGAGAAATGTGCAATCCCTCACAACTATAAACCTGCTAGGAAGCTTAAATTCAGGACAAATGGTTTTTATAGGCTTTTTAATACCCTCGTGCTTTCATACTTACAATACAATATTTATTACAATATCAAACAACTAGGAACTTCTAGGGCTTTAGGTTCCACTGTCTTCACAATGTTCCTAGAGCTTTCATACTGATTATTATGACATGTAGACTCAAAACAACGTCAGTGGTAAGCTCATGTTATGCATTTTACAAAAACAAAACCATTGAAAGGTATGCAAACATGTGTTGTGATATTTTAGGCCAAGGAAAACATGTGCCAACTCATGACCTTATCAGGCTTGTTAGAACCCCCCCCCCCCCCCCCCGGGCCATTGCATGTGTATGGTAGTGTCGTGATGCATACAAAGAACCATATTCTCTTTTCAGTCATTTTGACATATCCCATTAAGCATATAAGGATCCAACCAAACCCATGTTGATAATTGCACATCAAAAGCATTCTTGTATACTACCAGTTTAGACAAACGATTATACAATCATAGTTTTATAAATAAACATGATAACTCACTTGTTTAAGAGTTTCTCAATGGTTGATAACAGAACCTAACACAATCTTGTAATACTCAAGATCCTGATACAGTTTTAATAATCCTAGGTTAGGTAATGGTATAGCTAACTAGTTATTATCATAGTTGGCTATTGGTTAACGCTGCCTTGTTTAAGAATGTGTAATCAGTATATGCCTAACTAAAGCTAGGCTATCCCAAACCCACCCCTAACAATAACCCTAACGCCTAAAAATAATAATACTATACTACTACCACTACTAATAATAATACTATCAGCTTATACTCTAAAAGAAACTTATAAACTTCTATTTCTAGCGAGCACGTAGGTAGCTCAATTCATACCTATTGCAAGGGATGAAAGCTAGTTGTTTTCTTACTTAATGAGTAGTCTGATTGCTTGCTTACTTATATAATTAATTCAGCTGCTTCATTCTTTTTCTTTTATTACTTTTGAAATATAGCATTTTATAAAATTTCGAATATGTCTTTGGGACAAGCTTATTTTTCTCTACAAGTCAACCTAAGTTTCGTTAAAAATGAAGCAGGGTTGAATATAATATATTATATTATTATTAGACGATCTCCTAAAATAATTACCACTTGTTGACATATCTCATCTTTCAAATAGCTATCTTACCTGTTACTTACTCATTCGACAATATATGAAATACAAGTTTCATATTTTACATATTTGTAGCTGTTACATTAAGATATGGAGTGCTACATTATTCCCTTCTTACATAAATTTTATCCTTGAAATTTTGGCTTTAATTTTAATAGGTGAGGGTATTTTTCTTTCATTTTATTTTCTAATTCCCATGTATAGTCGGGTCCATGATGTGCATTCCACTTGATCTTGACCAACGAAATTTGTTTTCTGCGTAACTTTTATACTTGCATGCCTTCAATTTGTAATGGTTCTTTAACGAATTACAACCTTTCACTTATATGCATATCCTCGAGTGGTTTATTATATTTCATTCTTTAATCACTTACTTAAGTTCGATACATGATATGTATCGTGTATTCAACTCAACATTTCGTTACATTTAGTTATTATATCACTGGTCCAACCTTTGTTTTATTTAAAATGCAATGCATCAAGGCTTTAGTTTTTCTAATTTTCCCAAATCATATCATTTCCTATAAAGAAAATGCCTCCATTGTACCTTATCTCTTAAAAAGAAATTCTAAGTGTTTATGTGTTTGATCTATGTATGTCTTTTAGTGACCTTTGATGTTTTTCATTCTTACTTCATCTTGCTAATTATTTTCTTAACTATCTTTGCTCAAGATAACTAATTTTTTCCTATTTTAGTCCAACATATAAGAGTCATATATTTTCTCTTATTAGAGTCTTTTGTTAACGGTAGATGATCGTCTCAACTGCCACTAAAGTCGATGAAACATGCACAATATATATATTTTATTTTTTGGTTAATTCATTCACTTTCAACGCCTAATTTAGTCCAATATATAAGAGTCTTGCATTTTTATCGTATAAGAGTCTTTTATTTTTCTTATATGAGAGTCTTTTATAAATAGTAGTTAATCTTCTTAACTACCATTAAAGTTGATGACTTATGCACAGAGCATGTCCTTTATTATTTGGTTGGTTCGTTCACTTCCTGTTGGTTAGGGGATGGAGATTTAGTTTACTCGAGTTATAGTTCGTTCTAGAAACTTTACTAGAATCTTAAAGTGAAATGACTATCTTTGTCGGATATGATCGAGATAGCTACACCCTATTGCGAGACTGTTTATAGAGTTTGGATAATTTTTCTATTTGATATTTCTTGCGGATGAGTAGAGACCAAGTTGATTTGGTAAGATTATCAACTATTACTTATATGGCGTCATGTCCATGACTAGATCATGAGATTATATTAATAACGTCCATTGTTTATTTCATATTTCTGTTTTAAGATTTCAGGTTGTTGTAGTTAATCGGATGGTTATTGATGCTCTATCTCAACTCGTACGTAGGTAAGACATTTCTATACATGCTTTGCTATAGATCTTTTCATTCCTAACCATAAATAACTATTTCTTAAACCCTTGTATATTTTATTGCTACTTGTGTTTGGTATGTATATTGATTTATGGGCTTTTTCTACTATCATATCTTATAACTGCCAAGAATCGAAGCTCCGATCAAAATGTGGAGTCTTAAGATACTATCAATTTAAGATCTTAATAGTTTTTGTTTACCAATCATCCATTTCTTCTTAACATGATTTTCCATTAAGGACTTTTCTTGTGCACTTTAATTTGGTCTAAGAGGTTTATCTTAACATTATTTTCGGATGTACAAATTCTTAGTAATTAAGTCCTTTTCTTTCAATAGAATGCAATCTAACTTTGCTTTTCCTATATGGTAGCGTATATTATAAGTTTAGTCACTTAACAATTCATTTCATTTCTGTTAGTGTTTATAAAACTTAAATAAATCCCATGTAGTAACCTTTAAATCCTAGAAATCTATAAATATCCATGGGATTCTTTGGTGTTTCTTATTTTTTAATAGTTAGTTCTTAGTAGGTGCTACTTGTATGCCTTACTTATTGTCCATATGACCTAATAACTAAACTTCTCATATCCAAAATTCTAACTTTGAGAATTTTTTCATGAAATTTCTCTCTTAAATAAATTAAAAATCACCCTGAGACGTTCCTTGTGATATTTTCTATCCTTAGATTATGCCAAAATATCATTGAATAAAGGATCATGATTTTATGCGGATAAGATTTATAAACTCGGTTTGTGAAATCCATGAATACACTAGGTGCATTGGTCAATCTAAATAGCATAACCAAGAAGTCAAAGTGATTATACCCCATCCTAAAATAATCTTTTATACTTCTTCAATCCTTTGTTTCTCCAAAGTGTTTTCATGATTGTTCACTACATACCACAGCCATATACCGTTGGGTAACTGTAATCATACTAATTTCCTATTACATATAATTTTCTCACGATTTTGGGTTAACAAGTCCATTCCAATAACTACATCAAATTCTATAAGTTCCATAGGTATTAGGTCTATATGAAAACGGTTATTTAGTTTGACTGGATAATTTTTTTTTAATAATGTCAACTATCTTCTTTTTGTCTCATATTATTTATTCTATTTATTAAGGTATGATTAAAAGCTTAAGATTCTTAATTCATATAGTATATAAAGATAGTTGATACTAAGTTTCTACTGCACCAATGTAATACTTTAGATAAATATACTGCGAATAGGACCTTTTAGTTTTCGTTTAGTCACAAATGTCTAAGAAAGATCTCATTTGACTGAAGCACTCATGTTTCTCTATAGATCCTTTGTTGTTATCAAAGATTGGAGGGTTGTATGTCATGAATGATTTAAAGCATACTTTTTTACTTTCTTTTCTATTTCTTGTCTTTGTCTACAGTCTTAGTTGTACATGAAAAAGAAATTTTTTGTAGTTTGTTTTCTACTTTTTGCTAAATTAGTTTTTGGTTTAATGGCAGTGATAATCTTGACTGTCTTGAGGGAATATTTCTATGTTTGCCTTGTTATCTAATTTTACTTTTATAGTTCCATAGATCTTGAGATTCTAGGTTTGAGTTTTAGTTTTTCGATAAACCTTGCTTTGGTTGTTAACAGAGCGATCATTTATGTTTCAGACATAGTGTTTATTTAATACTTTATATAAGTTAGTACATAGGCAATTATTATTTTATGATGTATCAGAACATATACTCGTCTTCAAAAATAACATATGCTCTTAGTTTAGTTATTATGGCTCAAGGATACTTCCACGCTACATATCATAGCATGTGATATGACTTTAGTCATCATGGTTTAGTCATGTGTCATACACCTTTGTATGCTCTTAGTTTAGCCACCATGTCATATATACAACCATATCATACTCAATCATATGCACTGTTGTTTCTTACAACTTAAGTGCATGACCCTTTCATAGACCACAGTATATGCTCTTAATTAGGTCGCCTCTTTATATAGATCTATACTCATATGATTCAGATCATAAAAGATCACACACGTTTCCATTGGCCCGATATCTAAGACTATAACGATCATTCTCTATAGGCAAACATAACCTAATTGTTATGACTTATAACAATATTCTTAGCAACATGTAATATTAAATCCTATTGATACCTAACAGTCAAAATTCTATCAAGAAAGCCTTGAGTTTCTATTGCCCATACATAGGTATTCTTAGGAAATTCATAAAATCAAGTCTTAGTTTCAAAGTCATTCATTTGGTTCTTATGATGTGTTGGTTAGAGCCCATGTACTAAAGATACCTAACGCGCTAAAACTTCAGGCTCTGATACAAATTATGACACCACACATGGAACCAGGTGGGTGGGCGAGCACAATTGATACAATTTATGACGGAAGCAAACTAACTTTACATTGAAAACTTATCACAAATTGAGTACAATAGATAATCTATGTACAATATCAAATAACTAGAAACTTCTAGGGCTTTGGGTTTCACTGTCTTCACATTGTTCCTAAAGCTTTCTTACTGATTACGTGTGACATGTATACACAAAATGACGTCTACCATATGCTGGTGAGCTCATGTTACAGTTTACAAAAACAACACAATTAACATGCATGCAAACATGGGTTGTAATATTTTAGGCTATGGACAACACGTGCCAACCATAACCTTTTCATAACTACCACTAGTGGTCTTATAAGACTCCCCCGGGTCATTCTATAGGTATGGTAGTGTCATGATGCATACAAGGAACCATATCCTCTTTTTAGTGTGAAATATCTGATTTTGATATGAAGCTATTACATAATTTCTTATATAGTATTTGTATGTATTGCTTATATATACACTACTTAATAATTATAACATAAGTAGGTTGAGTCGAGACCACTTATTTTGAAACCTAATTCCTAAACTTTGAAGCGATGTAATTACGAAGAAATGAGGATCTAAGTTATTAAATCATGTGATTATTTTAAAAAACTGTTGATAAACCATAAAAACTATCAAAAACAAACTACCAAACAGTTGGCTGGTTTGGTTTACATATATGTAAAACTGTCAAACTATGGGTTTGCTTTAATCCTAGGTCGAGCTGACCAAACCGAACCATGAACACTCCTACTATCTACAACAGGTTGAAGTATAGTCTTTCTACTCGTGCTTCGCTTGATCTCCAAAAATGAATAATAACAACACCCAATAATGTATCAAGTACTCGAGATTCTTTTTGTATTAGAGGTTACCAAAAAAAACTTATACTCTAAAGAAACCTATATGCTTCTATTTATAGCAAGAAGACACGTAGCTCAATTCATTCCTTCTAATGATGCGGATGAAAGCTAGTTGCTTGCTTACTTAGCGACCAATCTACTTGCTTGTTTACTTGTATAATTAATTTAGCTATTTCATTTTTTTCTCATATAACTTTTAAAATATAGTGTTTTATAAAATTCCGCATATGTCATTGGGACGAGGTTATTTTTCTCTATGAGTCGATCTAAGTTTCGTTAAAAACGGAACATAGTCAAATATAATATGTTTTATTATTATTAGATGATCACTTAAAATAATAACCGCTTGTCGACATATCTCATCTTTCAAACAGTCATCTTACCCGTAACTTACTCGTTTGACAATATATGAAATGCAAGTTTCAATTTAACACATTTATAACTATTACAATAAGATTTGGGATGTTACATCGTTTGTGCTTGTTTGTTGCGATCCATACTCCGTCGCGTTAACCCTAACAATATACATGAAGGTATCATGAATACCATTCAAATCCAAGGATAGATCGAGCTTGTAAGCTACTCGTCCAAACTTACCATGTTGTACAAACCGAATTATCCCTCTACAAGGTGACATCTTCAGCTTGATCATACAATAATTCATAGGTAGTAAATATTCTAATGTTTAAATAGCTCTTTCACATTTATAACTATTATAATAAGATTTGGGGTGCTACATCGTCTGTGCTTGTGTGTTGTGATCCATACTCCGCCGCGTTAACCCTAACAATATACATGAAGGTATCATGAATACCATTCAAATCCAAGGATAGATCCAGCTTGTAAGCTACTCGGCCAAACTTATCATGTTGTACAAACCGAATTATCCCTCTACAAGGTGACATCTTCAGCTTGATCATATAATAATTCATAGGTAGTTAATATTCTAATGTTTAAATAGCTCTTTCATATTATTATTATAATCGAGTTCTACAAGTGGAAGGTGATCATCCTAACTTACACCGAATCAATAACAAACAATCTTATAAATCTTCTAATGATTGAATAATTCTCTCATTTTCACCATAGGTTTGCGGTGCTCAGGTTGTGCTCAGGTTAACCTAATGTCACGGAGTGATTTCCTAACTCTCGTGCGGCACTTAGATTTGATCTAAGTTCAGCCTTTCGTGACCCAAACGATGTAGCAAATCAAGTTATAATGCGGAAGCGTTTGTAAGCGAGTAATACAAATGACTTTGTATTGCTTACAAGGTAGTTTACAAGTATGCTTTGCACTAGACTTGTATGGATTTTGGGTGCTTACAAATGTGGACTTCACCACCTATTTATACTAGCAATCCTTAATTTAGATGGTTCCTAATCTAGATTAACCTATCACAATATATCTTAGATATTTACAATATAATATCTAGATATTTCTTATAAAAATATCAAGCCTTTTCAAGGCTTTTCTAGAGTCTTCCTTGGCAGCCACTTCCATCCACGTTTTTGGCACATTTGAGGGACCTTCTTGACTGGTTTAGAGTGCTCCAGTGTTACTAGTGTAGTCCGGATACATGTAGGCGGTTCTGGAGACTTTCGGGCAGCCCTAGATGTGTCCGAATGTGTCCGGAAACTTCCGGAATCCGAGTAACGTGATTTGTTTTTAGGCGAGTCGTGACACTAAGCTCCCATATGTACTTGAAATCATATTAGAAACTTGAATTATATTGACCTAGGATGTGACATGATGGTAAAAAAAACTACATAAAAATAAGTTTTCAGCATGTTCAAAAACTATGATCTTTTAGTTATAGTCATCCAAATAGTCATAGAATGAATGGTTATTTCATCCTACGCTTTTACTTCGGGGCGCATCACACATTAATACATACCTTGCAACACCTTTATTGTAAACGACACGTTAACACAAGAATTTTACAATTTGTCGGGGGTGAGCCAGGGAGACCCCTTATCTCCTTTTCTTTTCATCATTATCATGGAAACACTATATGCAATCATCCACAAAGCTGGTAGTTATTGTGGCATTAACTTACTAAACGATGGTCTATGTATACCTCACTTATTATACTCAGAAGATGCGATATTATCAAAGTTGAGAGTCAATTATGTAAATAGTGTAAAGTGTAGTTTCAGTCATTATGTAGTTATATTTAGTGTAAGGGTCAATATGTAAAGATTACAAGTTAGGTTGGGATGATTTGTGAATCATCACATCGATCACCAACATCAGTACTTATATTATAATGATCAGATGTACATAGAATGTAAGCTTTCTGGTGCTCCTATTGTGGATCTCATGAAGACACAATGGACCATTTGTTATGGACATAAATATTGGCATGTGAGGTATGGGATAAGATTATTTGTTAGGTGCAAAACTCCAAGCTCTAAAGTATCATCTTTTGCGATATACTTGACCTCCCAAACAGTGGTCATATTCGAAGGGATTTAAAAATCTACCGCATGCGATGTTTTTAACATCCATTTGGTGTATATGGAAGACTAGAAATCGAAAGATTTTCAACAACAATCTTGTTACGTGTTAAATGGTTAGAGGGCTAATTGTGTTATTTTTTGTTAAGTTGGGGGTTGATGTTGTAAACTGAAATAACTATAACGATGGTCGTTATAATCATTGTAATGATCAGTTAGATTGTGTGCAATGAAAATAGAAGTTTCTTCCTCTCTTTCTCTCTAGAACTCTCATTTTCTCGTTATATTGCATCATATCTTCAAGGATCGACAGACGTTGTTGAGAAGATAAAGTATTTTTCGTACCTTTGGATTAAGAATAAAGAGAAGGTAGTCAATCTTGATTGGACCATTTGATGTAATTTTTCCTTCTAATCAATATGTTTGAATTGTAATCTAGCATCTTGTTAGAGTTTGTTATTAATAGCATATGGTATATTTTTTGTAGTTAAAAAAAAAAAGCATATCTTACAACATAAGATTTATTGTTGGCCACCTATAATTCCACTTCAAATTCCTATACATGTAGTGTTGATATGAATGAGAATATTTTGACTTGTAAAATATTTTATGATTTCCACTTTAGTGACCCATACTCCACCTCCACTTTGGGATGTTGTTCATCAATGGCCATCTTTTTCCAATAGTGTAACACCTTTGTTTTCTACGCCAAATTTTTTTTAATAAAAGCAGAACATCAAAAAACTCTTCAATGGAATTTAATATAAAATAATCTTACATTCATAGAAAATTTATAATAGGTGGAGATAAAAGAACATAAAAAAAACAAATAGGTACGTATCTCAATGATATCTGGTGTTTACATGATGATATCCCTCTTCATAGATTGAAAGTTCGAGTCCTCATGATGAACCTAATTTTTTAGATGTAAAATTCATCTTAAAGGAATTATTTGCAAAACTAACAAACCTAAAATTCCACAAACAAATTCCTATAACCGTTAACAATACCTTTAGCAAGGTTTGAGCATGAATGTGAGGGCCATAAATGCCTTTATTACAACATGACCCACAATCTAGTTGGCTTTACACCGGAAAACATTATCCACACATATAGTATTATTGCTTTAATGGTTGCATACACTACTTTTTCACAAACAACTTGCATCTCCTACAATATATAACCATGATTCAACCACAGGAACCAGCAACAATGGCAGCTTCTTCAGTGATACTAATCATCTTCTTCTGCATCCTCTTTCAGTTATTCATATCCATTTCTGAGACCATTCTTCCGCCATACTGACACCACCAGCGTGAACGCCGTTCTTCGTTTACTTCGACACCGCCTTAGGTAGGGACGAGGACGAGACATGACAGATTGGTCAAAACAAACCATGCAGACGACCCACCACCGCCTGGCAAAACTTCCCATCATCAGATCAGAGGTGCCGACAGATTGGCAACATATTAAACTCGGCTAAAAGGGTCCAGTTTCTGGCTGTATGATGTTTTATTATTTGTTTTAGTGTTTGAAACAAAATGTATTTCATATGCAAAATGTAAAATTTGTTCATGCTATAAAAAATGAATACATTTGTCAAAAAAGATCAATTACCAGAAACACCTGTGTAGAGCTGAATGAGGAGCATTTATGCAAGGATTGTCACCTGATAAGAGGACGAGTGAAAAAATTAGCACAAAGAGATTATGAGAAAATAATTGCTCGTGTCGAATAATACAGTATATCATGAATGAGTTGATTCAAGTTACGTGTTATCTCTAACTTTGATTTAAAAGGAAATTATATTAGGAATAGCATTAAGTGATCAACTATCTATGCCTATTATATATATCTTTATTTTTAATACTGCGGTTTTTTGGGTCTTGGAAGTGCGCTTTTTTTACACTTTGCCTCGGTTACAGGCGAGCCTTTGTGCCTTCGACTACATAGATTTGTGACATGGGTAAAAAAGCAAAAATGAAACAAGCCTAATGTCCCCTGACTAAATACTGGATACATCATCACTTCTTCTAAAAACTAAGATTACAATTGTCATGATATATAAATTATAATCTTATTTAATGCACCACTTGTACACAGCTTTAGATTTTTTGTGGCTACCACTTAAAACACATTAACACTGGGTATTTAACTGACCCACAAGGCATAATTGATGAATTTTGTATAAAACAAACAGTTGAACTATACCAAGACCTAATATAAAATCATAAGTCCACAAAGAACATAATTTTATACGAAAATATATTCTCACCAAGTAGGAAAACTTGAAATGCAACACTCATAAATAAGTTGTTACCACTCTTGTGATCATATTAAATGCACAACTTACAAAAAAGTTTTTTAGAGTTTTTGGATAGAGTGTTTACTAGGTTAAAATATTTTGACCTGTTACCTAACCTGTCGAAAGTACTAAAAAAAACTCTCATCAAGGTTTAAGAAATCATTATTTGAAACATGATGGCATGAGTGTTATCCACATATCACGATATCTTATTGCCATAATGAATGGTAATTTAAACAAGAGAGGTAACAACTAAAGTACAAAAGTAATTGATACTAATCACACTACTTTTCATGAGAAATAATCATCTTAACTACAAAAATGTCATCATCAAATGGTCAAACATTGCAGTTTGTAAGGGACGATGAAATCGTTATAAGAAAACTGAAATCCGCACCTATTTGCACTATTAAACAATTTGATCACGAGTTTGTTGATTTGTCTAACGGTCAGGCGGTCAGCCATAAAACTGTACCACGTAAAGATTTGTCAGTTATGTTACCATATAATGGTGAAACATTGCAGTTTGTAAGGGATGATGACATTGTTAAATAAAACAAGTATAAGAAAAATGAAATCCACACCTATTTGCACTACTAAACACTTGGACACAAGTTTGCCGGTGTGTCCTGCAAGAATCCAAGAAGTTGAAAACAGCCATATAATGGGCAGGCGTCAGCCGTAAAACCGTACCACATAAAGAGGATATCTTTTGTCAGTTATGTTACCATAGGTTTACTTGATTAATATTTCACTAAATTAAACAGGAAATCAACAAAGCATAAAAAAGAAACACAAGATACTGCAAGGTCAATAGCCAGTACTCAGTAGTAACCACCTTTTGAGATTCCTTTGTCAAGGCCAATCAGGAGAGTGTTGTTTTGCCAAGATGAGATTTCACACCTGAGACATGAGACAAAATGTCAAAAATACAAATCAACTGAATAACGAATATCATGCATCGTATGCACATGTAAATAGTATCTTAGGGAACATAAAAGAATTAAACTACCATCGTGAGTTGAAAAGAAACAGTTGAACTATGCCGAAATCTAACATAAAGTAGTAAGCCCACACAAACATCATACTATAAGATAATACATCCTTATGAAGTAGCAAAAAAAAAAATCCTTATCTGGTACATAAGGCTAAGTCTAAAATCTAAAAATCTAACCAAGCGGAAGACTCTAAACATCAATAACCTAAACTGAAACAAAAAATGATTGAAAAGAACAAAACTCTACTAGACTACCTACTTTGACTCGACATTCATAGATTCTACAGATAAGACTACAATATCACTCTTTTCCCGCCCACATATATATCACACCATCTCTAAAATCAACAACTCAATTAGCATATATTATAGACTATGTAATCTGAATGTCCCGCTATTTCTATAGTTACGGAAGTGTCTGTATAAAAATATCAACGTAATGAATCACAATGGCTCTGATTTTTTGAAATCTCCATACGGATAGATCATTGAAAATAACATATATTCTTGATCTCTTTATTCCAGAATCCAAATTGCAAAGAGCTTTCTCCGATGAAAGACATAATCATGCTTTCACACCAGTGAATGGACTTAAACTCTAGCTATGACTCAAGGAAATACATAGCAACATAAATGTTGTTAACACCATCTCAAGTCTCAACTCCTAATTTTCATCATCAAGTCCAAAGTTACTTATAATCTAGAGTTGGATATGGCGTACATTAGATAAATAGCTGACACTCAACACTATAAAACACAGCCTTGTGTCTTATATGAACATAAACAGGTATTGTAACTGTTACCAAAACAGGAATACAATTCCAGAAAACAGAAAACAGATCTAGAGGTTAGAATTTTTATGTTAAAGCTTGAGTTGCATCTTAACAGCAGCAACTTGACTCCATCTTAACAGCAGCAACTTGACTCCCTTTTTATATAAAGCAACTATTCACTACTAACAATACCAATTAAAAGTACTAAAATACCCAAGGATTCAAGTCACTAATTTGGCGAGTAATAAGATAGTTTTAAAAAAAATTTGATTGGAAGGAGTGGAAGAGACGCGTCCTATTTTTTCTCTTTCCTCCGCAGCAACTGCCTAACTCATCTCATCACAAAATCATTTCTATGCCTCTGAAGTAAACAAGGGTCAGATTAAAAGATAAATAAATAAATATAGATTTAAATACTAGACTAAGAAAAGAGAAACATCCTTTATAATTCAATATGATAACCCACAGAAAAAAAAAAAAAAAAAAAAAAAAAGGAAACACTGATTTGTCAACAAAATTTTATCACTTACCTGATTGTTGAAACTCATGCGCCTTCACATACATTGTAGCATTATGCAATCAAACAATGTCCCTTGAGGCCTTGCCACCATTAGACTGTTATCAATGCAAGTAACTGATTCCACACCCATTTAATTAAAGAAGCCTGCTGATCATTACCCTATTCCACAATGCTTTATGTTTGCACCAAGTACATTTTTGTGACAAAAAAGTCAATTCTTCCTATATTACCAGTTCTCATAACTCAAACAGTCATGATACTAACCAATTAACCATAGCGTATTAAACAGGTGCACGCTTCCATCCTATAAGAGTTTGACAATCCAAAAAAAGGGAAAAACAAGAGCAAAGAAGTAATTGAAGTTTCACTGGCAGCAGATGTAGAAAAAGGCAAAAACTGTAGTGGTTGTAATATATAGTCAAAAGATGTATATGAAACTGAAAAAATGACTTCAATGGCAAATAATATCTTCAAATACACAAAACAACTGCCCAACATAATGGAGTTGGACACTGCCACCAGCAGCAAAAATTAGAGTTTTCTTATGGAACGCATTAACAAATGAACAGATATCTACAGTGTTGAGCTGTAAGTCAGCATAAAACCCTTACGCTTTTATTTCAATAAGGAGCAGATGCGAATTATGATTTCTAGAGCCTTGAGGTCCCACCAAGCCATCCCCAAGTACCCCTCCCCCAACACACACACACACACACACTAAGGCCATGGACAGGATCAGTGATGAGGTACACAGAACTCAACGTTCTCATCCAAGAAGACAGCTCAAAGCCTCAAACACAATGATGATTTATTAACTTCTTAAGAGTTGAGATAACTCGATCCTCCTACAACCATAAATTCCAGATATTTCCATTTCAATAAGGAGCAAGATATTGTGCTGTGTGACTTCTTGAGCCTTGAGGTCCCAACTCAGCCCCAAACCCCCCACCCCCACACCGAAAAAAACAAAAGATCATGACCAGGGTGGTGATGAGGTACACGAGCTCAACGTTTCCATCCAAGAAGACAAATTAAAAAATGATAATTTAGTAACCTCTAAAAGTTCAGATAACTCATCCCACCTAGAGCCACAAGACGCTTTTGGCTAGTAAACACTAACACCACAATCCTTGTTAAAGTAAACTTATAATCAGCATTTCCTTTGTTCTCCAAAAATGCACACCATGTTAGGAATACGCAATGAAACACTATCACACACATACATGAAAAGCAGTATAAATATTACAATACGTGACGTGGTGTGTAGAGACTAACTAGGGTCAACAACTTAATGAACAAGAAAACTAAACATGGGCCCAAGTGCAAAGCCTTCACAAACCCAACACACCACATGTCAAGATTGTACATGACCAATAATACATAGACATGACTTATCTAATGTATCATCTTGAATCTTTTGCACAAAACTTCATATCTAAAAATGAAAATATAAATTTCATAACACACAATGACAAAATGCCATGGGCAGGGTCAGTGATGAGGTACACCACTACACGGGGCTCAACATTCTCATCCAAGAAAACAACACCTAGTGATAATTTATTAACTTCTAAAAGTTGAGATAACTCAATCCTCCTAAAGACATAAAACCCTAGAATTTCTATTTCAATAAGGAGCAAGGCATTGTGCAATGCATTGTGATTTCTTGAGCCTTGAGGTACTAACTTAGCCCCTTGACCACTCCCCCCCCCCCCCCCAACCCCCCTCTTCCCCCCAAAACCTCAACTGATAAAAAAAAACATAGAAAGATCATGGCTATGGTTGGTGATGAGGTACAAGAACTCAACATTCCCATCCAAGAACACAACTTTAAAAATGATAATTTAGTAACTTCTAAACCTCCTACAGCTATAAGACGCTTTTGGCTAGCAAACTGTAACATCGCAATACTTGTTACAGTAAACTTAGAGTCAGCATACGATCATCTAATCAGCATTTCCTTTGTTTTCCGATGATGCAAAACACATGATTAAGAATTCATATCACCACACAAACAAACATCTAATGTAGCATCTTGAATCTTCTACACAGAACTTCATATTTAAAAATGAGAATAAGATCATACAACACATGGAGACATTAAGGCCACGGTCAGGGTCAGTGATGAGGTACACAACTACATGGAACTCAACATTCCCATCCAAGAAGACAGCTCAAACCCAATGATAATTTATTAACTTCTAAAAGTTGAGATAACTTGATCTTCCTAGAGCCATAAAGCCCTAATATTTCCATTTCAATAAGAAGCAAGGTATTTTGCAATGTGGTTTCTTGAGCCTTGAGGTCCCAACTCAGCATCTCAGCCCCAAAACCCCATTTCACTAATAAAACAAGCTAAGTTGAGAAAAAGGATCCAAATGATGGCATCACATATGCTTTAGTTGACAAGTAGACAGACGACATTTAATATAATTCTAAGTTCAAATTAACTGCGAGCTTTGCTGAAAAGAAACCATATCCAAATAGCATAAGCATATAGTAATAAATGTCTCTTATGAGATTAACATTTAAAAGAAAATCTAGACTTCAATTCAGAGTACCATATTTTTGCTTTGATAAGCACTCTAAGGGACCATAACTTGGCATGAGATAGTTTATCTATGTCCTTGAACCCGCTGCATATCATATGTGCCCCATGATCCAGGTCCGGGTCCATACTGAGGATAGCCTTCGGCACTAGGCTGCACCTGATAGTTTACAACAGTAGTACAAAAATTTAAGCCCAAAAAAGAATGGTTCTTTTTGAACAAGCTCTTGAGTACAAGACAGATGAGAACAGAATAAAAATAATCAGGTATGGCAGTGCATAAACTACACCACAAACAAAAATGGAAAAACAAAAAATAATAAGATAACATACAGGATTCATTTGATTAGTAGAACTAATTCCATAATTTGCAGGATAAGGATTCACACCATACTTTGCTTCAACATTTCCATAATTTGTGGTATAACCTGTGTAAAAACACCCAAGTTAACCATTAGAACCTACTATAACGGCTTATTTGCTAATTGGCAACATCAGATTGTTCATTCAAAACAGCTTGTTTCCCTAAAAAATAATCAGATAAGCAGTTTGGATAAACAATGCCAAACACCCTCAGAACAGCTTATTATTCTATCAAAACGCATTGAACAGATAAGCAGTTGTAATAAATAATAAGCAATGCCATACACCCCCAAATGTAGGTGTAATCCCTTTTTCATACCAGGATTTGGATTCCCTAATGCGGCAGCAGCACGGGCCCTTTTTTCAGCATTAGCCATCTCGGCACGTAACTTTTCCAGCTCACGAGCCATAGAGAGTAAATTCTTCTCCATCACTTGGCCATGTTCATAGTTCTCGGCAAGCCCCTTCTTCTCATGTTCAATTGCAGCCCTTGAAGAAGAAAATATTATGTCAATAGATGTTCATATGCAAAGTAATATGTTCTTCAGGTAGTTACGCATTTTGAAGGAAAAAAAGGAAACATGAAAACAGATGGTGGTTCTACAAATAAACAAAATTGAACATATCTTTAAAAGGATCCTGGATCCGAGTCGCATATTTAAATAATTCAAAGTTCCCACTCCCCCTTGGGGCCAATTAGCATAGAAAACAACCCATGACATTTTCTGAGACGCCATATACATGTGTATATGCATATACACATACATATAGCAAGAATTGCAGAACGAGAAAGGAGACAAAAAAGGCACTTCCCATGGATGTGGCAAATGGGTGGAGTGGCTAATGGGTGTGGTGGCTAATGGTTTAAAATAGGTAACTTTTAACACATGTCGAGTAGGATTGACTGAATAAACAAAAAATATATTTACTACTACTATAACATATCAATATTATACTCTGCGTAAAGCGCTTTAGGAAGCTGTATGCATTAAATTATGTTTTGGTTAACTTTTAACTTTTTATATGGGAATCCAAATCAAACCATTAGGAGATAAAACAAAACCCAAATCAAACCATTCATAAGGGAATCCACGTAATTGCCACTAAACAAAATTGGCTAGTAATAAAACGGATACTAGTCAACGTTCTTGCTTCTGCTACTAAACAAAACATAACAATGCCCTCGCTTAAAGTAAAGTGTGAGTCTTTTTTAAGAACTTTATTTTTTACGTCAACTATTATTGTTCATTAACTACGGATATAACTTGTGGGGATAACTAACTGAATAAAAATACAACTTGTGGCATAAATGACTAAACAGTAAGTCAAAAGCATAAAAATTACAATTTTTTTTGAACGGCATAAAAAATTACAATTACTATTAGAGATCAAAACTTACCTTGCATGTTGCAGTTCCTGCCTAAGCCCTCCAATTTCCGACTTGAGGGCTGGAACTTGCTGCAAGTCAGCGTCAGCTCTAGCAAAATCTTGGGTCATAGCCTGAACCTGAGCGGTAAGCTTTTGACGTGCGACAGTCAATTCCTTGATATCAGCATGCAATTTCAGAAGCTCAGCCCGCATACCTTCAACCCCATGAAGATCATGTTCCACTTTAGCTGACTTCTCATACAACTCCCTCATCTGCATATCCTTCTCCATCAGGAGATTTCTAGCAAAATTATCAGTTTGCTGAAGCTCATGTTGTGCAGCTTCTAATTCCTGCTTAAGCGCAACATGGGTTGCAGCTAACCGCTGATTATCAACCAATAGTCCCTGAATGTCCTGATGTTGAACTACTAATTGCTCCTCAATAATAGCAGGGTGAGGCGGGTGTGGCCTGTGACCCCTTGCAAACTCAGCTTCCCTCATCTCTTCAAGCAAGGCAGGGTGGGGGCCATGGGGTATCGGGCCTAGATTCCTCCGAAACGGCGGCTCATGTATGAGCGGCATTCCACCACGTGGGGCAGCTTTCATAGGAAGTGGAGGTCCACGATTCCTCCCAGACATCTTTCTCAAAGAAATTCAACAAATTAAAGAACCTCACTCCTTAAAGGGTGTTCAATCTAGCATATCAATATACCTAACAAATAATGACAGAAAATAAGCAACTAATCACAAGAAACTCATAATATGATAATAGCATGTGCAAGCATATACATGAAACCATAAGCTTAACTAAAAAGAACATATTATGTAGCTAAAAGATTATTTGACGTAGGATAAGCCAAAAAGAACTCTTTCAAAAGGCGGATTGTATCAAGTAGTAATTGCGAAAAAGGTGTGAAAATCATAAGTGAATATAATCCCACAACACATCAAACTCCAATTTCTGAAAGAGGTGTGAAAATCATTACTCCAAGAGACCTAATTAATAACATGGAATCCTCGGATAAAGGATCAAATTGTTTGAAATTTGTAAAAGACAACGATCAAGAACAATGATCACCGTACTGAGTAGCGGTGACAGTAATCAGAGGAGGCATGATCAGAGAAAATAATGATTAAAAAGCCCTAATTGAGAAGAACGCAAGAAATTGAAAGAAAAGAAAACCCTAGAAAATTGAATAAGAAGATGAAGCGAAGACACTAACGAAAGGGATTCTAGTCTGCTGAGAGAGACAAAGATTGACGCAAGGTCAAGTTCGCCTTGCAATGAGGTTGTCGGTTTCTTGAATCCGAATCTTGACCCGACCCGGTTTACACTTGTAGTGACAATGGTTGGTTTATTTACCTCAATCTGGTTAATAAGTTTACGACCATCATCGTAATCGAGTGATAAAAACGTATGTCTCTTGTTTAAAATATGTTAAGTTTAAATTTTGTTTTTGACATGAAGTAGAGTTAGATACAAAAGAAAGTAGGATTAGATTAGGAGTCGTTAAAAAAAATATGGATGATAAGTTCCGTTTAGATTAAAATCAAGTGTGACGGGTTAAGCATCAAATCATTAGCACAAGCATGGTAAAAGAACCGAACTAAAAATAAATTTTACGTGTTAAACCATGATAAAAATGAGTGTGCTTAAAACGTTATATAAATAACCAATGGCGGAGCATCATAGGGGTCGGGGGGGCCGCCGCCCTCCTATTTTTTTCGCAAGTAGTGTTAAATTTTAGTTCAATAATGTAATTTTTTGGTCTGTTAGTGTAAATTTTTATATAACTATCGAGTTCAGCCCCCCCCCCCCCCCCCGAAATAGTTCAAGCTCCGCCACTTTAAATAACATAACTTTTACGTTAACCTGCATGTTACAACACGAGCTTTGATAATACGTGAAACTTTGTTTGCAAATTAAACCAATAAAAACACTATTAGAATAACAAATTAAAAAATAACTAGTGATGATCCCTTGCGCGCGTGTTAGACTGGTTGAAACGAAGCTATGTGTTCTATAAAACTAACATAATTGAATAACAAATTTATTTATTAACAAAGTTGCCATGTGTTCTACAAATCTAGCATAACCGAATAACACACTTGGTTAACGCCTGCTAATGAATTTGGCCAAAGCATATTAGATCAACAAGCCAACCAAATTTAACTCCCATCAAGGACAAATCGAAACAAGACCAAATTAAATTCATATCAAGGATTAGTAAAAAGAATCACAGATTTCAACCTACATGTCTGTTAAGATCCATCTCGCATAATTCATTAACCTATAGGTTTATAAAACAAGTAAATAACAAAATAGGTTATCTCAGATCTGGTTATTGGGTCACCATGGCTGCAAGACAGGTTGCAAATGGAAAACATCACACTTGCCATCACTGGTTATGCCACGCTAGAAACCATCTCTACCACAGTCATCACAGCAACATCTAGAACATATTTATTCTGCGATCATAACCGACTCGATGACATCTCGGGTGAACAAAAGCACACTATCATCATTGTACCATAACCACCGTCAACAAAGCAGAAACAGTTCAATGCAAGACCCCAACGGGATCAAATAATCAAATTAACACTAACAGAGGGACATGGGTTTTAGATGAGGGGTTGTTATCATCATCATCATCATCATCATCGAGCCATGAACAGCAACAAAACCTCCATTAATAGACCAAAAACAAAAGATTGCGGTTCAAGGTTGTCTTGCCCATCATCGACGACCAACAAATTGCACCAAAAAAATACACGATTAAACAGAAACATCAAGATTCAGGGTTAAAATCAGAAAAACCCCAAATAGATGAAGTCGAAATAATAAACACAGATGTGATTGAATTAGATGAGTTTATCAGAGGTCTCAGATGAAATACATCGTCATCATGGACTCACAGCAACAAATTAGGGTTTTGAACCACAAACATCAAATCACCATCTCAAATGAGTGGTCGCCTACCATCAATGACGAATTGAAGCCCCATAAGGCCTAGGTAGGCCAGAAAAAAGCCCCCAAGAGGCGGTGCTCAACCTCCGGCAGGCATACAGGTGGCTCCTGAAACCACCAGTACTGCATCGACACAAAAGAAGGCCACCATCCAGGCAAAACAGAGGCGGATGTCGACCGGCGCACAAGCAGCACCATGCATGGCAGTGGTGGCAAAGAGAAGAAGGTGACTCAACACTTCTCTCTCTACACACACACAACTACCTGCACCGGGTTTCGAGCAACAACATGGATATCGTAGGAGCAACAGCTGGGATGGTGACAGAGCAATCGTGGATGAGCACGACAGAAAGCTCACCTCCCCAACAGTCACTCTCTCTCTAAACCACAAC
This sequence comes from Flaveria robusta, assembly GCA_025506415.1. Taxonomy (NCBI): domain Eukaryota; kingdom Viridiplantae; phylum Streptophyta; class Magnoliopsida; order Asterales; family Asteraceae; genus Flaveria; species Flaveria robusta. The sequence continues at coordinate 17,920,078 of CM046460.1, read as the reverse complement.
AAAATGGCACAAAGCCATATATAAGGGAATGGGAAAGGGCGGTGGTGCAATGAATGGTTGTACCCCGGGCAAAAAAAACAGTAAACCACTGATCATTTTCATCATCTATTAACATATAGGTTAATATTAATAATAAATCAATATATTAAAATATTTAAAGTAGCATTTAATAGTATTTTAAATAATAATGGTTTTGCCTCTAAGAGGAGAAGTATTGGATTCAAACATAAGCATGGTGATAAATTTGAAAGTATGGTAGATTTGACATTCGAAAAAAATATTTAATTAAGAAAAGGATAAAGAACAAATAAAAAATAATGAAGAAGTGCAAGTATTGTTTTGTAAAGCGAATCGAACTTCAATGATCAAACGGCACAAACTCAGTTGGGGGAGGGCGGTATTTGGCCTCGAACCTACACGCCAACAATCATTTTGTTCATGTATGTTGTTAGAAATTGTTGTCAATGGGGATTAGCAAAAATGCATCATATACATCAAGTTTCGAAAGTTGTAAAAAGTAAACACTAATATGTGTGAGTAGCATTAACATTCTGTTTTAAGATTATACTAGAAATTAAATCCACACGATGCGGCACATGTGTGAACCTTGTTAGGCCTGATGCAGCGGTGACATTGATGTAGGTAATTACATAAAAGAACATATAAAGTTATGATGACTCGGTTATTGAGATTAGAAGATAGATAGAAACAATTATATAATGGCACTGGTCTTCTTCGATTGGTACTGGTTTCATTCTTCATTATAGATTTATAGTAGCGCGTTATCGTCAGTCAATATAACATACGATACTGCAAAAAAATTTATTTTCAATACAACTTTGTTTTTAATAAATTTATACCGAGATGCCAAGAAAAAAATTAAGGTTGTTAAAGAAAAATCAAGTTACTAAAAAAATAATGGCTCAAAAGGTTATCAGTGCCATCAACTTTAGTAATTGTGTTATATTAAATGTAATTGTTCCACCATTTATTTAAGCCTCGGACCTTTGCCTATCAATTAAATTTTCTTGTTATATGATGAATGCCGTTCATGTTTTTGCTATATGTCATGGTTGTATAAGTATACTCGAGTGTAGTTGATGATTGTATTTGAATTAGTATTCAGTCTTCGCTTCAAGGCGGGTTAAACGTCTATTGTTTTTATTCTTGTGTTATCTTTAAACCAATCGCTTAATACAACTATTATATTCATTCAAAAAAACACACCCATTTATGCAACTTTCAACCTATTTGATATTGAGTTTGTAATAATTAAGAAAACATAGAAAGTACGTCCCAAACAATCAACATTACAAAATTCATAATTCCAAATAAATCTCTAGGGCTTTTAGCTTTTTCGCTAATTAAACTTCAATCTAATATTACTATAATCATACAATTACCAACTAAGATGAACCTTTCCTTAACCATCTTCTCTCGAAGCATCATCAATTCGGTAGCCCCGTCTAATTTTAGATACATGAAAACCAAAATCAAATTTTAGGATAAAATCAGCCAAACACAAAAGCTAAGAAACTTTATAAGGATATAATAATTAAAGTAAACAAAAGATGCAACAAAAACGTAAAGTTTTTATAGTGTTGCTTTTGATGTACACTTCATTCAAGTATTTATTAGATTGGAGATTTTTAAAACGTAAAGTTTGGGCTTGATTTTAAAAGGACTAATGTAAACCAAAACAATCATCTATCATCCTTTAATTATCTTAATTTATATTTGCTTTTTCTTCATTTTATCCTCACCTTCCAACTCTGTTCTAATGGTGACAATATATGATATTCTACTCTTACTCTCATAATGAGGTAGGGCTAACAAAACAAGTCTTATCATATTTAACAGGTTATAGATAACGTGCGTAGCACACGTATTAAACATGAAAACAAACTTGTTTAACTACCTATATATCATGCCTGTAATTTTTTTAAAATATTTTTGTGAACCAAGAATGAGAAATAATAAAATCAAGCCTCTTAATTTTAATTATTTTGAAAAATTAAAAAATAAATAGTATAATGTTTATTAAACATGTCTAATTGTATCATAAACAGATTGAAAATTGCCAGCTCTACAATGGGGATAAGTACAAAAAAGAGCTTCAATCAATTCTACTGCTAATGAAAAAATTAATGACCAATAACTAAGTGCACTGGATAAGACAGATGATACCAACATAACAATCTTTTTAGTAACTTTTTAACAATATTGTGTAAATTTAACATTTGAATCAAACTTTTGCCAATAGTGTTTGCCATTACTTGTTTACTTGATGTTAGCCTTCTTTAATGATCCACCGTAACTTCACAAACACTGAGTCACTGACACACACCCGTGAGGCCGTGAATGGCAATTAATTCCATCGGCTAATTGAATGAAAAAGACTGGCCCACCAAACTCACGCTACAATCAAGCCCAAATCAGGACCAATTTTCGGTGAACCCCGTCCACAAAACCTCCACTAACTCCAAACAATAACGTCTATCTCAGTATCTCCCTCCCATGGATGCACTTTGGGATTTAGAAGATAAATGGAAGCTTTCAACACAAGAAGCTGTAATCTTCTTCTCCGGCACTACTCTCCTAGTCGTGTTGGTTTTCGGGCTTTGTATCCACACGGTGTTTAGAAAGAGAGATACAAAAAGCATTGAAGGTGGTGGTGGTGATGCGGTTGAGTTGGCGGCGGCAAAAGGGTCAATGGATCCGTGGCTAAAGGTGAAGAATGGTTTGACCGGGTCGGCTTGCTGGAGCAAGGCTAGTAAATGGGAGGGGAATCTGAGTGCGAGCCGGAAAGAGCAGCCCACACCGTTGCTTGCTAGTGGTGGCGGTGAGGTGGGGTGGCCGAGCCATAATGCAGCATCTCCGGTGTGGCAGCGACCCATACTCATGGGTGAGAAGTGTGAGTTTCCAAGGTTTAGTGGGCTTATTCTTTATGATGAAAGAGGGAAGCCACTAGATCAGGGTCCCTCTACTGAGATCCAGGTATCTAAAACCGTAATACTAAATGTGAACATGCTGGGTAACATGTCAAAACAAATACCGCTTGAAATAAGTCATTTTTCAATCCAATGTTCAAAAAACACTAGATGATGGTTTGACCAGCAAAAGTTTTTATCCATTTTGATAATATATTAATATAACCAATGTGTTAAATGTTGATAACAAAAGCAATATTAGTATAACAATAATATACTAACTAGCTAGAGACAATGCATCATTTTTTTACTAATCGAACTAAATCTATTGCTATTTTGGGGGATTGCAGGAACAACCCGCAGTGAAAGCTACTTTGCGAGACCTTCTATAATTCGTTTTCATTTTTTGTTCTTGTTGGTATCAAATTCCGAGTGTAATTAATCGCCTCTTTTTCTTCAGTGTAAGATCATGAGCAGTTTTTTGCATACATCTTAGAATTCATACATACATATATACATGCATATATATACATAGACATACATATACTGACATACATACCATATCTCATGAAGGGGAGAAACTTATAACTTCACTAGACCAAAACGGGTCCAATTTATTAAATGGTAACAAATTTGAAATACATGACAAAACAACAAAATGGAAACAAATGTATAAACTTTGATAACGTGGACTTCAACTTTACAAACAAATGCAGACGTGGACACAAATCTGCTGATTCAGCACCCGACCCATTCTTTGATAATTTTCAAAGATAAAGTCAAAAAACAATCAAGCTCACAAAGGCAAATTACCAATGTGTTTTAATTACACGGGGAAGATATGAACTTACAGTTGTTCATGCAATTGACTCTCACTCTATTAAGGGTTCTCTGGTTTCTTGTTGTGATTGATTATTGTAGTAGAAGTACAAAGCCAATTGCGCGAGTCCCAGAATAGTCCCAATACCGTTTGGAACCTAAAAATTCAAACGAAATACGGATATTAGTTGCTAATAGACGTAGTAATAATGCTAATTATTATCGATAAATACATAAAAATTAATGAACAGTAGAACTTTGCTTTGCTGAAAGAAGCTTACATAAATGAAAGGATCGAAATTGAATACTCCATATAATAAAAATGAGGTGCTCATCAAGAAAGTGGAGAGTGAGAGGTAAAACGGCATGAATTCAACACTCCTGGTCTGAATCACTACATTCTGGAAGGAAAAAAAAATGAAAGCATATAAAGTTTTGAAATTTAACCAAAGCGATTAGAATTAGGGCTGCAAATGAACCGAACATTCAACGAACAGTTCGTGAATCGTTCGGCGGGAAGTTCGTTTATGTTCGTTCATTTAGTAAATAAACGACGAACAAGAAAATTTTGTTCTTTTAGTTAGACGACCGAACATGAACACAGGTCGTGTTCGTTCATTTATGTTCGTGAACGTTCGATAACATGTCCGTTTATGCTCGTTAATGTCCGTTCGTGAACGTTTGGTAATGTTTTCGTTTATGTTATTAATTTTTATGTTATATATATTTATGACAATTATATCAAGTATTTTTTGATATTTATGTTAATTATTTGTTTATTAATGGTGGATTTTATGTAATATTTGTGATGAAAATGCAAATTTTATTCTCAAATAAATATATGATCATTTGTATTTCATTTGTGTTTATGAACTTCTTTATGTTCGCTATGTTCATGAAGACATGAACATTTGTTTGTTTTTGTTTGATTTTATTTTTGTTCGTTTGCATTCGATAAGTGTTTGTGAACAGTTAATGAACATGTTCTTTTCCTTAATGAACGAACACGAACAAAAAATCCTATTTGCTAATTGTTCGTGAACAGTTAATGAACAAGTTTATTTCTTAATGGACAAACACGAACAAGGCACTGTTCGTGTTCGTTCGGTTCGTTCGGTTCGTTAACAACCCTAATCTAACCTAATAATCATTTACATGTGGTGCCATATGGCATTCCCACAAGCCATGTCATCTTATTTTTCCCGCCCAAACCATTTATTCCATTTTATAAGTCAAATAACTAATTCTCAATTTCTTCTTTTTCTCTCTCTATATTACAAATCCATATCCTTTTTAAATCATTAATTTCTTAAAAAACATTTTTTCATTAAATAAAAATTAAGTATTTTGATTAAAAATATATTTTTTTTAAATACAAAATTGTCTAAAACTATGATTTTTTTCTAAAACATCGAAACCTTTTTAAATTATGAAATATTTTAAAATCAATCTTTTTAAAAAACAAAAGTTTTACATAAAATTTTTTTTACAAAAGAAGCCATAGTTTTTAAAGAGTGAAATATTGATAAATAAAACGAAATTTTTTCAAAACAATAACTTTTTAAAACGAAAGTTTTAAGAATATTAAAAATGTTTTATCAGCTAATCAAAAAGCTTTATATTTGACGTTTTACAGTTCCTAACTATTCGTTAATAAATATTTAGTATTTTTTTCTTATTTAACCCGTGTAATACATGGGGTTATAACCTAGTAAGAATATAAAGTAAGTTTCACAGGAAAGAACATACCATTACTGATAATGGGGAAGCAAACATTGATATGAGTGTAGCACAGCTTAAAAACCCGATAAGTAAATGCCTAACTTCAAGATCAGTAACAAGCAAACTGCCAACCACAATGGCTGCAAATAGACCAAAAACTGCCAGCAGTAATCCAGACATCTTGAACTGCAAAGATGAACTCACATTAAATATTTAAGTTATTTTGGTAATATCCAAAAAATTGTAGGCATCCTAACCTTTTTATGTTTCTCAGCGTGTGTTATATAGATAATTATATATGAAAATTGGAAAACTGCACCAACAGAATTGACCGTTGTGACCAACAAATTATCATATGATATGAACGGGCAGCCATACCAGGCGCAGATTAAGCAGTTCAAGAGGGCATAAACATATGGAATTCCTGAAAACTGTTCTGTCGATTGGTTTCTGATGATTCTTCGAAACGTTGGTCTGAAAATATAGATATTCTTAAATGTTAGGCTCTAATCGAAGTAATTCTTCAATAATTTATTCCAAGTAAATCTTGATTTCAGAAATTTTGTTGATGCTTACATTGGTGACACAAAGAGCCCAAAAGCAAATATGTTCCCTGCAAAAAGAATATGCACTATTTAACAGGATATTTGGACCAAGATTCGTATGCTTTTCAAAGAAAGGTGGATATTCAACAGCTAACTACAACTTTATAATATCAAACATATAAAATAATAATCCTATAAGTCATATAGAGATACTTTTGTGCTCAAATAATCATCCAAATCTTCTGGTTCATGCCTTCATGGAGTTTAAAATCTTCAATTCAAATCAAATCTCATGAAATCAGCCCTAAATTCATATCCAATTCCAATACAATCAACAACAATACGCAATCAGAAGTTCAATATCCCTAATCCTTCACATATCATAACATGAATCAACCCTAACTAGTAACTCTTCAATTTCTTTCAATCCTTCATGTCCTTAGGGTTTCAAACAGCAAGCATAACAGAAACCACTTATGCTCAATGATTACACGAAGATCTTCAATTCACTCACCACTTCCGTAACGAAATTGAACACGTCAGAATAATAAACAAACCACATTACACATGAATTCCCACACAATTCCACACAAAACAGCTACAACCAACAGAATCAACAAACCTCACGCATCATCTCGATTCCACCAAATCACACACACCTACAACACACACAGATCAAGCAATTCGCACCTGCTACACCAGCAGCCTGCTTAAAAGCCTCGAACGTTTGAGGCGAAACCAAAGCAGCCATTGATAAACAGCTTCAAACAGTTGTTCTTCAACTCCGAATCTCTTCTTCGTTTCCTCCCTAAATTTCTTCCGTATGAAGCATTAACTGCGTGAGATTCGTACAGTAATCTTCGTGTAATCGTGTTGAGAATCAAATATTTGAATGTTTTCCCGCTGATTGGTGAAAATAATAATCAAAATCGAGAGGAAATCAGGTTGAAAGCGAAGATGATTTGATTATACGAACGTGAAGGATCCCGTGGCTCGTGCTTTGCTAGCCTGTAGTCAACTCAGGTTCCAGCTGGTGTTAATATGTTTATATTGTTATCCGAATAAGCTTCAAGTTTTGGGTCAAACCTTTTTAAACCCTCAAACTTTCTAAACATTACATTATGCACTCAAATTGATTCTTTAGATTTCAAGTAGGTTAACCAATCTAACAGATTAGTAACAGATAATTAGAAAGCAATTAAATTTCTAAAACCGAAAGTTTGAAATTATCTCGGTAATATAGAAAAAGTTGGTCAAACAATTATGATGATTTGATATTAAGACATTATATAATATAAATCGACATCCTCTTATACGTCGCGTGTAGCACTATATGATTGTACGTGACGTATAGGCGTTCGTAATTAATACCTGGCATTTCAAATTAAATCAGTTGTTCTCAAAAATCCTGTAGACACGTGTACTGTCATACACTGGGTATGGTCACATCACTCATTCAAAAAAGCTAGACGTGGCATATAACCCCACACGTAACATATAGGAGTACCATGTATAATTGGTTAGCGTCATACGTCTGGAATCTATACGCATCCTATAGCACTATATGATACGTATAGATGTCAAGGCCACTCAATAGTTTGGTTGTTTTGGAAAAAAAATAATTTATACGTGACATATAGCAGCATACGGTATAGGTTCAACCGACACATGATTTGGCATATCGTACGTCAGGGAATGACGTATGGGAATGTCAAAGAATGTTTTGAACCCTATACGCCTCGTATGGTGTTATACGAGGTGTATAAGATAGGGGTGTCTTAATAACAGAGCCCTTTGATAATACCCATATATGTAACTAATATGATTTAAAAAAATATTACGTTTATAGAATTCATATACATTGGTTGAAGCATGGTAGATCAGCGAAATTTTGTATCCGGGTCATATGATTCTTGGACGGGAACAAACTAGGTAAAAGGATTTTGATGACGACACGTGTCTAAAAAATAAAATAATTTATTAGGTAGATGAGATGTTATACAAATGGACATCACCTATTTGCCTCTTTATGCCTTTTCGATCCGTGATCCAATGGACCAACATAATAGTATTCAATCAAACGATTTAATCCGATAAAATGTGCAGTCAGTGTTATTCATAACATCTTTATGCCTTTAAATAGCTTGTAATAATTTAGTTTTCTTAAATATGATTGTTTTTATCTCAAGATTATTCCTAGAGATCAAGACCATTAGTTTTTATGTGGGTAAAGTGTAGATCTCAAGTTAAAATTTAGAGTGGCTCGCTAAGTAGTTTTCATTTTCCGATCATTTAGTTTGATTGCTTTGATGTTTGTATCGAGCTCCTAGCTTGCTAAGAGTTTATACATGTTTATTATCAATAATAACTAGTGCAAACCCACAATCGTAGAGAATAACACAAATTATTTATAAGTTAGAAACGTGCTATACAGAAAAGAATACACCGACATTATTAAATGAGATAGAGTATAACTTAACGCTGGTAAAAAAATTAATTACTTATATAGCAATTTAGGATGATCCTAAACAAATAAATATTAAATGGTAGTTCTTAAAATAACTTTTTCCTTTTTCAAAACTAGGGTTTTAATCATGTTTTCTTGTAAATTCACATTGAAAGTCTTTATTTCTATTTAAAAAACCTTTCATCTAATATATAATTAAGTTTTTCTTTAACTGTAATATTATGTTATTTGCAATTTGTAAATAATTTGCCCTCACACAAAAAACATATCAAACTAATGGATATAAGTGTTTTAAGTATTACTGTATAAGTGCTTAAACTATGATAAATCAATGCGAAAGTAAAGTAAAAATACGGTCTCCTCAATTATAACTACACTTACTATTTATACCATACACTTACCCATTTTCTTCTAACCGCCTTCTAACACATGACCCATCACCTTTTTTTGTTTTTTCTTATATTTTTTTAGGTATAGTTTTATAAAAGTTCGATTATATCATTCTGAGATACTTATTCTTATCTACGTTTCGCCTCAAATTTAATTATCATGTCACTAAGCGTAAGAATGTACAATTTACAGAAGCACAAACAAGCAAACCGTCAAAATCGCTTAAGCATTTTGATTTTATAAAATTTTCGGATTGATCGATTTGATATACTTATTTGTACCTGTGTTTTGACATGAATTTTTTGCAAGTTGAATGTAATTTTACAAGTCATCGAAACCGACTTACAAAATTTAAAATATAATGTTCTGTAAGCTAGTAACTAAACCAGGGACACCATTGTTCGACATGCTTCTTATTTAATGGTGACCTGGTTGAAATTTGATCAAGGGGTCAAGTTGTAATAACTCAAAAGTTCAGGAACCAACTCCAAAAGTTGATCATAAGTTTAGATCATTTCTGCAGCTTCCACCTAAATTGCAAGTGGACCAAAAAAAAGATCAAGTATGTAAAACGTTTTTTTATTTAAACAACTCATCTTCTTGACTTCTTCTTAGGGTTATGTTCTGTAAAATCGTTTATTAAATTAAAAAAATCTAGTAATAAGTCTCACGCATTTAGATTACCAACATTAAAAAAACTCGTAAAACAAAATAAATAAAAACCAAAATGTAACATGTCGCATTTAATAAATAAAACCGAAAAGAAAAATTAAAACCGAACGAAAAGTAGACGTTAAAACGTTAAACCATGCATGTCCTTTGCGGCGTGTCAATGTGAGAAAATAGACAGAAATGTAAAATTATGGCCGGTCTTGAGGATTGTAGTGCCCTGGACGAGTCGGAAAAAAAGGCCTCTTGACCCTAACGAATTGAATTATACAATCTATTTTTTTTTAACAAAAACAAACGTTTTAGAAATAAACATAACAAGATTATAATATTACAATGACATATCGTAATATTTCACCGATAACTCATGAGGTTAAAGTGTTACAATAAACATAGCAAAATCATTTATTTTTTGGGTTGCTAAATTGACTATCTAAATAATCAAACAAGTAATAATAGATTATGTCCCATGAGATTTAAATATTTTGTTTTCTAAAAAATAGGCTTTTAATTAAGTAATTAGGTTAGTAAAATGTGCCCATAAAATTAAATTTGATTCAAAATATAATAGGGTTAAGTTTTTGATTGGATTATAATTTATAACTATTATATATATATATATATATATATATATATATATATATATATAACAATTTAAAAAAAATTGTGTTCTTTGAGTAAGTGGGCCCTGGACGGGAGTCCATCCTGCCTCTCCTCAAGGCCGGCTACTAAAATACAATGTTGCCGTAAAATGTAAAAAATAGAGATAAAAACATTGAACTACATACGCATGTTGCGACATGTTAACTTGAAAATTTTTAGACCGAAACGTAAAACGAAAAATTTATAGAAGATGAAAAGTATATGAGATCAGAGTTTAAAGTAAAAAAATGTGAGGGTTAAATGTTAAAGATAAAAGTTATAAGAGCTAAAAAAATACAACCTATAAAACATGATGTACATATCATAATGCATAACCAAATTGCAAATTAATAATATATATAATAAGCTAAATTGGAATGTTTAGAAAGAAATTAATTTTCAAACACCAGAAATTGTTAACTTAATGCTTTCATCAATATCACAGAAAACAAGCAAACTTAAATAAATGCGAGATTTAACTTGAGACTTACCTTCAAATGATGAAACTTTTGAGCTAAAACTAGATGATAAAACTTTTGTATTAAATTTTATGTTTCTAATATTTTAGAGTAAAATAGTTATTTTTATCAAGTTTTATGATCTAACTCTTATAAACTTGTAAAAAGCTAGAAGGGTATATTTATTGGAAGTGGTTCATTTTTTATGATAACGAACAAAGTTATATGCGCGTTGCAACGTGACTACGCGTGCCGGTGTGTTTGCAAAATTGCATTGCATGCATTGCTACATAAACATTAATACACTTAAGTACATAATATATACATATTAAAATAATATTATGCATTGCAAGTTGCGGCATGATCGTGTAAAAGGAAAAAAAAAGTAATTTCAATTAATAATATAAAAAAAAGTTAAAAATAAAAAACAATTAAAAAATGTGAGCTTTGGTGTTTGAACTCGAGTGCCCGGTCTATAAGAAGAAACAACTAACCATTTGCAGCGCATTCAAACAGAAAATGTAAAAAAAGTAATAAAATTGCCATCTAATTATATTGTTACACCTGACACGTGACAAGTGTCGTCGACACTTGCAAGTGATATTATATATAATTTCACTAGTTATAACATATTTGAATATGAAATCACTCCCTATTAAAAGTATTAATTTTATTTAAGAGTTTCAAAATGTCATTCAATATATATATATATATAAGGTTTGTATTTGTGTTGTTGAGTTATATTGAAAACGAATATAATTTTTGAAAATCAATAAACCATCTAAACCAATCACATTGTGACAATTGTAATGTTTTATTAAAAAATATAAGTATAAGAGCATTATAGTTTTTTGGCATATGTTTTCCTTCGTTACTTTTGTACATATTTTAAATATATAATATTTAAGCATGACACCTCATACTTAATGATGTAATGCTTGCTTTTAACTAAATCATTTCCTTAATTGTACTTGGTAATTGAAAATTTCAAAATATATACATACATCCATTTCCTTATCTTTAACACATATACTACCAAAGAAACTTCAAGGAAAAATGGACGAACCTAGTTAAAGTAAAGAGAAGTGGAAGGCATCGTATGTAGGGTCAATAGATGAGTATATTGATAATTTTTCTTTTGCAACGCCGGTTAACTATTGGTTGAACAAAAAGAAGGTTTGCATGTTTTTATAGAAAATAAGAGGGGAGGCATCTGTGTAAAGTCATAAAAGTTGGTTTTTTGATGTTTTTACACATGGTTAAAAAGATAGAAACAAAATATTTTTGAGGTGTTTTCGAAGTACTAAAGTCTTTTTAAGAAGTAAAAAATGAATGTTTAAGAAGGAACTGAAGATTAAACGCTAACCAATACTCTAACACATGTTTAATATATGTTTTAACATGCTATACCCCATGTGTTAAAGATAGTACCAAAGAAGCTAACACATGTGTAATATATATTTTACACACTTTACCCCATGTGTTAAAGATAGTGACGAAAACCTTAACACGTATGTAATTAAATTTATTAAGGGGAGATTACACGTGGTCATAAAAATGAATGCTTATGATGCGTCTACACATGGCTAAAAATATAGAAAAATAAACTACACATTGTTAAACTAATAAAATGAATGTTACTAAGGCGTTTAAGAAGTACTAAAAAGACTGAAAACAAAGTTTTACACATTTGTAATATATTCACTAACTATCAATAAACCTTCTTTATTACATGTAGAACATATATTTTAAAGGATAGAAATTAATTGAAAACTTTAACACATGTGTAATATATATTATATACCCTTTACACGAATATAGTTCTAAAAACTTTAACACGTGCGTTATCAAATCTAACACATGTGTAGAGTATTTTATTTGATAAAATTTCCATTTAATTTAATATTCTAAAAATTACTAAAAAGATAGTTCTGTAAAGTACTATAATGACTGAAAATAAAGTGTTACACATGTGTAAGAGATGTTTTAATGAACAAAACCAACTGAAAACTTTAACGTGTGAATTATATATATTTTACAAACTTACCTGATGTGTAAAAAGTTTAGATTTTAAAACTTTAACACATGTTTTATCACTATTAGCACATGTGTAAAGCAATATATTTAACAAACTTTTTATTTAATTAAAAATTTTAAAAACAGGTTCCCTCTCTAACATTGAACTATATTCTCCAAATGGTACTAGATATTGGCTACCAAATGTGACTAGTTCTATAAAACCAATGGTTGGGATGATTTTTAATAGTTGGAAAGATGCTAAACTTTTTTTTACAAAACTTATGTGAACAAATGTGGTTTTGGCGTGTGTGTGAGACAGAGAAAGAAATAAAATGGTGAAATCACATATGGGTATTTCTTGTGTGAGAATGCTGGAAAATAAAAAAATCATAATGTTGATACAATGGACTTTATTCGCATTGAAAAATATCATACTAGATTGTAAATGTGACTAATTGTTAAGCTCGTTTAAAGTTTAAAATGTATAAAATGTTTCGCGTGTGTTGTTGTTAATGGATTTATAGAATGTCATAACCATGAATTAACATCTCTTGACTATTCTGACTTGATGCGTAGCAAAAGAAAGTTGGGTTTTTGCTGATCAATAATTCATTCACAAGCTTAGCTTGCAGAAAAATAGGCCAACTGTTGCTTATCGGTTGCAAGCTAAGCTTGTGAATGAACTGTTGACTAGAAAAACCAAATTTCCTTTTGCTATGCATCAAGTTAGAATAATCAGGAGATGCTAATTCATGGTTATGACATTTTATAAAGCCATAGACGACAACACACGCATAACCTTTTATTAATTTTGACTTTAAATGAGCTTGACACTCAGTCCCTTTATACCATCTAGAAAGATATTTTTCAATGCGGATGGAGTCCATTGTATCAACATTCTGATTTACTGGTTTTCTAGCATTCCTGCACTAGAATACCTATGTGTGATTTCACCATTTGATTTCTTCATTTCTGTCACATGCATAGCGAAACTACATTAGTTCGTATAAGTTTGGTAAACGGTATAGTATCTTCCCAACTATTAAAAATCATTCCAACCATTGGTTTTATAGAATTAGCCACATTTGATAGCCAATATTTTGTGCCATTTGAAGAATTTAGTTCAATGCTAGAGAGGGAACCTGTTATTAAAATATTTAATTAAATAAAAAGTTTATTAAATATATTACTTTACACATGTTAAGTATGATAACTGTGACACCCTACATATTTTTCACATCGGCCGTGGACAGGAGAGTTCCTGGGTCATAAGAAATGTCTGATCTCTAATATCACCAACGTGTTTTGGATGTATTGGCTGTGGATGAGAGGAGAACTCCACAGTTAAGCGTGCTCAGATGGGAGCAATCCAGGGATGGGTGACCTCCCTGAGAAGTTTTCACTCGAGCAACCAAAAGCAAATCCGTGAGCTTCCCGTGGGCAAAGCGGACAATATTAGTGGTACGAGAGGACGGGTGTTACAAAATGGTATCAAAGACACTCCTGTGCCGTTCGGGATGGTGGGACAAACCTCACCGGGGATGGTGAGTGAGTTCTCGGGCTCATCGAGGACGATGAGTCCAAAGAGGAGGGGGTGATTGTGACACCATACATATTTCTTACATCGGCCGTGGACAGGGGAGATTCCTGGTTCATAAGTAATGTCTGGTCTCAGATATCACCAACGCGTTTTGTGCGTATTGGCTGTGGATGAGAGGAGAAGTCCACAGTTAAACGTGTTCAGATGGCAGTAATTCAGGGATGGGTGACCTCCCTGGAAAGTTTTCACCCGGCCAACCAAAAGCAAATCCGTGAGCTCCTCGCGAGCAAATCGGACAATATTGGTGGTATGAGGGGCCGGGTGTTACAGAATCCATTGTGACACCATACATATTTCCCACATTGGCCGTGGACAGCGGAGATTCCTAGTTCATAAGTAATATCTGGTCTCAAATATCACCAACGCGTTTTGGGCGTACTGGCTGTAGATGAGATGAGAACTCCACAGTTAAGCGTGCTCAGGTGGCAGTAATCTAGGGATGGGTGACCTCCTTGAAAAGTTTTCACCCGGGCAACAAAAAGCAAATCCGTCAGCTCATTGTGGGCAAAGCGGACAATATTGGTGATATGAGGGGTCGGGTGTTACAGAATGGTATCAGAGCCACTCCTGTGCCGTTCGCGATGGTGGGACAAACCTCACCGGGGATGGTGAGTATGTTCTCGGGCTCATCGAGGACGATGAGTCCAAAGGAGGGGGGGTGATTGTGACACCCTACATATTTCCTACATCGGCCGTGGATAGGAGAGTTCCTGGTTCATAAGGAATGTCTGATCTCTAATATCATCAACGCGTTTTGGGCGTATTCGCTCTGGATGAGAGGAGAACTCCACAGTTAAGCGTGCTCAGTTGGGAGCAATCCAGGGATGGGTGACCTCCCTGGGAAGTTTTCACCCGGGCAACCAAAAGCAAATCCGTGAGCTTCCCGTAGGCAAAGCAGACAATATTAGTGGTACGAGAGGATGGGTGTTATAATAACACACGTGTTAAAGTATTCAGATCTATCTTTTAACACATAGGTTAGGTTTGCTGAATATATATAACACACATGTTAAAGTTTTTAGTTGGTTTCTATCCATTAAAACATCTTTTAAAATATTTAGTTAAATAAAAAGTTTATCAAATATATTAGTTTACACATGTGTTAAATATGATAACACATGTGTTAAAGTTTTTCAGATCTATCTTGTAACACATGGGGTAAATTTGCTAAATATATATAACACACATGTTAAAGTTTTTAGTTGGTTTCTATCCATTAAAACATCACTTACACATGTGTAACACATTATTTTCAATCTTTATAATACTTTACAAGAATTATCTTTTTAGTAATTTTTAGAATAATAAATTAAATGGAAATTTTATCAAATATATTACTTTACGCAAGTGTTAGATCTGATAACACATGTGTTTAAGTTTTTAGAACTATCTTTAACACATGGTGTAAAGTATGCAGAATATACATAGTGTTAAAGTTTTCAGTTAGTTTCTATCCAATAAAATATATGTTCCACATGTAATAAAGAGGGTTTATTGACAATTAGTGAATATATTACACATGTGTAAAACTTTATTTTTAGTCTTTTCAGTACTTCTTAAGCGTTTCAGTAACATTTATTTTATAAGTTCACAAAAGTGTAGTTTATTTTTTCTATGTTTTTAGCCATGAGTAGACACATCATAAACATTCATTTTTTATGACACATATGTAATCTCTCCTTACTGAATTAATTACACATGTGTTAAAGTTGTCATAACTATCATTAACACATGGGTTAAAAGTGTGTAGAATATATATTACACATATATTAAAGTCTTCAGAATTATCTTTAACACATGGGGTAAAACGTGTAGAAGATATATTACGTATCTGTTAGAGTATTGATAAGTATTTAATCTTCAATTCATTCTTAAAGATTCATTTAGTACTTCTTAAAAGGATTTTTTAGTACTTCGGAAACACCTCAGAAATATTTTGGTTCTATCTTTTTAGCCATGTGTAAAAATATCAAAAAACAAACTTTATGACTTTACACAGGTGCCACTTCCTTATTTTCTAAAAAAACATACAAAGCTTCTTTTTGATTCAACAAACAGTTAACCCGTATTGCAAAATAAAAATGATAAATATACTCATCCATTGACCCTACATACGATGCCTTCTCCTTCTCCTTGCTTTGATTAGCTTCATCCATTTTTTTTCTTAAAGTTTCTTTGGTATTATGTATGTTAAAGATAAAGAAACGGATGTATGTAATATTGTGGATGTTTTGGAGGGAATATGTTGAAAACATATGAAGGAAACTATGAGTTGGAAGAAGATTTGAGATTTGAGATTACCAAGTACAATTAGGTAATGATTTAGTTAAAAGCGAGTATCACATCACTAAGTATGGAGGTGTCATGTTAAAATATTATTAAAAAAAGATACATAGAAAGGGAGGGAAACATATATCAAAAGACTATAATGCCTTATACTTACATTTTTTCTTTAGGTTTTTTTAAAGTTTTTTTGATAGTGTATGTGTTGGAGATAAAGAAATGGATATATGTTGTGGAGGGAAATGTTAAAATGATATGAAGGAATCCATGAGTTTGAAAAAAGATTTAAAATTTTCAATTACCAAATAAAATTAAGTAATAATTTATTTAAAAGCAAGCATCACATTACCAAGTAAAGGGTGTCATGTTTAAATATTATATTAAAAAATATGCAAGAGAAATAAAAGAAAAAATACATCAAAAGACTATAATG
Source organism: Flaveria robusta (assembly GCA_025506415.1). Taxonomy (NCBI): domain Eukaryota; kingdom Viridiplantae; phylum Streptophyta; class Magnoliopsida; order Asterales; family Asteraceae; genus Flaveria; species Flaveria robusta. The sequence goes on along the minus strand of CM046460.1, from coordinate 17,903,101 downwards.
CTTTTATACTTATATTTTTTTTGAGAAAATTACATAAATGGTCCCTTATGATTTGATCAGATTACATGATTGGTACCCAAACTTTAAAAATTGCAAAGTTAGTCCAAACTTTTATGTAGTTATTGCAAATTTGGTCCTCAAATTTTACAAAAGTATAAAGTTAGTCCAAACTTATTTGAAGTTGTCATTTTGGTCCCTATTTAAAAGTTAATTTAAATTTTATGAAATTCATAAAAAAAATGAGTGAATTAGTGATAGGGACCAAACATGCAATGATTATACAAAAGTTTGGATTATTTTTGCAATTTTTAAAGTTTGAAGACTAAACATACAAATTGGTTAAATCACAAGGACCATGTATACAATTTTCTCTATTTTCTTAATAAAATATTACACTTATCACCATGTGATTGGTTTAGATGGTTTATTCGTTTTCATAAATTCTATTGATTTTTAATAAAACTCAACCTTATACACACACACACACACACGAGGTAAGGTTTAAATATTAACTATTTATTATTACGATAATCGTGTTCACTGTTCAAGATCAATTACAATCAAAATTTTTTTTGTCGGGGTCATATTATTAAACATATAAAATATATGTTATTTTATGTATACGTTGAGTGTGTTTGTTTTTCATATGCTCGTGTAGTAGTCGACGTTTACATTTTCTATTGTGAATGCAAATACTTTAAACACATTTAGTGATTAAAATTTATCAGACTTGGATTAAGCGATTTTATCATCTAAAAGTAAAATAAATAAGAATGTTTGTTTTTTCATATTATTATATTAAACGTTTCGGGACCTTTTCGAACCAAAACGTGGTTATAGCCTTATATTATAATACATGGAGTGGTTCTTGGCTGGCAGCCACAGGATGTCATTTTTGTCGGATAATAAAAAGTTTTGGTCCCACTTATTATGTTGTGTTTCAAACATCCCTTTATTTATGTAACGGGGATATCGCATATGATTGTTGTTTTTCCTAAACGACAATTTATTTATTCGGAACACATGATGAAATGATTTCCTTTATGTTAGCGGCTTCAATTTATTAATATTTCTTCAATGCTTAAAGTGAAATTCTAAATTTCTATGTTCACTAATATTTTTATATATATAAGAGTTATTAATAGTTATAAGATTTTGTTATATTTTCATAATATAAAATCTCTCCGTGTATATAAAAGTACTAGGTTAAATAATCATGTATTATACATATTAATTTTAATAAACCCGTATATTACATGGGTTGAAAAAATATTAAATATAACAAAAAATTATTAGTTATAAAACGATGTTATATGGTAAGATATAATTAAAATTGCGTATAAATAAGTACTATAAGTTATAAAATAACGATATCAACTTTTTATATTTTTATTTTTAATTTTTTTTTGTATTTTTTCATAAAAAATTAAACATTTTGTTTCAAACATACCGTTTTAAAAATATGTCACTTTTAAAAATTTTCTTATTGTAACTCCCAATTTTGATTATTTTTTATTTTAAAAAATTTATTTAAAAACATCAAATTTAGAATATTTTATATAGTTTTTAAAAAAAAAATTATGTACATTTCGAGTTGGTCCACATTACGTCGTAAACATTGTTTGGAGTCATCTAAAATATAATGCGTTTTCATTTAATGGCATAAATTCTAATTATTCTACATTTCGATGTAAATTTAATTCGGAAACCAGTCGGGTTGACTGTAGTCTATACTGATCACGCCATGTACAGCCGGCTTCAAAACACGCGACAGGTATAAAGCTAGTTGGATATAATAATAATAATAATAATAATAATAATAATAATAATAATAATAATAATAATAATAATAATAATGATAATGATAATAATGATAATAATAATGATAATAATAATGATAATAATAATAATAATAATAATAATAATAATAATAATAATAATAATAATAATAATAATAATAATAATAATAATAATAATAATAATAATAATAATACTTTTTATGGTCATTATTTAATTATTCTTTTGAAAGATATATTTTTGTTGTAACTAGAGCTTACGATAAACAAAAAAAAAAAAAATACTAGATTTTGTAAAATATTTATATCGAAATTTTAGTAAACAAAAGCTAAACAAAATTGCATTTAGACTAAATAAAGTAAACGAATACAATCTATTGCCAAACGAAATATTGCACCTACCGTAAAAGAACTTGAAACCCAAAAATATCGTCTAAGATGTTTGTTCCCAAATGCTTTTTTATTATTAATTTAAAATATTGATATTTTTAACATTCGAAAAAATTTCCTTTTTAAAATCAATTGTATGCTCTGTTTTAAAGAATATGTGTCATCTTAGCAAAGTTCACTTATTTGTTTCTCAGCCGCAACTGCATCTCCAATTATCTTAGAAGGAAACCATAACCAGAAAACTTTTGCTCAACCATAACATTTTTGCCCTATTGAAACTCAAACCTACAACTTTTTATTTAGAAAGCCATAGGACTACTTTTGCTCTATTAAAACTCAAACTTTTGCTCAACCCACGAGTATTTTTACCCTATTTAATTTTTTATATACCAAAAATACCATTTAATAAATTAAAAAAAGTTTTATTTATAAATGTTATTCATAAAGAAATAAATTTTTATATAATAATAATTTTTTTAAAACATCAACATATTTTAAAATTGGTATTTTAAAAAGTAGCATTTTTATAAATAAAAAGTAATTAAAATTGAGAGTTATAATAATGATATTTTTTTAAAAAGGTTTGTTTTGACATAAAATATTAGTTTTTTTTAAATAAAAAAATTTAAAAAATTAATATCATTGTTTTATTACTTATAACATTGCTAATACGTAATTTTAATTATATCTTAAAATATTATTTTATAATTAATAAAATTTTATTTCAATTTAATATTAATTTAACCTGTATAATACACAGGTTACTAAATCTTGTAAATCAATAATACGAAACAGGTACCTAAACATTATTAATGAAAAATTATTAAAATGTTACATGGCATATTATCTCTACTCTAATAAAAGGGTAAATAAGAGAGACATGTGACAGCGCTACATTTCTTTGCACATGCAGTGATGTCGTATGTGACTTGATTAAGTATAGAATATAATCGTCCCGACTCATTTTGAAATTAAATTTATGTCGAAACATATAGTAACTCAAGTTTATACAGTCGAATAAAAGCGTACTATATTTGACCCGACTCGTTTATAATTGAAATTTATGTCGGAACGTAGATCAACTCAAAACATGTTTAAAAATAAGCATAAAAATGTTTTATATTTGACACGTTTTATTTCCGAGTAAAATTTACGTCAAAACATAGATAGACTTGAATTTACAGACTTGAATTTACAGACTTGAATTTGTACCTACATACATAATAATAAGAAAGCAAGAACTTGGTTTTTAGAAAAAAAGTAAAAATGTATATGAGGTAAACCCAAAACTTTTGAAACTTGAGGGGTTAAAAATAATAATTCATAAGGTTTTTAGAAATTGAAGTAGAAACAAAGTTCTTTTTGTTAATGTTATTTATAAAAAAATATTTATAAAATAATAATTTATTTTGAAACATCAGTGTTTTCTTAAATATAAAATATTTTAAAATTAATGTTTTTAAAAAGTAAAATAAAAATGTAATTAAATCTGATAGTTATAATATTTAAAATGGTTTGTTTAGAAATAAAATGTTTAGTTTTCATTAACAAAAAAGTTTAAAAATTTGATATCATTGTTTTATTACTTATATTCTTACTAATACGTAATTTTAATTATATTTTATCTTAAAATATCGTTTTATAATTAATAAAAATTTATTTTATTTAATATTTTTTAATTAACCCGTGAAACATATGAGTTACTAAAATTAGTAGCTTATAAATATATAATAGTGTAGCTATATTAATAATGACAAATGATATTTTGGTTTAGTGGTTCAAGGGGAAGGCGGGAGGTTTGGAGATGCAAGGTTCAAAATTTAACATTGACAAATTATTCCTAACATGGGTCGTTAAAAAAAACTATATTAATAATGAGTTGATAAAATTCATCCAAAAAACTGTTGTGTAATGCTTGTTGAAACTCATAACGTTAAACGTGCTTTAAATGCCACTCAATTTCATCATTGGAGGAATTTGATAACATTCTTACACGACTATGTATGGTGAAAACGTGATCGTTACTCAATACTTCAATATTTTTGTTGAGATTTATACATCTCGTGCTTAAAGATGTCATCATGATGTTTAGTGGTAGAAGTGAGTATAAGGATACGGGTCACTTTGACACCATTTTTTTTTTATTTTTTATTTTGCGTTTTGTGTAGAACCGATAACATGAGAATTTTAGACAATACTAATATTCTTTTTTACGATTGACACCATTCGTTTTATGACAAAAAATATGATCTCATAGTCCATTGGTTTTATGAAAAAAAATATATTTATATAAGTTATTTTACTAAATTAAAAAAATCATAATAAAAGTTTAAGTAAATTAAAGAAGGGCAAATACCATAAAAAACCCAACATACTTTTAGTTTTTTCTCAGAAAAGTCCTTATATAATTTTTTGCACATAAAAGACCAACATACTTTCTGTTTTATCTTATAAAAGTTACTCAACACTTTTTGCACATAAAAAATCAATATACATTCTATTTTTTCATATAAAAACCACTAAACAATTATTTACTTATTAAATTCACTTCATTTGTTATTACTTAAATGAGTCGAGCTTGAGCTCCTACAATTCAAACAATCCGAACTCGGGATCCTATAATTTAAACGAGCCATGTAGGGGTGGAAAATACACGCAAATACAATAATCGGTGCAAAAGTTGTTTTAGTTTCTTTTTAGAATTTGACCGAATTTAAAAAATGAAACAACTTAAATGTGTAAATAATTATTGTGGAGTTTTTATGTGACAAAACAGAAATTATGTTGGGTTTTTATGTGCAAAAAGTGTTGAGTGACTTTCATGACACAAAATATAAAGTATGTTGGTATTTTACGTGCAAAAAATTGTACAAGAATTTTCGTGAGAAAAAACTGAAATTATGTTGGTTTTTTATGATATTTACCCATAAAAGAAACACAACTTAAGCTCAATTAGCCAATTAAACTTTAATAAACTAGCCCAACTTTAACAAACTCAACTTTGTTTCTCATATAGTCATATTCAAAAAAAAAAAAAAAACAAATCAATTTCAAAAACCCTTCTGTTCTAGAGAAAAAAAAAAGATGAGTTTTAGAAGCTGTCAAAAATGAAAATCCCTCATGGTGTTCTTTGATAAAACATGTGAAGACGAATTTACGTACTTTTATAGGTTATGAGTATGCGAAGAAGAGTATTTTTGCAAAAGTATATTAACTAGTTTTAGTAAACACATGTATTACACGAGTTGAATAAATAAAATATTAAACATAATAAATTTTACTACTTAGAAAACGATATTTTAAAATACGATATAACTGAAATTACATATGGGTAAAAAATATAAGTAATAAAATAATAATATTATCTTTTTAATATTTTTTGTTTTTTTCAAAATAAAATTAAACATTATGTTTCATCACAAACCGTTTTTAAAAAATGTCATTTTTGAAAATTTTCTTGCTATAACTCTAATTTTAATTATTTTTTATTTATAAAAATTGTACTTAAAAAACTATTTTAAAAATATTTCTTATTTTAAAATTTTTTTTGTTATTTTAGAAAAATTTCATTTTATAAAAATTATTTCTTTAGTAATAATATAAATACAAAGATCTCTTTCTTTGGTTATTAAAAACTATTTTAATCAAAAAAGAAATTACTTAATATTATTAGTAATTAATATAGTTATTTAATAAGACAGAAAAATAAAAATTTTAATAAGAATGAATATGATATTGGCACATGTCACTATTAGTTACTCTTTTATTAGAGTAGAAAAAAGATTGTTTTTGCTATATTGAAAAATAGTACTTTTTGCAAAAAATGCCATTAAAAATGTAACGAACCGGTTTCAAAATAGGAAACTCGCATTGAACAACTATAAAAGATATTTTCTTATATTTTAATGACATAGTTTTTGTATTTTTTTCTTCCAATGTCAATGTCTTTTATTTTGTGACCCGACCTTTGACCGTCCTGAAAATTATGACGTCTGGCTTGTTAGAATCCAAGAATCGAAAAACACTAACATTATAGGAAAAAGATACTAGTTTCACTATTGATGGCGTTGGCGGTTACTAGCTCCTTATCTTTGATCATTCGATACAAAATTAATGTACTTATGTCTTCTAGAATCATGATCTTATGTTTTCATATCGGATAGCTATTTGAAAAATAAGTCACTAACGCACTACAAGAAAAAAGACATTTAGCAGCGTCACCTTAATTTAGCGACGAATTGGAGCTGTCGCCAAAGATGTACCTATTACGATGAAGCATAGTTGCCAAATAGTTTTCAGATTTTTTTTTTGATTTTCAAGATCTATAACGACGAAAGTAGTCGCCATAGGCATTGACAGAATGGAGGGAAAATCTGGTGCTTTGGGAAAATTCTATAGCAGTGAAACGTCATCTCTATAGATTAAAATATTTTTTTTTTTTGGTTTTTTTAAAGAATATGGTAAGATAAATGGAAAGAAGAAAGATTTATTTTATTTTATTTTATTTTATTTTATTTTATTTTATTTTTTTTTTTGACAAAGCAACCTAGGCCTAATATGGAGCCATGGAGACAAATCATTTGCGGGTATAGCGACTGGACAAAACATCTTAATTATTTCGTCGTTAAAAGCCTTATAGGGTAGTAACTTAAACTAAAACTATGAGAAAAAATATGAAAATAAATGACACATAAAATTATGTCAAAAAGAAGGTATGCTCTTAATGGTTGAGGGGTTGTCTCATTTTTTTTAATCCAAAACTACTCTAACAATCATTTAATAATATGTTGTTATATCATATGAACACAAAACTACACAAAATTATTTTAAAATCAAGGAACACCTTTTTTACCCGAAACTACGATAGTTTTTTCTTAAAACAAAAATTAATTAATATATTTAAAAAAAATAAAAACACTATAACCAAAAAACATAATTTTCAATAACAAAATAATATATAAATAACTACTTGTCATCTGAATATGAGAAGTTCAAGTTTGGTAGGCTTCTAAGGTGTTCCACAAAAGCACATTGAAGTCTAATATGTGTATTTTGATTTCGCAACTATGAAATAATAATATCATTTACAACTATATCAGTTGAAGGATTCATGCACCTCGTGATATCGCTTTCCCATTATCTTTTAAAATCTCTTTATTGTATAAAATAATAATTGCATTACAAAAATATTCTAGGTATTCAAGCACGTGAGGTCTAAGCAAACATAATTATATATTCATTGTATTCATATGGAACATTGCCAATTGGCATTTATATCCCTTAAAAGTAATTTGTTAGAGATCTGAAAACGTCCTTTCATCATACAACCTTCCATTGGAATATGAGTCTTTCTTCGATCACCTAACACTTATTATTATTTTTTCAGTGTGGCTTATCTTCAACTTTGGATGCTACGGCGGTAACCATGACAAGAAACTCAACTTCACAAGAATAGAATTTGATGAATCGGAGCTACATGATAACGAAAATTATGGAAGCCAACTTTGCTTTTCATTGTTTTGAGTAGAAGATTTTGTTACAGTAAAAGAAAATTTATTTGTGTAAAATGATGTATATTTATATAAAATGAAAAGGGGAAGTTTTATTGAAAATAAGGTGCCAACGGTAATTGCACTATTGGCAAACGTCCTAAACCCAATATTCAAGAGGCTTGCGATGGTATACCTAACTAACCCGAGTGAAACCGAGGGACGGCCCCTTTCCTTAAATGGATGATAATATAATCACTAAAATTCTTATTGTAATCTTTTATCTTTATTCATATAATTATAATAAAAATCATTATTTTTTCTCTCTCTTTTAAAATTAAATAATACTTTTTATACATTTATCATTATTTTTTCTCTCTACTTCACTAACAACCACTTTAAAAAATATTAAAAAAATTATAAGAGTTGAACAGTATTTTCTCAAATATAAAGATAAACAGTAACATTTTTCTCTCATCCATTCACAACCATTCAAACCCATTCCTTATAATATAAGAAACACATTTACATATTTTTAAGTAATTCACTGTAAATGCTCTAAGGAGTAGTGACGTACGTAAAGCCTAAAATGATCCTAGACCTCATGTATATAAGTAGTGGCGGAGCTTGAGCTCTCCTATAGGAAGGGGGGGGGGGAGGCGAACTCAATATATATAAAAAATTTTACACTACCCAGCCAAATATTAACACTAATTGACTCAAAATTAACATGACTTACGTAAAAAGAGGAGGGCAGAGGCGCCCCCAATTTACACTACCCCCCCCCCCCCCCTAAATAATATCAGATGGGATATGATATTCATGATAGAGTTCACAATATTTAATGATGGTTAACAATTCTTTTGCATTGGATAACAAAGATGGTTAACGGGTGATTAATGATATGTCCATTATCATGTTACTTAAATAGTCCTTGTAATTAAATATGCGATGTGACTTTTCAAAACAAACTTTGCTAGACGTCTTTATATTATTCAATTCGCTTCATAATATGGTTTACTATAGTTTTCAACTTTGCTTAATGAAAAAACATGTTCTTTAAGATGTCATCTAACATACTAGGGTATTCAATAATCGGTTTCAAACTAGTTCAACCGAAACGGACTGGAACCGTTTAAATTGGAACTGAATTGCATATTCAGTTTTCGATTCAAATCGAATTGGGTTTTTGGTTCTGAAACCTGAATCCAGTTGAAATAGAAAGATTAACAAATAATGGTTACTTTAGTTTTGCCATTTAGCCGAATAGCCCAACATAGTCCAATAACAAATAATGGCATCCAATTCTTTTTGGAACCAAATGAAATTCGAATTTAGTTATCGGTTAGATTTTAAAAATGCATGAATTTAGTTCTATTTAGGTTGTGAAAGACCTTCTTGCCGAAAAAACCAAAAACCGATTAACACCCCTACATACATCAAACCAATAAGATCTTACCTTAAAAACATTAGACTATAAAGATATTATCTCGTTTCTTGCTTAGTCACTAGTCGCCTACGTTATATATACGGTTGCTAGTATTCCATATAAGTTGGGTGTCGAATCCAGCAAATAAAATATTATAATGTGAACCTACCGTCACACACACTAAGAATAGTATGAGCGGAAGTAGGATTCGTATCCTTAGAGATACATGTTAACTATTTTACACCAAAACGTTTTAACACAGTTACTTTGATTGGTTATGGTTATAGAGAATGGGGGGTTTTTAATTAAAAACTAAAACTAAAAATAAATTACAAAAAGCAGAAAAATTCCAGCAAGCTGACACGGCCGTGTCAAAAGTGTAAAGAAAATTTCACGCGACAGTGTTAAGCTTCTGCTAGAAAACGAAAAATAACATTTTTATGTGTTTTTTTAATTCTGAAAAGGAATTAATAAAAACTCTAATTAAATTGTGAAGTAAATTAAAATATGAAAGCTAGTTCCAACACTAAGGTAATTTCTTGATTCGATTAGGCTTACGATCATTAACGATTAAGGTGCAATGATCCTTTTTAATTAATGATTTGTATCGATACTAGACATCACGCCGTTCGGATGTCCACTCTATCTAATGTCTAATCAATCGCAGTTCGTTGATTAGAGCCAACCCGCTACTCTAAGCTCACGCCGTTCGGATCTTAGCGTGCGGGTTGCAACGATAGAAGTATCAATTATAATTAAACACACACGCCGTTCGGTATGTTTAACTAGATTGTATGATTCTATAACGAGAATGAATTCATAAATAAACTCAAACCGTTAACTGTTCCTTATATCAAAAATTAAAACTTGAGTAGGGTTTTAAAATTTGAAGAACTTTATTAGAAAAATTAATAAGTTGATCAGGTTTATTAACAATCTAATATATACTGAAGTATATTCGGGTTTAAGATCAAGAATCAAACAAACAAATCATTAAAATAAAAAGATCTCATAGACGTTTCACATAAGTTCAAACCAAATCAAAGAAATTAAACCTTAATATTGAAACTAAAATTTTTCTAGCCGGACATGACGGCTAGATCAATCAAAACTAAAATAAAATAAAAACTTACGAAACGAAACATGAATAATTAAGTATCTTGATAATGAAGCTGCTTTGTTGAACTTGATTCTTCAAAATAAAGTCTACAATATGCTCCAAGATGCCTCAAGATTCCTCTTTAATCATCATCTACTATTATATTTATAATAATGTATTGATTTCCAGATTTCCCTTTTTAGGATTTTAGTTTTTGTAATTTTATCCAGGAAAATCTGGTGATAATTATAAAAAAAAAAAAAGAATTCCTAAATCTTAGGAATTTTTCCAGCGAACTTGCACGGCCGTGTAAAATTTGTGAATGAACTTCTGTGCGGCCGTGTGAAGTTTCTGTTTTATAGATTACTTCAAATTCCAGCATTTATTCAGCAATACTTTTCAGCTGCTTCAAATCTTTCATCTTTCTCACAAACTCATCAGCCCTATAAAATCCACCAAAACAAACCAAAGTAGATTCCATTCCACCCAAGCAAGTGGTGTATAAAATAAACGAAAATGCATGCAATATTTACAAAATATGCACCAAAATATACTTTATAGCTATGAAAAATAATGCTAAAAAATATAACTAACAATATATAGTTCCGGGCCATGACTATTAGCTCATTGCTTTCTTAAGGTAAGAAACGATGCGTTTGAGTAAGTTAAATACAATCAATTTAACTTTCGTTTTTGACTAAAATATCCTAAAACGAACATACATTAAATATATATTTTCCTATTGTTTTTAATTATTGACTTTTTTATTTTTTTGATGATTGAGTAATTTTACATTATATTTAAATTGATTTTTAAGAAATTAAGCGTTTAAATATTATTAAATGGTGTAGTTACCGACCATTTTAATATAAATGATTTAAAAAAAGAATATTTTCTATTATAACAATTAATTTATTTATAATTTTTACAAAGGAGTAACAGTCCGAGTTAAACCGTTCACTAGACATAATCTTTAACTAGAAGTCTGAAATAGAATCGACTAAATAAACTTTATTATATGACTAAAAATAATCGCTTAAACATATACATAAATCTACTGCAACAACGTGCGGATACAAATCCTTAATCTAAAATTTGACAATTGGTTCTTTATAAGTTATAAACTTAATTTACTTAAAAACTACATATATATAACCCCGTCAGTCAATGTTTATATTTATATTTTGTTTTGTAACATTCATAATTATATAATAGTTTTTGTTAATGCAACTAAAAATACATACTTATTTGTAATAATAAAAATTGTGAGTGAAATTTATCATGAAAACATCTTTTAAAATTATTGAAGTAAGCTATTCAAATATAACTAGGTAAGTTAATAGAATGAAGTTTTATTGATATAATCAATAAAATTATGACAATGATTTTTTTTTAAGTAAAATACTCCAGAAATTATCTTTTTTATGTACACTGGTATCTAATTTTATAAGAAAGTTACTTTTAAGGAGTAATGATTAAACTATACCGAAACTTATATGTTACTAAATTTTAAGTTTGAGCAAGCCATATTGTTTTGTTTTATTTGTTTTAATATTTTGTTATTTATTTTCTTTATACTTTTAGTTTCATTGAGTTATAAATATCTCTTTTCAATTTCAATATTATTATTTTATCACTTAAATTAGTTATTTATATGAAATTTTTACTTTAAAAAATCATTTTACATTTCTTATATTACTAATATTTAATTTTTTATTTTTTATTCACTATGTGTAATACACAGGTTTTTTTTTACCTAACTGGATAAAACTACAAATAATGTCACATTTCTAGCTAATATTTTGGGATAATATTACGACATTTGAAATAATTTCTTCTATGAGATCTTTATGATCTATTATACCTTCGCAATCGAAGCGGGAGTGATAGCAACCTCTCAAGCCAACGGATCCTAGCCGTAAATAACGATCGAAGCAATAGCGAGACTACGTGAGGCCACGCAACTGGGAGAAGTTTGGACCATTGGACGGGGTCGGATCACCTAACCATAACCCGGAACCAACCTATGCAGATGCAACCACGTTTCTACACTCATGCATATTATCTCCACTTGCAATTATATTTTCAATTAATGTTTAATTTATTTTCTTTATTTCCCATGTTTAGGTAGTTGTTTAAAATTAGTTTTTATATCCTAGAAAGCTACATGGGGTTGTGTTTGTTTTCAGTTCTACTCTATATAATGTGAAAATGAAGAAGAAAGAAGAGAGTGAGTTTTGAGTATGAAATTTGTTGTTGATTTATCTCATTAGATTATGAGTTAAATTGATTCTTCAATGCTTGTTTAAATCTGGCTATATTTTGAATGATGTTCTTGAAGCCTAAGCTAGAATTGAGTGGTGATTTCTGTATCTTAGTTCATATTAAGTTTGCCCAACGGATCTGATTGCATGGTGTGTCTATATCGTAATCTACTGTTGCCTACCAGGGAGGAGAACCGAGGATGAGATTGGAGCGAATGTCTTCAAACAGGACTTGGAAGACTTTTCGTAAACATGACAACGATCTCGACGACATGTAAAAAACATGGTGTTGTATATGCTTCATTTTGGTAAACTGAGAATTTTCTCCATGAAGTTAATATGCAGTTCTATATGCTTCATTTTGGTGTTGTACTGAATTACTTGCGGTATAAACAGCATCAAAATTATCACAATATTGATAGAAGCGCTTGTTGGAGGATGACGACGCTCCAAAATTGTGTTTCAAATGCAACATATTTCCGCAACAACATTTGCTACGCTTTAGTATTCTACCTTAGCACTGGATCGAGATAGAGTGGTATGTCGTTTTATAGACCAAGAGATCAAGTTATCCCTAAAAGAGACAATACCCTAGCAGTCAACCTTGAACATGCCATGAAATGTGTTTGAGTGTATATGAGAGGCAGGAGGCACCTGTGTATATATACGTAATTGCATATTTATGTTCAGACAAGAACGCAAATTGTTGGTTGTATGTTAAACAGAAATGCACAAATAATAATAGCTCAATTGCACAAGGTCTTTCATGGCAAATTCATGTGGTAGCTGTGACATGAGATATCCCCAAAGAGTATCAAATGATGTCGTTAGTTTAGTATCATCAACATAAAGAAGAATAAAAGCCATATTAGTCTCATGTTTATAAATAAAAAGAGATTAGTTACATTTGTTGTGCAAGAACCCCACTTTGTAAACATAATCTCTAAATTGTTGGTATCGTTTTCTAGGTGTTTGTTTGAGTCCATAAAAAGATTTCTTTAGAATACATACATTATTCAGTTTTCATGGATCCAAAAAGCCTATTAGTTGATGCATATAAATAGTTTTAGGTAAAACACGATGAAGAAACATATTTTTCACGTCAAACTGATGAATATGCCATGAGTGAGGGAAATACTTAAAGCAATTTGTATGGTAGTCGGTTTGACAACCAGACTAAATGTCTCCACAATCAATGCCAAATATTTGTGATCTGCCACCACAAACAAGACGAGCCTTATACTGTAAATAAAAAATAAACATTTTCAAAGAAAAATTAAGTAAAGCCACCAATTACAAATGTATCAAATTACAACTTTCACACACGAAACTATAATTCCAAATCAAGAAAAATGAACCTCTATCAATGTGCATTTATAGTCACCAACATAAAAGAAGCTACCTTTATGCAAACGCTACAATTACCATTTTACCCTTACTGCAGCTGCAACAACCTTAAGCCAGTGAAGTTACCCAGGAAGATCTCAAGCAACTGTGGCAAGACCTGACCACTTGTAATCTGTACTTATCAAATTCTATCAACCTTGCATCACAGCAATATGAAATAAGACATCAGAATTAGCAAAAAAGAGCCATTAGCTACATCATAAAACCGACCTGCGAACAGATCATACCTGTGAGGTAAGGGCATTTATGTCAATTCAATAGCAAGGGGAATAGCAGAAAGGCTTGAGAAATTAGCATCTGTTACAAGCAAATAACAGTGTCAATGTGATGATTAACAAGGAGACTAAGAGGTGGCAAAGTGAGCGGGTTGGGTCAAGAGTATATAAATGAATCGGATTGAAATGAGACGAACTACATATCTTCAAAAATGTCATCTTTTCTTTAAGAGCAATTGTTGAAAACACCTTACTTTTGATTGATTGCACACAAGTCCTTAGACTTTATTTTGCGATGATTGAATCCCTGAACTTTTAAAATTAACGAAAAGGTCATTTCCATGAAGTTAAGAGACTTACTCGCATAAAGAGGTCTTTTTGTTTTGTTTTTTTTTTTTAAGTTTTTAATCACACCAAGAAGAATTTTTTGTTAAACAAAAAATCCAGGGAATCCCATCACATGTTTTAAAAGTTAGGAAGTTTAATTATGCAATAAATAAAGCCAATGACCTATGTACAAATTTAAATAAACTGCATTTGGTTTTTGACAATAATATAGCATTAATGATGTTAACTCAATAATAATCTCTCATTCTCTATATATATTTTTTGAAAAACCATTTATGAGGTTTTATCCATTAACAATACACACTAATATATGGATTTTCACCCTTTTCCTTTTTGCTACTTTTCTTGATTTAACCTTTTGAGCTGTTAGAGCAAAAACATAATCCAAATTGACCCATTCATTAATAAATGGCTTGATACTGCAACAATTTTAGAATAAATGAACATGTACCTTCGGGTTCCATCCGCAACCAATCTTGGCCACAAATCAAAGCTTGACGAGTACCCGGGTCAATGGATCTCAAATGACTATCAAGCACTCTGCCGCCCGTGCTGAATGTCAGCTCTGTCGAAAGAGTGGACACAGGAACACCCAAAATATCACGTGCCATCATAGACAAGAACGGGTACCTTGGTGTATGAACCTTCCACCAATTCAAGATATTAAAATCATAGTTTCTTGGAAACACGGGTTCCTCCAAATACTTATCAAGATCCGAAACCCCACTTTGTTGGTTTGAAGTTTCATGAAGAAACTTATCGAAACCTCTCAATCGGTCCCGAGTGGCATTACTGGTACCAATCAAACCACTGCCAGCCTGGCCCGCCACGTCATCAAGTGAACCTGGGTCTGCAGAGTACTCGTTGAAAAGCTCCCGAATACCCTCAGAAACTTCCAGAATACGATCAGGAGCTTCAGCATCGTATATTTGTTTATAATAATATTCCACCAGCTTCATTTTAAATCTTGGATCCAAAATTGCTGCAATTGCTAAACCTAGACCACATGTATTCCAATATTTATCGAATTTGATCTTCATTTTTGCTGCAAGAGAACTTATAAATTCATCTGGTTTCTTGCAGTAATCAATCAATTGGATATGAACATCACAGATCTCCGGGAAATATACATTTGAAGTAGGGTATTTGCTTTGCGAATGTGAAAATACGCTTGTGACCTCAACAAGAAGTTTTATAAAAGATGTAACGGACGCTGCCCATTGCCATTCCTCATCAGACAAAGACACTGTGTAGGTGGAATCTTGTTCTTGAAGTAAATCAAATGCGCCTTTATACTCTAGTGCGGTTTCAAGCATAAGATATGTAGAATTCCATCTCATTTGATTATCAAGAAACAAACGCTTTTCCGTATTTATCCCAGCTTGTTGAGCAAACTCATCGAATTTCTCCTGTGTTGTTGATGAAGCTTTAACAAATCGAACACTTTCCCGAATCTTTTCAATCACGTTTTTTAATGATTCCATTGAATCTTGAAGAAGGGACTTCACAAGATGTGAAGCACATCTTATATCAAATAACTCACCGTTTTTTAAAAGGGGACGGTTTTCTGAAAGGCGGTTTTTAATCCTCAAGGCTAAATCATTATACCTGAAGCAATCATCAAGAGTCAAAGAGAATAACTTCCTATCAATGTCCCAATCCATCAAACATTTTATGACTAGATCAGATAAGGCGTCTTCTGTTTGAGAGGAATCCGAAGACAAGAAATTTAATAATTTCCTCTGCAATTTCCAGTTGTCGTCGATGTAATTTGCAGTCAAACTTAAGTACTCAACGTTCTCGGGTGAAGACCAAAAACCGACTGCAAGGCTAATTCTGCCATTTAGATTCCGTATGACTTCAAACATCTTCTGTCTTTCTTTTGCATAAATGGTCATACAGTCAGACTCGATTGCACTTGTGGTCAAAACTTCAAACATCGGTTGAAGGTTCTTGACAAATATTTTGAACCCAACATGTTCCACCATAGACGGTGGATAATCATGTAACATGATCATACGAGCCAAGTCAAGCCGACTTCTTTCTTGGTCAAACCTAACGCTTCCTAGGTTAATTGTTTCATCTATCTTCGACTCTTGGTCAAACTTGTGGTAAGCTATGGGGATGGCAGTTTCTTCTTTTCTTTGAACTTCATCATAGCTAACAGTTGCAATGCTAACTGGTTCTTCTTTTCTTTTTCTTTTGGCTGCTAGTATTTGCGTAACATCAAAATTCGATCTTTTCAAGCATCGCATCAAATGGTTTCTCAAATGAGTTGTTCCACTGTTGCTTGATCCACTAAGCTTTTTCTGACAATGAACACAAACCGCGTAACATGCATCGGCTTTCCTGACCCGTTCAAAGTGATTCCATACCACTGAAGTCAACCTCTTCGGTTTTTTCGCAGGACTTTCAGTTTGTATTTCCATCACATATGCCTGACAGAAAACTATTGGACTCATAAATATATCAGCAAACTCATGACTTGAGTATCAACAAAACCAAAAACAGTTTACAAAATAAACCATAAATTTAGATTACCATAGAACCACTTACATATACTGCCATAGTGGATGTCAAAAGATCTACCAAATAAAGATAGCAAAATAATACTTCCTTAAATTATCAACAGAATATCCCAAGATGTTTGGATGTTTGTTTACAAAGTAACTATCAAGACATGAAGAATCAGTTTGGATAATAGGAGCTAAAAGTTAGAAGCAGTTGGGTAATCTTGTATCCATCTCAATTCCAGTTAAAAAGTTTAATCTTGTGGTGTTTGCAAATAGAAAATAACAATTTGAACACAAAAAAAACATCATTTTTTGACTTTAAATGTCAAAAATAACATCATAGCTGAAATGAAATCAGAGACCTATAAACAATCAACTTGAATTTCGCCAGACAAATCGACTACTTCTCAAACGCAAGAGCAATCGATGATCCTAATCTCATTTCTTCCACATCCAAACAAGATACTATTCAATTCAAGATTCTTTTTCTTGAACAATTATCGTATCACATGAATCAAAACCCAAAATTCAAACCGCACCCATGAACAACAAACCGATCGTTAGTTCCGAAATCAACCACAATTCCCAGGAACCCATTTCAAAATCAGCATCAAGAACAAGAATAAAGATAAAGAGGGGTGTGGTATATCCATAAGAAGGAAGAAATAAAGAAGAAATCCGAACCTTTATGCAGGGGGTTTGTATAAAAAAGGTGGGTGTTGGTGTTGGTGTATTCGAGAGTCCGATTGGAAGATCCGGGAAGAATTAGGGTTAGGGTTCGTTATTTGGGATGAGGGGATGCGAGTGAAAACCCGAAGAAATGGGTCGAGATGTGGGTTTTGGTGGGTTAGGTTATCCCGAATCTTTTGGGGGTGGGTTTGCGGTTGTCATTGATGGATCCTATTGTGGATGTGGTTTACTTTTCCCCTTTTCTTTTATTTGTTTATGGTGGAAAAAAAATATATAATAAAGAAAATTAAGTTTAAAGATTTCATAAGGATGAGAATGAGAGGTTTAACTTAATATTTAATTGACTTAATTAATGTCTATTTTTATTAGTTTATCAAGCACTTTAAGCTACCAACGAGTGAGATGAATAGTAGCAAGAGTTATTTTTAACTTATTTTTTTAAGTTACTGAAGCAAGATTAGACATTTTGAAGACGATGTTTTAACTTTTATCTTACAATAAACGAAAGGAAGAGGCTCTACCTTTTACCCTTGGCATATGTTGGAATTGGTTATACTTGTCATGAAATATTTGTGTTATTGACTTAATGCAATGAAAAAATTTATACACTAATTCAATTAAGAACAATCACCTTAACATTATAAGTAATTTATTGTTTGATAATAATGACAGTTACCAATTTTACAAGCTCCTATAGTATAAATCTATAGGTAATTTATCCTTATAATATTTAAACATATATTAACAATTATCTATATAACAATTAGAGGATGACATGAATAGTGCCTCAACATTATTGGTCTATTTTGATCTTTTTTTTTTTTTCAAATTAACTCGCATATTTAACTACCCAATTAAATAAACACATTATATTATTTGGGTTTTATCTTTAGTTTGATACACGTCATAGCATGGGGTTTGATAGCGTGAGTTTAAGAGTTGCATTGAAAATCGAAAAACTTTACGCCACAGACTTTATTTAAGTAAAAATTAAACCAAATGTCTTTTAATAAATTTTTAAATGCTTTTTCCGTTTACGTATTTTACACACCGTAACAAAATGAATAGATCCCGACTGAATTCCAGCTATAGCGCGCAACCACGCTACCTTTAGCTTTCAAACCCGCACGAGCAACGTAAATCAACCGCAAAGCGCGGACCAAATTAAATAGTGTATAACAAAATACAATGATAAATATAAAATAAAGATAAACAAACTCTTCATCATTATCTTTATTTCGTCTTTGTGACAGGAACTTTTGTTGGTAGCAACACAATCTTTCTGTAGCAATCCCTTTATCCTCTTCGGTAAGAAGTATTTTGTGGGCACTTTGAGAGTTTTTTTGTCGTTAGTCCTTTTATTTTATTTTTCCGGTAATCTTTGACTAGACTCATATAAAACTATTTGTTCTTCTTAAATCTTAATGATCTTGTCATAAACTTTAGTGTTGACTCTATTAACATATCCATTCTTGATTATTCTGGATTATTAAAGGCAAATCTACTTCGTAATTGGGCGATGAAACTCTAAGTAGGTGTAGGCATGTACACAATATTTTAACTATAAAGTAATGACTTAATTATGCCCTTGAAGCTTTTATTATTGTCCTATTTTTTTGTTGAGACGAAAAGTGACACTAAATCACACCTCGAGTATATTTCCTATACATGAGCTTTCCTCCTACGTCTTTTGTTTCTTTGTCTATAATTTGGACTATGCCTCATTACCTTATATTTTATTTATTTTTTTATTCTTTTTTTTTCATTTATACCATCCTTCTTTAACTTCTCTTAATCTCATTGTATGTCTCTCTTACGCTTTTATCCCCCATCCTTTTAAGCCACATTTAACAAGGTTACCCTCGTTGCACCTAGCAAACTTTTCTTATCTTATTTCTTAGTTAGCTTAACCTTTTTTTTCCTTTTGAAATGCTCATCACTGTGTAGTGGCATTTGAGCATAAGCCAAAGTAGCTTCCATCACATCTTTACTTTTATCATTTGAGCATAAGCCGAAGTAGGTTCCATCACACCTTTACTTTTATCAATATAAATGGGTTTTGATTTTTAGCTTCGATAGGAACTAATGCTACAGGTTGTAACATCCATCAAAATTTCATGTCAATATCCTAACTTGCAACACTAGAAAACCTTAGAAATTATGCAATGCTAAGGTTTAAGTAGGTCATATACTAGGACAAACAAGATTTTTACCCTACAATTTAATGAATTCTCATATGTGCAAACTATCTTGACCAGTGACATACAATATTGTGTTAAATATGCAAGCATGCATGTTTCATTCAACCCACATTGGTAGAGGAGGAAAATTCTAGTGGTTTATAAGGCTTTTACCAACTATAAACTCCAAAGAGTTGTTTGGGCCAAGTTAAAGAGAAGAGCTAAGCCCACACGTGCGTCGAGTTGGGTCGGATTAGCGAGTTCGCGAATGGGCGCGTTTGAGGCGCACTTTGCACTCCTTTGGATAAGATCGAAACCGACTTCGGGATAGGTGGATAGAGTCGAACTAGTTCTGGATCAACCTCTGTGTAACCAAATTCGTGAATTGGTGGGGGTTATCCCATCCCCTGTTTTTCTCACGGTCGATTACGATTTCTAGTTATAAATAGAGGGGTCCTGCTACCAGTTTTTGCACCTAAAACTCATAGCCTCCTGCTCTTCCTCTCTTTGTGATTTTTCTTTATGGTTTCCGCTCCAGCTTCAGCGTTTTTCGATTTACATTGCTGTTGGAATACCATATTGATTCTACATTAAATCCTAAGAGTTTACGCAGTCGTTCATAGCAATATGCGCACGTAAAATCCTTCGAGGACAGGATTCGTTCCGTGCAGGTCATCATCGAAGAAAGATCAAGATTAACAGGTTGGTTATAATTTTTGTATGTTCTTTAAATTTGTTCGCTAATGGAAAATTCTCCTTCTACCTTTCTTTAATCGGTTTTAATCACGTTGGATCAAACTGAACTTGGTTAATTAATAAAGTAACTAACTTTAATACTTTTTGTTTGGTTTAAAATATTTTCAACAGATACAATGTCTTGAAACAAAAATCACCAATGTTTCATAAACATTACGAAATTATAAGATTGCCTAAGTTTACTTTTCAACAACAGAGTCAAGATATTAAGCTATTATATCACAACATACAATAGCAAGTAAACCTAATGATGCTTAGTTTAACACCCATACAACAGAATCATAAACCTTAATAACAACCTCACATTAGTGTAGAATTTGCTTCAGTTAAAGCCATCTCAACTTGTTCAGTGATCATTACGCAACAAGAAAATTTAGTTTCTCGTAGGTCATTTTTACTTTTACTATTTCGAGGGAGAAGCTTGCTTATCCAACAACAAAATTTGTTTTATTGCTTTTATGTGCTATATTCTAGTATAAGTACATCACTCTTTTAAAGTTTTGAGGCTAAGTATTTTTGCACACTTGTTTTGTTGTTATAAATTTTGTAATTAGTGCATTATAATCAAGTGAATACTTTAAAAAAAATTTCATTGTGTTGTTTACATTCAAGTATTACAACCTGTGTGTTTAATACTAGTAGTTAATAGAGATTTCGAATATATTAACTACTGATCTACAAACATTCTTGCTTTAACCGATCAAACAAAGGCATCTCAAGATTTTAGATCTTGTGGCTTGTAAATATGAACATGGTCTTTTGTAAGATGATGATATTAATCAACGAATTATTCATTTTTTGAAGCATGACTTGATTTATTAATCAATGAATTATTCAGTTTTTGAAGCATGACTTGATTTCAAAAACAATACTACAATATTGTTTAAAATAAATTTCTGCTACCAAAGATCTTTGAAAATGATTTTTGAATAAAATAACATACGATCCTGATCGGTTCACATGACCTAGGGTGACCCAAACCTAGGGTGTGACAGTGATTTTAAATGAATATGATTTACAGTGGTTAGCATGTGACTATCATGTTAGATTTCCAACTTATCACATGGTTAAATAATGATACATTGGACTCTAACCTGCATTTAAAAACCACTAGTAAAGAATCATCTGGAAATAAGAATCATATGAAAATTATGTTAGTTCTATAGCAGGAATGATTCAAGGCGATTAGCATATGAAAATTATGTTAACTTTCTAAAGAATCATCTGGCTAGGAAATAAGACCTTAGACTCTAGCCAACATTATTTTATGAGTGTCAAAATCAAATATTCGTTATTAATTATTAAGAATTAAC
Organism: Flaveria robusta; assembly: GCA_025506415.1. Taxonomy (NCBI): domain Eukaryota; kingdom Viridiplantae; phylum Streptophyta; class Magnoliopsida; order Asterales; family Asteraceae; genus Flaveria; species Flaveria robusta. The sequence continues at coordinate 17,881,212 of CM046460.1, read as the reverse complement.
TAAGTGGATTTAAAGTTTAAGTGAATACTTCCTATAAACCATTTATTGACTTGCAATTTATTTTTATCGCATTTATACTTTCACAAGCATCAAATTGAATCTAAAGGTTGAATAATGATAAGGGTTTATTATCATGACCTATCATGTTCTTGTATCGATATTTGATTCTTACCATAACTAGACTACATATACAATATGCCCACTTACATATATGTGTCTAGATTACTATTATGGTAACAATCATTTTTTATAAATTTAAACTTAACTATTTAATTTCATCACAAAAAAACATTTACCCGATCACACACGTCAATCCTTCTCATCATCATCACTCGACCAATTAGATATGGCATAACCTCCATCCTTTATGATCAAATTATGAAGCCTAATTCATGCTTACATTATATCGCTTATTACTTTCAAGCTTTTTGCAAGTTCCTCATGGACCATGTACAATTTCTTGTCAAGCTTGGTGAACATCAAAGCCTCTCCCAACATCTTTTTTTGTAAACTCATGTCAATGTATAAATTTCATTCTCTTTGAGCATTGTGGATTTGCTGAAATTATACATGATGGTTTGACATACCTTCACCAATTCTATTGAAAAGTTGTTTGCTCATTCAATCTCATCTTTTATGTGACCCCCGGCATTTTCAGGTCACTGTTTGATCAACACAAACAATGTTTTTCCAATCATACATTCATGCATTTATTGTTGTTCACTTAAATGTGTCATTCATTACACAAACATTTACGAACCTTTCACGTAATGCTAATTCAGAGAATTGCTGGATCGTCGCATTTGTCCCCGAACGTTGGTGATTTGTTAAAATACTTTTCAAACAATTATAATTGGTGTCGAATTATGTGTTATATTATTATGTGATTAAATGTGTAGCTTTGTTGTGAAAATTGGGAATTTTCTAGCATTCACGCGTTTTCGCGCATTTTCGGCTTTTAACGCCTAACTATTATAGAAAACACTTTGAACTAGAAAAGTAAATATTATTTCATGATAATAATGCTTATTTAATATTATGTGAACATTTGATGGTTTTGGTGTAGAAAAAGTTAAATCGCTTAACGATAAATCAATTTTATGCAACGTCGGGGTATTTCTTGTAAAAAAAAAGTATAAAATCCAACCCCCCCCCCCCCCAACCCTAATCCCTCATTTCAGCCGTCACCCTCCCTTTCCCCTTCCCCTTTTTCGAAAATTCACTCCCAAGAACACACACACATGTTTTGTTTGATTCTTGCATCTAGAGTTGGAATTCGGATGCTTCTTGCATCAAAACACTGTTAGCACGTGCTTCCTTGCATCAACAAGTAAGTTTTATGTTTGATTTCATGTTCTTTGATTATCATGATAAACATGAATTCTAGAAATCCAAACTCGAGTTAAAATTTGAAATTGATTGAAATTGATGATTTATTATGTGTTAGTATTCAATATAATGATGTTTGTATGGATTGGTTTTGCGAACTTGTGTCGTTTTGATCAAAACCCAAGACTTACTTATAATTAAAACTTTAATTTTGGGCTTTTTTAGATATTGTATGAATTAGTTTAAATTGGATTGAATGAATGGTTCTAGGATGTTAGTTGATGCTATTAGGAGAAAATTCATGTTTTGAGCTTTTAATTTCGGCTCGGTTTTTGGGCACTTTCCATTAAAAAAAAACTTTTTGGGTAATTTGGTTTATAGATGGTGATTTATGCATGTTTAATGAGATGTAATAATTGTTATATGATATTTAGAGCATAAGAGTGGATTGGGAATAATCGAATTATGAAAAACGTTTCGTACGATCACGCTTGCTATTTATGGAAACTTTTGTGATATGATGTGATGAATGTCGTATATGATGCGTGTATAACATGATATCATGGTGTGATTGATGTTTGTTGTGATATGATTTATAATCTTGAAATGGATTACACATATGTAACGATATCATACTTTTCAAAAATAGAAACTTTCCAAAAATAGATTTTCGACATAAAACTGTATGTGAATCATTATTTGAGTTATTTGAGCATAACTAAACATACTTTTACTTTTTTGAATCACCAATGGGTCATCGGGTCAGTCAGGTCAACTTTGGTCAACAAAAGTCCACTTTGGTCAAAAAGTCAACTTTGGTCAAAAAGTCAACTTTGGTCATCGTGTCAGTCAGGTCAACTTTGGTCAACAAAAGTCAACTTTGGTCAAAAAGTCAACTTTGTCAAACTTGTCAAACATTTTTCGTACACACTAACAGTTTACGTTGTTTGGATACAACGGGGTTCATCATGACTATTATGTACAAACACTCATTGACCTATATTTATTAGTTAACGATTAGCTTTCAACTTATACACTTCAGGTTTTTCCTACGCATCCAAGGTGGGTATTTACAGCCCCACTTTTACTTACTTTCCTTTTTTTGGGGGAGAAGAATGCAAGCTACTTTTATCTATCTGGTTTTAGTATTATTGGTATATCGCTTGTTACCGTAGTGCAAACATTATCAAGCAAGTGCTTACACACTCGAACCGTTAATAACGAGCTAGCGAGGTAATTTTGAGTAGTACTACTAGCTTTCAACTTATACACTTCAGCTAACTCGACTGGAGGTCGAACGTGTAACACCCGGCCTCTCCTACCACCAATATTGTCCTCTTTGCCCACAAGGAGCTCACGGATTTGCTTTTGGTTGCCCGGATGAAAACTTCCCAGGGTGGTCACCCATCCCTAGATTGCTCCCACATGAGCACACTTAACTATGGAGTTCTCCTCTCATCCACAGCCAATACGCCCAAAACGCGTTGGTGATATTAAAGACCAGACATTACTTATGAACCAGGAATCTCTCATGTTCACGGCCGATGTGAGAAATGTGTAGGGTGTCACAGAACGGGTGTTTAATTGACCTAGACACTTGTCATTGTTTTGTGATAAGACATGGCGAAAGGCAAAACAACTCACAAAGAGTCAGCTTCGGTTCGAAACGTTAAGTAACTCAATACATAAGCTAGCTACCTATGGTATACTTTTGTTTACTCTAACCTTGCAAACGCTCAAATATATTTACTGATTTACACCTGTGAACTCACCAACCTTGTGTTGACACATTGTAGCATGTCTTCTTAGGTTGTAGGCACGCTTAAGGCTAGGGTTGCACATCTGAGGCTCATGCATCATACTTATCACTTGAAAGCAAGTTCAATTGCATTTACTATTTTTTTCTTTAGGCGCCTTGTTTTGTGCATTAATTATTTTAGGTTTTACAAACGTTTACGCATCCGCATTGATTACATTGAAACCTGTGTTTTACTCTGATTTAAAATCAAACGCTTATTTTAAAGTGCATATAGTGTCGTTTGATATGACTGTGTCTGAGATCATGGTTTGCCACACGGCTCGTGGTAGAACCCTGCATGTGCATTTTGAGGGTGTGACATTCTAAATAACTATTAGGGAAAATCGAATCAGGAGAAAAGTAGTCATTTCAAAGACGGTGGTCTTTATTTTCATATCCTCTCTATATATTTGTGTGTTCCTTCTCGGACGGCTAAAACTTGACCCCTTATCGGCCTCATGTTAGTTGTATAAACATGCCATTCATTTGTTTATACAAACACTAGGTTAAAACCTATGTGATACACATACCAAATAATTGAGAAAATGCGAAAAGAAAAAAAATATTCATAATTCATAGGTCTTTGTATTTTATTTTGTATACAATGTTTTAAATTGTATTTAAAATATTACCATCTCTATCTAAGATTAATAGCTTTAATGTCTTTGTTTTATATTGTATTATATGGATTTCAAAGATAATTAGAAAATTTTGCTAAACTCACAAAAAGGTAGCAATGTAAAAATATTTACTAATAAATAATTAAAATTATTTAAAAAATTTAATGTTTCTTGTATTGTCAAACATTTGAAATAACTCTAATATCTTCAATATGTGAAAGCAATTTGTTAGTGTGGATAAATTCATTTAGGAAGTCAAATATGGTGATCCATTTAAACTTTAAAATATTAAAAAATTTTGATTGAATCAGTGTTAGAAATGATCAAAAACTATTTAATAATTAAAATTAGTAATTGATAATACAATAATAAACTTAATCATTACTAAAGCTTGACAAAGATTTGAAATAATTGAAACATGTGAAATTAGTATAAACTAATTGATATTTGTTACCACATAAATACTAATTGCTTTCGGTTATTTATAAAATGTAAAATACCATGGAATGACCATAAATCGAGAAATAAATTGCGACAAATCCTTGATCACCCATAATCAACGGACACTTAATCATCAATAATAATTAATAATTTTTTTAGGTACTATACATTCCTATTCATTTTTCATATTTATTATGAAAATCAAAATTATAAAATGGTTCTTCATAAATCGGTTTTGGAAATCTACTATAGATTTCTAAAGTAACTTATGTATAGTATGTTTCAATATTTAATTTCAAATCAAGATTGAATTAAGGAAATTAAAGAAAATGAACGCCAAAAATGTGTGACTTTTTAACTTAATTAATTATATTTAAAAAATATTCAAAACCAATCATGGAACATGATTTTGGCGGAAAAATAAGCTAGGATGTGCTGTAAAAAAACATCACGTGACACATAAGTTATTTATTTATTATATAGTATAGATATCAACATTATCATACATAAATTCATTGAACTATATTTTGGCTACCTACCATAAAGACATAAATGAGGGAAGTGAAATATTCTTGATTTTATTATCACTTGAGCATATATTTGTGTGACTATTTATGACCTAGGTACCAACATATTTGTAGAAACAAGAGCTCCCCTTTCTGGTCTGATGCTTTGGGATTGAAGGAAATATTAGAAGAATCGAAAGATACAGGATGGAAGAGTTGGAGGTTTGAAGAAAAATAAAAGAAGTGTTATATTTTTAGTTGGGTTTTTATTGAAATACAGTAATATGAAATTTTGTGAGATTTTGAATTTGAAATATTAGGTATTTACAATTTACAAACTCTAATTTTTTTAAAGTTTTAACATATATAAATATTGATTAATATAAGTTTAGAGAATTTTATAAAAATTTATAAATGTATTAGTTAAAACTTAATAAGTTTAATAGTATGTGTGTATATATATATATGTGTGTGTGTGTGTGTGTAAATTTCTAATTTAAATCTTTAATAAACACATATAAGTATACAATATTAAAATTCAAGAATATTCAACAACCCAACCAGTCCCCACCCTAACTCTATCTATCTGCGTTCTTTGCTAGAAACACCACCTTACGGATGGCTCATGGATTTGTCACCCCAATGCAACCATCTCACAGACGGCTAAAGTCTTTATGCATCATGTGTGGGTTTTTTTATAGGGTAGGGTTATAGTAAAAAAACTATTTAATTTAAAAAAATCTAAAAAGTATTGTGCGCTTGACACGTATCTTTTTCTTGTTTTAAAGATGAGGGTATTTTGGTTATTTTGTCAAATACACCAGCTCATTGTGACATATACATTTATTTTATCATATATTTTACATCATTTGTTGCATGTATTCATCATTGTATTTTACGTTTTATATTATTATGTATTCATATTGTCATTATTTGTATACATTATATAAACTTGTTATCTATCATTGTGTTTTGCAATTAGAAGTGCACAATAATATATTTTCATCAATATATTAATCAAAACTCATAGCGGTGAAAATAACACAATGTGTTGTTTTTGTCATTATTTTTTTATACATAATATAAACTTGTTATTATCTATCATTTTGTGTTTTATAATTAGAAGTACACTATGATATTATTTCACTATTGTATTTTTCAAAACTCGTACTCTTTAAGATTACACAATGACGATAAAAAAAACACAATGAGATATCTTGTTATTTTGTTATTGTTTATAATATATTATATTAATTAATTGTTAATTTGTTATTGTGTTTTACATATTAGAAATATACAACAATATTATTCCATCATTATATATTTTTTTTTAAATTCATCATTAAAAAAACACAATAATTAACAAAAAGACACAATGAACTCACAAAATGACACAATGACTAGATTTGAGCTTAAAAACTTAATAAAATTTATTAAAATTTTATATAGCAATACTATACTTGTTTTAAAGATAAATGAACGTTCGATTTTATGGTGTAATTTTTATAAAAAAATAATGTCGATATAAAAGTTATAACGTTTAAAAAAATGGGGGAACTTGCAAAAAATTTTCAAAAGTTATTTTATTTTTAAAATACCATTCTAATAAAGTTTTTTCTACAAATTGATCTTAGTCATTAATTAAGGAGATGAATGATTGAGATTACTTATTACACCTTTTAGTTTTAGAGCGTTTTGTATTTGAACATTTTTTTTATATTTATTCAAGTATAGATAAGTAGATAATTAAAATACAAAGTAGATAATAAACAAATTTAAAAATTAACTCTATGTTTACTGGTAAAAGCCTTACAGGCAAGGACATGATAGTAGGGCCTTAAGGCCTTGAGTCCGCTTGAGGTGTTATTTATAAAGCCTTCTCCAAATATAAAATCTATTTCTTGCTATAAGTGTTGTCACAAAATCTTTTAGAGAATGGGTTGAGATCTACTTATAAAATAGTTGTCTTCATAGGAATTTACTTAGACAGCTAGAATACAGTCAATCTATGAGTTGTGCCCATCATATGCCCAAAGTGGATTTTAAATTGCTCTCTTCTTGGAAATTCCGCATAGGTTTTATAATCGACAAATTTAAATATGAATTTTGATTTACAAGACCTGATTGTTTACTTAGCGTGGACAGTGTAGGCTTTGGGTTCGAGCTCGAGGCAGGGATCATGAACCAGCTAAGGCCGGGTGGGGTGATGACCGTTGAACAACATTCTAGACGATGGAGAGTTTTTGGGTTGGAAAATAATGCCAGTTCAGCCCTTCCTTTAGCATAGTTTTAAGATACATTTATGTAGAATAATGTGACATTTTTTATATTGGATATGAGTTAGGGTGGTTTTGGGTTCTTTCACCCTTATGTTCCCCTTAACTTGTTGGTGATATTTGCTTACGGGTAGAGGCAATTCTTAACCGTTGGATTAAATAAAGATTATTGCTAATTTGCTTGTGAGACTAGCCCATATTATAGAGGTATATGCCTTATAGGATGAAAGTCACGGGTTCAATACCATGTAATAGTTTAATTATAAGGTATATGTTATAAAAGGAGTAATTAAGGTCATTAAAAAATGATTGTAATCACACCAACTTTAGCATAATATATAATCACAAAACATTCACCATTACACCGGAGATGCTCTTTTCAATATACAAATCTTGAAAAACACTTAAACATATTCTATTCAAATCCAGAAATAAAAAAGAATGTAACATTTGCCATTTAATTCCATGGCAATTATAACAATTTGAATTGAAATTAAGACCCCAACTAAAAAACTCTTACTTCTTGTATTTATAGTATATCACTTTAATCTTCTTTATGAATGCAATAATTGAATTATGAATTTTCATTTCCTTGAAACATAAGGTTGTAAAGCAGAACATTCCATGTATCAGGAACTCCAGCGAGGCACCAGTGGCTGCAATCCACCACCCCCAAACCATAAGCCGACGGGTGACCATCTATCCGAAGCAGAGAAAGGTTGGTTATGTCAAGCAAAGTGACCGGTTTCTTGATGGTTTGGAGCGAGTTCTTGAGGACCGCCAATGCGGGTGGTGAAGCTCCAGGATAGGTGGTGGTTAGAAGAGGAGTTTTCTCACCAGAACAGGATTTTGCCTTTGGTTCTCCCCATTCAGTGCCGCTGTAATTTGAGATTTTTAACAACCAACTTACGCTTTATTGTTGGTTTGATAGATGTCGTATTGTTGGTTTGATAGATCTCGTATTGTTTATTACAACAATGAATAATGTGCTCACTTCATCTTTAAATAACTATTTGAAACTGGTTGCATGACATGTTATTTGTCACGTCACAAATTTATATTTTTAAATATTATGAAATGATGTTAAGTGTTAAAATTTGTAATATAAGCTTATTTGCGATATTAAAAGAAAACTTACTTGTAATGAGATGGAGATATTCCTTGAAAAAACACTTTTGTTTTATTAGAAAGAAGATTCGCATCAACCCAACGACCCCATGTAACTACAGCCTTTCCAAAAGCAACTACGCGATCCATGTCCTTGTATATGCGACTCCCATCTTGAATATAATCAAATCTATATTCACGATTAATCTACATGTTAACAAAGTAGTTTACATGATTAATCTACATGTTAATGGGTACTTACGGTTGACTAGCTCCTCTACGATTCCACCAATGCCACGTGTTAAACACGAGGTAATCGACATCCAACCATAGTTTTCCAGCTGTTAAAGTATCTAACTTCAACACTCTCCCAAACCTTTGCTTTACAATATCCACTAGGTACAAATTGTGATGGTATGCCACTTTCAACCCATACTCCTACAATTATTTATAAAAAATTAAAATATATTTCAAATAAATAAAAATCCAAAAATGTAGTAGGATTGCGTACCTTGAAGGTGTAAGTGGTCATGTCTTGAATAACGGAGATATTTACAGCATAATTTGCATCTGGCACCGATGAATGGATCATGCATAACATTGACAACCACTGGTTTCGGCTAAGTGAATCTCCTACGAACATTATGGTTTTCCCTCTTAATTTTTCCAAGAAGTTTTCACCATCAAATCTATTACAAGAAGAAGAATGCATTAATATGCGACAAGCGATTTTATTTATTACTAAGTTCAAGTAAAAACATGTATCAACTAGATCAAGTAAGATGCTTTTTCATGTAAATGATTCTTTTAAAATGTGTATAAGGTCACTAAAGTAGAAAGCTACGGTACACATTTTCGAAAAAAGAACATTCTTTTATTGTTGTAAAGTATATATCATGTTAGTTATAAATTGGACCCATCACATGAAGTCTTTTTATAAATCAAAAATTAATTATGGTTCTAAAAGGTGATTAAGATAGCGCTACACCTTCATTTTCATAATAATTGCAATAATAGTGGTTTGTACCCATCTTATCTTAATGAAGAAACTTGAGATCAAAGTTATGCAACACCACTTAAATCCGACACATTAGCATGTCGTTTCGACTGTCGAAATGCATCATATATATTAAAATTTTGAAACGAACTAATGAGATGAGAATAAAATTTTAGTAGAACCTTTTTAATATAATACAAAGAAATATTAGTTTTTATTAATACATTTTACATTTTACAAATAAATATAATAAGCTATAATATAAATCATAAATTCCAATATATAATAAGTATATATATACAACATTTCAAAGTTTTTTTAAGAATTTGTATTTTAATAACATACCTACGTGAACGTCCTAACGGGCATTTTGCTCATTAATGAAGACCCCAGAAATAAAATCAAGCAATGCTAAGGTATTTCTCAATGATACGAACAAGATTTGAATATTAATAGGTAGTAACCAAATTTTTTTTATTTGATTCACTAGTTTCTTTAATAACTTTGCTATTTATATTGTAATAAATAAATAATTCATGCGTACGTGTCACAATTCTAAGTTCTCAATATTTTCTTCCGCTTCTTTGCATTTTTCATATATTATTCTTTTATTATTTACTTAAAATATCATTTTTGATATATTTTTATTTTATTACTAATTAAAGATTAGAGTAATATCTTTCTTGTTTCATTTTATTAGTAACTATTTAATATTTAATTAAGCAACTCGTGTAATACATGAATTTCTAATATAATACTACAATAAAAGAGTATTAATATACTTAATTATGTAACACTAACTTTAGTAAACCCGTGTATTACACGAGTTGAATAAAATAAAATATTAAATAGAATAAAAGTTTATTAATTTTAAAATAATATTCTAAGATAAGATATAATTAAAATTATGTATGAGTAAAGAGTATACAAAATAATATAATGATCAACCAATTAAACTTTTTGTATTTTTAAAAAAATAAATTAAACATTTTGTTTCAAAACAAATCATTTTAAAAAAATTATAATTTTTAAAAATTCTTACTATAACTTTCGATTTTAATTATTTTTTTATTTATAAAAGTTTTACTTTTTTAAAAAACCAATTTTAAAGTATTCCGTATTTTTATAAAAAAAGTTTGATATTTTAAAAAATTTTCTTTTTGTAAAAATTTGTTTCTTTAGAAATAATATTAATAAAAAGATTTATTTCTTAATTTATTAAAAAATAATTTTTAATCTAAGAAGTATTAAATAAAATTTCATTAGTTATCAATATAGTTATTTAATAGAAAAGAGAAACGTCAAATTTTTGATAAAAATAAATATAATGTTACCATGTGTCACTCTAGTTATCATTTTATTAGAGTAGAGATATATGATTTTATTTATTTCAAAAGACGCAAATTTACATTTAATTTGATAAAAGATATAATTACTTGTTAAATACTTCAAGTTTTATTTACAATCCAAAATTAAATTCCATATATAAATTTATATAGAAATATATACTTAAGAAATTTAAGTTTTTAAGTACGCCAAAAGGAAACTTTCTTTTTTCCTATCTACTCAAAGAAAAGAACAGAAAAAAAGAGGCCATTTTGATACTCTCTTTCTTAATCATAGAAGCCTAAAGTTAATATTCATTACTATTTTGAACTTTTATCCTTCACAAACAGTAAACTTAAATTTAATGTATTAAATATGAGCATTCAAATATTTTTCTTTTTTTAAACCACTAATTACATATTTTCCCTCATCAAAAAATAAATTACATATTTCACTTCCTAAAATATATATTATATATTTATTTTATTTATTATAATTAATTTATTCAATGACTACTTTAACATTACTTTTAGGTGTAAATATACATAATAGTAATTAAGTTTTAAAAATGTTCAATTAGGTCTCAAGTTTTATTTCAATTAAATCACTCAAGTTTGTTTCAATTAAGTTACTTACCTTTTATGTTTTATATAAATAATAGGTTTTAATAATTTTTAGAATGTTTTTTTTCAATAAAAAAATATTTTTTTATGCTGATGTAGAGTCGTTGTGTGGATTGTAGATATTTCTTTTTATTTATCAATATAATTAACTTTTTTTTTATTTTTCAATATAATTTTGTATATTGAAAATCTCGACCCACACATCTTCTCTTTCATTTCTTTCTTGACATCAAAAATCAATGATGACTCATTTTGATGGTTTGGTAATTTGATTTGCGCAAAATATGTATAAGTGATTGAATTGAAACACTTTTTAAAATTGCTTACTATTTGTGATATATTTCCTACTTTTATTAAGGAATATTTACATATTTATATCTCTAAGACAGTCATTAATATATTTTCTTAAGTTTGAGTCTTCTGTATAAATAAAAATAATAAAATTGCATCTGTACATAGTTATATACAAAAGTTTAAAAATCTATATCAAAACAACGATCAACGATAATCATAGTTATATATTCACATCCCAAAAACAATTACAATACCGTTCAAAAATAAATATGCTTTACTGAAAAGTTCCAAAGTAAATAATATTTATATGTAAAAAAATAAAGATTAAAAGACCAAATCCAAATTTTAAACCAAACAAAACGGTTTAAAACAAAAAATCATAAATTCGAATCGTGAACCGCACCCTACAGATCTCAAACCAACCAGTATTACTTTAGTTTAAATGATTTAATCAACTGTAACAATTCGTAAACACCAACTAATGTTATTGATAATATATTTCATTCTCTTTGAATATTAAAAACGTTACACCACATGTTATATTTAATTTATTAAATCTTATCTATTTTATAAACCACCCTGTAGGAATGAAAGACTAGAAGAGTGTAGAGTCGAGGAAGACATCCTCCGTGACACCTCACCTCGTGTATCGTGCCATGCTCTTTTGTTCACATGAACCCCTTTTGTCGGTTTTATTTATTACATTCAGTGTTTATTCAATATCCTTTTAATTTTTTAATTTTTTTTATTATTTTGATTTTTTTATACAAATGGTCTCACAAGATTATAACTTTTTTATTTTTTAATTCAAAAAATATGAGTGATTAAATCTTAATACATCAAATATGAAGATTTGGTTTGACTTTTATAATTTTTTTTAGTTTTCATTTAAACCCAACCCCAGATAAATATTAATAAATAATAACTTTAGTTTTATTATAATTAATAGAATAATAACTTACTCTGATAATGTTATTAAAAGTTATAAAATTATCTTATCATGGATTTAATCCTTAAAGTATACTTAGTAGAACAGTTATTATTTTTAACCAATCATTTTGACTTTTTCATATATAACATCTATTGACCTTAAACCTCGGTTAACAATAATTTTCTAAAATTATTTATATAATTTTATTAATATACATAGTTTATATTAGTAGCGAATTACATCAGTATTCATCATCTTTATCTTTCTATTTTATATATACTTAAAAAGCATTTTATTGATCGACAATGAGAAACTTAATATTATAAAAACTTACAATTGTTATTATAATTCACGAGGCAAAAGAACTGTCCCAATACCTTTGACTCTTTGAGATCTATTCAGTTTCGCATTCTCCAATCGTTTTATTGTATTTTGAAAAGCTCATGTCCTCAATCATTTGCCTTTTTGTTTTATTATTATTTCCCATTAAAAAAAATGTCGGTGGAAATTCATAAACCACGTAATAAATTGTTTCACCTCTTGACAATGTATAAAACATGTGAAAAACATAATATCTGGTTAGATCTAATTTAGTTTCAGAATAACATTATAAATAGTATAATTTTATATTTTATAAATAATATCACATCTTATATAAATTTTGTCAAATAATATATTGTATTACACTTTTTAAAGATAATTAATGATGTTTAACCTAATTTCAGGACATCTATTTTTTTTTTCTTATAGAAAAAATGATAAATCAGTGTAAGGCTTTTATCACTATGATCATAAAAAAGGTAACAGAATATAACTACCCACTTAATGTTTTCTTATGTATCAAAAATGTTTTGAATGTACTAATATGATCCATTTTTATTAAAAATAAAGTATAAACGTGAAAGTAAAGTAAATACATAAAAGGTATCTATGAAAATGGATTCTCCACAAAAATTTGGGTATGAAAAGAAAAAAGTTCAGAAAAGGGTCGTGATTGTAAAAATTACTTGAAAAAGAATAGTTAGGTATATATTTCTTGATATAAAGTTATAATTATCAGAAGTAAAAGTCGAGAAGATTACTGATGTAACAAGCTAAAATGAATACAACAAATAAAAAACAAAGATGGGTATTTTATGTGCAAATCTATTTGGCATTACATCTTTACAAACTAATAACCTTTAAACCTTATAACTTATTTATATTTATTTTAGGGTGAATTGTCATTTATTTCTGGTACCTTGATCGCATTTTTCATTTTCATCTAAATTTTTTTTCCATCTGCATCCCTAAGGTTTTTAAAAAGTTGTAATTTTCATAAAAAAAACGTCAACTCATTTATATATGTAGAAACAAGATGGGTGCCCATGCAATACAACGGTTAACGCAACATGTAATTTTTTTAATTAAAAAAATATTATAGCAGTTTCATTCTCGAATTAAAGAGAAAAAAATTACTAGTTTTTATTATTTAATTTTTTTATTGAAAATATTAACATATTATTGAGAAGTTGGTTTAAAAGCTAATAATTGTACTCCCATGTCTGTAAAGATAATTACGGTAGTTTCAAAATTTATAATAAAAAAAAAACAATTTTATTCTCTTAAACTTTTAACTCTTATCAATTTTATACTACTTTGTATGTTTTTCTTGAACCCACGCCTGCGAACACAAATAGCGCTGCTAACCCGACCTATCAATCATTCCAAATAAAATCTACTACCCAAACACCTATTATAATAAAACCTCAACAAACAAACGAGACTCAAACTCATAACCTCCAATGTCCAAATACGCTATCTTTTACTCCAATTCCCCCGTAACAAAAAAGTGTTTCCGCCCGATACCACCACCACATTCCTCCTCACACCATTAACACACCATTAACACATACGCATCACCACCACATTTATGTGTGTGGGGGGCCTCCCCATTTTAACTGACTTAAATCCAACCACCACCGACAGCCACCACCGATAACACAAACACAAAGACAAAAACTCCAACAAACAGAGATGAACAGAGAGGTACCTTAATAAGCTGCAGGCGTGAGGTTGCCACCGGAATTTGAGATACAACCGATCAGGACGACCATTGTTGACGCAGTTGAACTCCTTCTCGAGAAACGGGCACGTGGATTCATTGTACAACGGATACGATTGATCCACCATCCAATTGCCCTTGAACAGATCGCATCCGATTGTTGATGCTGCAATTGCCTCCGTTAATGGCGATAGGATAATCGCAATCAGCAATAATGCACTCAAATTAGGGTTTATCGTCACCTCCATTTTCGATTTCCCTCGCAAAGTGAAGAATTTGCAGAGGGAGAATGGAGGGAGAGAGGAACGAAAATGAAAATATGAAAAAAAAAAGCCCCCTTTTTTATTATTTTAGTCTGGCTTATTATTATTATTATTATTATTCCGTGAATGGGATGTGGGTGAGGGTATTTATACTATAGGGTGGGGTTTTTCACTTTTTATGTCATTGTAGGCTATAATTTTGCGGTGTAATTTTATTGCTAAATAATAGATAGGGAGCATAAATGGTAATTATAGTTTTATCGGTTTGCAGGTTTAATCTTTAAGGTTTAAAAATTGTAACTAGATTAAATTGTTATGTAGCTATTACATTGTTATGTAGCTTTTACAAGTTTAGTTTTTAAATTTTGAAAATTACGAAGTTTGTTTAAATTTTATAAAATATATAAAAACTAAATAAACTTAATGTTAGAGACTAAAAGTATAATGAGCACACAAAAATTTAAACAAATTTTATAATTTTTATGATTTAAAGATCAAACATGCAAGCTGCTTAAACCATAGACACCAGTAATGTAATTTTCTCAAATAAATATATAAATCTTTTTTTCCCTCTAAATGCATAGATCTTGCATACCTTCTATATTTAATCTACAACACAAGTAATTTACATAAATATGTGATGGGCGCTCGAACTTTTAACTTCAAAAGAAACTTCATAATTTTATCTACATATTACTTTGACATTTGACACAACCAGTATAAATCTTATTTACTTTTTTAAATGATGAACAGCCAGATGCATTAAATCTACTCTTAAATTCACATTATTTGTTCAAAATATTACTTGCATCTTAATACTATAGGGCTTTATGTCTTGGGTATATATAAAAACTAGGTTAGACCCCGTGTATACACGGGTTGAGTAAATAAAATATTAAATAGTTAATGATAAAAATTTATTAATTATAAAATAATATTTTAAAATAATATATTATTGAAATTACATATAGCTATAAGTAATAAAACAATGATAAAAATTGTTAAACTTTTTTTTTGTTTTTCAAAAGAAAGGTAAACATTTTGTTCCAAAGCAATCCATTTTGAAAAAAAAAAATATCATTTCTAAAAATTTCTTTATAATAACTTCAAATTTTAATTATTTTGGTTTATAAAAATTTTAATTTTTAAAAAACATTTAGTATTTTATTAGTAACTTTAACTAAGATTAATAAGTTCAACTCGTATCTACTATTAACTCTAGATAAAACGACTTATAATTGCTCATCTGTGTTGTTCAACCTAATATGAATTATGAAATATCTAAAAGGACATATATTATAAAACCTAATATGAAATATCTAAAACATAAATTGTAGATTATGACAATTTAATATAATTATCTCAGTCACAATTCAGTCAAAGATACTTGCTATCGATGAAAGAAAATGACACATAAAGAAATTGCACAGAAACAATTAGTGACTGTTGTAGCATATGAGGATGTTATTTTTTACTTTTTTCATTAACTTATGTTTTTTTATTTTTAGAGTTGACATCATAGCTAACAATATCTATTTCATGTGTGATTATTACTGCTCGACATATGTTAATTGTTTGTCCTTGACTCAAAGAAGGATCAAAAGTGGATATTGTTGCTCGTCATATGCTAATTTGTTTGTCCTAAACTTTAAGAGGATCAGAAGTGGATATAAAGGATCGAAAGTGGATATACAAGCATGTGGCCTGCAAGTTTGATTTAAAAATATTTCCAAGAATCATGCCTCAAAAAAAGATCGTTGAGTTGCCTCAAAAGATCGAAATTTTTTTGGTCTTTTATAACACTGCAAACCATTCTGCAAAATCAATTTGCTGCAAAATCAAGTGTTGGTTTAAATGGAGTTTAACAAATGACCACCAGAGGTCTAAAGTTTGTTTTCCCACAAGTTTTTATGCTGATCTACCCAATTGGTTACAATACTGAGAGTATTTTTTGTAATGAGGTTGGTTCACTTTTATATTAAAAATAGTAATTCTAACGATACTTTCGTTAGAAATGGGAAATATTTTAGTACAATACCGTTTACAAATACGACTAGAAAAATAAATATAACAATATTTATGTACCAAACTTGATTCGAACATCCATCTTTAGTATATACTCCAACGAGTCTTCATATAGTATTCTTTACTTGAGTTTTAATCGCGTTCAAATCTTCAACTATACCTCTTGACTGCAACAATTAACAAACAAAAGATTGACGGTTATGGCTGAGGATCGTGTTAGACACGGGTCCCTTAAAACAGATTTCACGTCTCTACTCAAGACAACGCGTCTGTCTCCCAGGGTACAACAGCCAAAGCAGTATGTACTGCCGGAGAGTGCCTCGACCCGAGAGATCACCGGGTAATATATGTGTTATGATGTTATATGGAAAAAAGTTAAAGATGATGGTGTAGGAAGAATAATTTAGAGAATGCTCATCTCTAAATTTCTATGAAACTTGTTGAATCTAAAAAGAATAAATTTCTTCTTCTTCTTCTTCTTCTCATCATGAGTTTAGTTATATACTCATGCTAAAAACTTCACATTAATATGAGTTTTATGATTCACAACCAAAACTTCCATTTGATTTATGAAATGTTTTATGAGACCAAATTAAAACTCTTATTTTATTCATGACATGTTTAATGTCAATTTTAAAAACATAATAAACATTCATAATATTTATTAAAAGACTTGGTCAAAACATAAAACATCCATTAAGTTTCATTTTGTTCATTCCGACCACTCAACTTCGAGCATCGATATCTAATTCATCTTAGTTTTAATTTGGACATGGTATAGTTTGTTACAAAACGAAAACTTAAACCAATAAATAAATAAATACATAAATATAATTATTTTGTGTCCAAATTTCCAACATTTTTTAAGCTCTTTGCCTATTCAAATTAGTCTGCATTATTAAAGGGCATGTGTAACTGCTAAAGCAATTATCAGTCACAATAAGCTAATAAGTTGAGCTGATGTCACTTCCAAATGCAAACACAATAGGACATCTCATGTCAACATAAATTTCAAAAATTATAGAACTAATGATGATAATTAAACAAAAATAAGGCAAAAGCATAAAGAAATGCAAGAAAGAAATTGCACCTGACTAAACGATGTATCATAAAGTGCCATGACACCATTTTATCAAAGGTTGGTTTGTATTTCATTATAAGATGTAGGGAGTAATATATATAAACTAAAATAATTTACTTTTCGTGCTATATTCTATATATACAATGCTCCTCACTATGACCAAAATGAAGCTATTTCTTTGAAAATTACTCCATAAGAAAGAGGTTGGTGTAATCAAGTAATTATGTAAACATAAAATTCAAAGAAACTAACATTATCATTTTCATATAGGCTAGCAATAGCTCGAACTACCATTCATAGAGTTTAAGAAGATAGATATTTTTAAGAGGATACAAAAGTCAACTTAATTTTTAGATCCTTTATTGTGGGTGTATACTCATGCATTCTGCTCTGATTCTGGTTCCTAATCAACATCATTCTGCAGAGATGTAGTGATAATTACTAATCAGAAATCACTTGCTTCATGAAAAATTTATCCATTAAGTATACATGGGTTCCATCTTTTATGGAGTAATCAATTACATATACTTTGAGTGTAGGTCACCTACCAACAACAACATGTTGAATAAAGACATAAGATTATTTGGGATTCCACGAGGATCTTCACTAATTTCGCCCCAATCGAATTGCACTCACCATGTCAATGTATTTCTTCATATTGGGTGTGTATTAGATCGTTTCAATGGGTCTGCACAAGATCAATTCCATCAGTTATAGTAAATGTATAATTCACCAGGAATTAGAGAGTTATATTAACTAAATGGTTTACCCTTTCACTTCTACCACATAACATGACTTTAGTTTATCAAAATGTTCGCTATTTTTCCTTCATGATAAATCTGTAAAACATAAGTATTAAAATTAGGCAAGAATATCAATTAGTAATTGGCAATATACCTTTGAAATCGGGATCTATATCAGAGTCTACGTGAACATACATATGTACAAGTAAAACATCAAAAGAAAAATAAATAAAACCATATGTTATCAACTTCAATTCTATTTTCGGTTAGATATAGTATGCTCATTTTAACATGAAACTTATGGCCACACAACAATAATGTGCCTCCTAACCTATGTTGTCAAATGCGCAAGGCGCACTCAAGGCGCCAAGGCCTTGCCTGTCGCCTAGGCGCAAGGCGCAAATAAGGCACACGCTCGAGACAAAAAAAGCGCACGGTTAGAAAACAATTTTAAAAAATAATAAATGCAGAAATATAAATATATTTGAGTCCAGAAAAAAAAAATTAATAACCTAATAATAAAAAAATTCAAAATTTGAACACTTAATCTTCTTTTAATGTTCCTAATCTCTATTTAATGTTCCTGCAGTCATTTAATGTTCCTAATCTCCATTTAATGTTCCTGCGGACCTTTCACTTTTTCATTCTTTACTATCAACATATCACCTTTTAATATACAAAGTCACTGTCACTTACCTCTCCTCCCTCCCTCACTCCTTCTTCTTCTCTCTCTCTTCTTACTCATCTCTACTCCATCTACACTTGCGTTTATCTTTAGATCAACAAGTTTAGAATAGAAAAGAAGCAACAGTTGCTGTAAAGAAAAAAGGAAGATAAGAGAAAGTAAAAAAACTCGTCGGAAGTTCAGAATTTTGGCCGGAATCTGACCGGAATCGTGCTGGAATGTCGCCGGAGCCTTGCCGGAGCGCCTGCAGTATGGCAAGGCGGTTTCCTTGCGCCTTGCCTCAAAAGGGCGCCTTTGACAACACAGCTCCTAACACTAAATACCAAGGTTGGTCTCATTCTCTTCCCACCAGCACTAAATATCTGCTCAGTTGTATAATTTAAAGTATTTTTACTTTCCCTTAATCCCTTTTACCAAATTATCATCACTGTGATTAACAACTGAATTCCATGAGACAATATAACATCAAAGTCCATCTTTTTAATCACTAAAACTCACAAAAAAATAACGATCGTTACCATGAATTGAGGAAATTGAAAACAGTGTGGCGTGTTTAACTGCAAATTGATATACTTTTTTATAATCATTTGTAACTATACTTGAACAGCTATTTGCTTATAACAATTAAAGTTTATAAAAATTCTGTATAAATGAGATACTTAAGTTCATTGCTCTCCGTTAGATTATGTGTTATAGTGAATAATGTTTCTTGTTCACGTGCAAAATAAAAATGATAATAATAAAAAGATTAGTAAATTGTGACCTTTAATGGGTCATTATAAGTTTTTATAGTAACGCTACAAACATAGTTCAAACAAACTGGAAACCATCTGCACAACTTATCACAAATTTGACCATTTTAGTAACCTACGTATGAAGTCAATCTTGTAACTTACATATGAAGTCAATCTTGTAACTTACATATGTTTTAGTAACCTACGTATGAAGTCAATCTTGTAATTTACATATGAAGTCAATCTTGTTGTTTTCAAAATTGAAATTTGACCAAAATTGACAATTTGGTATGTTGATAAACGTTCATAAATGAAACGTAATTAAACTGAAATGAAGGTTAATGTACCTGTGACATAGTTTCCAATAGTAACATGTAAATGTAAATGCAGATAGATATGAAAAACCAAAAATTATGTGAAAAAACAAAACATACCCTCAATGAAGAACAGAAACAAAGTTATGATACCTTCAACACACATACAAACCAACAGATTCATATGAAGAAACGAAAAAATTGTAACATACCTTCGATGTACAAAGGGGATTTGTATATAGATATGAGAGATTGAAGAACAATTCACTTAGTCTGAGGATTATAACCAACAACCGATCCTTAGCCTAAGGTAGAAGAAGTGATGCAAATTAGCAAAATCGGCACATGTAGTCTAAGGATTATAACCAAAATCATCAAGTTAAGAAGAAGATGTAGAAAATAAAACGAAATCAAACTTCAGATTCAAAAGAAAAGATAATGAAAAGGAGATGTTTATTCAGATCGAGAGTTCTGGTTTAGGAAGAAGATTGAAAGATTTAGGGAAGAAGTGAACCTGGTTTTCGATCGATTGGTTGAGCGAGGATGGATGATGGTGATTTTGATCTAGGGTTTTGGTTTAGAAAGAAGATAAGCGAATGGGAGCAACCGGGTGTTATTAGAAGATCCGCGTGATCTTTAAACCGGGTCAAGATTATAGGCGGGAATAACAAATAAACGTGAGGGAAGAGAATGAGATGTGGCAGATTGATGGTTTAAAAAAATGACATGTGACTCAAGTAATCTATTTTTATTAGAAGTTATAGATTATATTGTTTGTTATTTGAAAAAAAAACAACACCACTATTTGATTTATTTTTTATTACAACATATTTATAGAAGAATAATAAAATAACAACTTTTAATTGACCGTATTTTGACCTGTCTTTTATAATCGGTATAGAGTTCTTGAGAATTAGTTAGGATAGTTACTTTGTAACCTTTTGATACATTTTCATTTTTTCCCTTTAAATTTACATAAACGAGCAAAGGTCCGCTCAACTTGTGATCAGCAGATACAATGAAAACTAATAATATTCAATGGCCAAAATAATACCTCTTAAACTCTACTATTCATTCCCTATCATAATTAATTATAGAGTAATAAAACAAAACTGATAATTAAATGAATTGTTAGGGTATTCGGTATGGATAGCATGAATGGGGCTTGACGTTTTTTTACGGATAATCATCGTGTAAAACACCGCCTCTTTTTGTGTGAGACAAAGTATAATCAGGTTCGGGTGAGAATTCTCACAAAACACTTTTAGATGAAAATATAGTAGTTGTCAAATGACATTTAGGTTAAAAAAAAATATTTTTATTCCACTCAATATATATAATTATACAATTTAAAACACTCACATCTCATATACTTTAGACGTAATATAACCAAACATATACTTATTAAAAAATGTCATCATCGTTAATTTCTTCCTCGTCCGCACTCGATTCCCACAACATGGTAGCATTCCATGAGTTCTTATATGCGGCATTTCAATGGTGGCAAAATGTGCTTGATCAACGCCCATTTCATACGACCTTTGGTTTTGGCACATATTCTTTTGGTGTGGTCAGGAACAACTACTCTTAATTTGTCAATACAATCAATTGATGTCCAGTCAATGTTCGTAAAACTTGACAAAGAAAATAAGCAAGCAAACAATTATGAAATTCACAACCGTCAACTCCATAACCAACTTAAGGTGAATTTGATTGAACATTATTTACAATCGTTCATTAGTGTAAAGTGTGATTTTATTAATCTTAGTTTATTTATGTTTAGTGTTAACATTATAAAATAAAAAATAATTAAAATTAATTTCACACCACTCACATTGACATGGATATACGCATTCCATAAGAAATATGTGTGAGATTCCTATGTGGGTGAGGTGACAACCACATGACAGTCATTTTATTCTCACACCACTCTCACTCACACGGTATACCTGTTCTGCATACATAATCTTGATATCTCGATGATATCAGAATATCTTTTTAAAAATTTAATTAATTTATGCAATATTATTTTACACTTTTAGTTTTTCTATTTTTGTGACCCCAACAAATTCACAACCTATAGGTTTGATTTGAGTTTGAAAGAGATGTGACAGATCTTGGATATTAGTTAACAACTAAGGACATGGGTAATCACGAAATAAATGTTCTAGTGACCAAAAACGAAATAATAGCGTTATATTTCATTAAAAGACATAATATGTGTTTAGAATGATCTGTTGTGATTGAGTTGAAAATTTCTAAAAAAAGTGTTGTATACGCAAAGTTAAGTCCATGAGTCATGACCATCAGGGTCATAATCACGATTTGAAACCCTGAGAGATAATTCACATAGTTCCAAAACATGGTTGGCTTAGTCATGGTCGTTGGTGATTGGGTGTTAAAAGTCATATTTTTGTATTGGGAGAACATGTCATACACATGAACCCCTACTCGACACATGTATTTATGGGTTACGCGTTTATGTTGAATCAGTTTAACCCGAAAAAGATGCATGATTTTTTGAATAATAATTCTTTACAACAATATTTTAGTACTAAAAATTATAAACATGTATATATAATTATATTTAAGTTATAAATTCGAATCTTGTTTCTCTTATAACTTGTAAATTTTGACATAAGTAGCTAACTATTTTAAGTTACGAGACAAAGCTTGTTTATTTAAAGATATTAAAATAAACTGGTCAACCATTGAGCCTATCAGGTTGACTAGAACCAACCATTTAATTAAATGTATTCATGGGTTTGATCTAAACTAACTTGGTCTTGTTAGATTAAACCTAGATTTGCAAATTCATGTCAGGTTCATATCCTATTTTCAAATCGTGTCAAAAATTCACACGCTTAGATCCTAACTCACATAAAATGTTATATTATGTAGAATATTTGAAATCAAACTTGGATAATCTGAAAGTCGTGAAGATCACTTTCAGATCGAAATTATTCGGTGGTTCACTCGAATAAATCAAGCGGACATAACTCAGACGAGATCAAGAATTAGTATGATTTTTGTGTGATATTCGTGAACCAGAAGAAGAGACCAATTTCAATCGAATTCAGTATATGCAGGGAAGGGAGAAAACTGCAATCGGCAGTTTTTCATATCAAATGTTACACTTTTTACCCTCAACTTTTTACACTTTTCATATCAAATGTTACACTTTTTACCAAAATAAAAATTTTCCGCGCTAACCTGGCAGCTCGATCCCAGCCAGGGGCTCTGCCCCTTGGACCTCGCCAGGGGTTGCCGCCCCTTAGACCCCGCTCCCAGAGGCGCTGCCCCCGGACCCCCGCCAAGTATGCACTCCTCGCACCTCCTAACTTGTTTGATGGATATTATGATCAATTGGTCGTTAATCAATCCAATTACACTAAAATATATAACATATTATATGTTGTGAAGTGTTGTATTTTCTTGAGCGGAAGCTAAGCATTAACATTATCCATTCACTTGTTTTTATTTTTATATTTGGGAAATTCCTATGTTGATAATCCAAGGTTGATTTTTTTACGAAAATGCAATTGAATCATGGCTAGACCAATGATCGATCATGCCTTTGATAAGTGTATATAGAGGTGGACGATTGATTGGTCGAATCATAACTTTAAGATAAACGACTTTTTTTTTCATCCTAGCCATCAAAGGAGAAAATTTTTAAGCATTGATACATCTAATTCCTGGTTGTATGACTAAGCCTAGCCTCCATGATTTCTTCTCAAGCTTTGAATCTTGTTGTAACCATAAAGAAGAACTATATTAGAGGGCCCGGGAGATTTAGCCCCAAGGGCACTTCGACACTCAAGTCAATACCAAGTATAACATGGTCAAGCATAAAATGTATGTAAGACAAATGAATAGGCAAGTATAAGAGATGAAGGATTGGAGTAGCTGATGCCTTGTCTACGTTGCATGGAGAGGATCTAATAGAGATGGGTGAAGAGGGAGAAAGAGCAAGTGCTCTAGAGGGAGAGGAGATGAGATGCCAAGTGTGGGTGGATTCATGGGCGAAAAAGATAATCCAAAGCTGTTATGTGATCTTGTATTATAGTGGTAGCTCCTTTCTTAAAAACCCTCTTGTAATTCCTGCTCCTTCCATCTTGGGTACGTTTATCTTCGTGGGTTTCCTCAACTTATCTTGGTTCCCAAGTGGTTTTCTTTTTCATATATCAGGCTAACATCTAGCACAACATCTTTCATCCTTATACAACTGTGTTTAGCTTTAGTAAGATAGATAGGTGTTAACATTCACTTATTGTGATAAAAACAAAATGACTGATTTTGTAAAGTTAACTCTAACACTTTCTCTTTTCTAGAGTTTTATGTCGTGCCAAGGTGTTCTTGCCACAACATCTCTTTGATTTTATTCGAGTGTCTTGATGATAAGAATGGTGTCATTGTGTGGAACGACTTATTTGCCAATGACAAGACTGGCTTCATAGCCAAGAACTCGGGTGCAACTTTTTTCTTATGTTGTTATTGGTCTGTCCTTGTCATATGTCTTTAGCAAGGATGGCATATTATGTTCCTTGTCAACTTTAGGGTAGATGTAAACATACCTATGTCATCATTAGTCAATTAGAATTGTAATTTTGGGACTAGCATACGATGGTTAAAAGAGTAGTATTTGATCACTATGTCAAAAATTTTTGATTAAACTTCTTTTTCTTTTATTTTTTTATCTTTTATATCCTCTTAATTAATTACTATTATTAAAATTTATATTCTCATTTTTATGTTGCATACTCACTAGTTTTTGTTTTATTTTCTTTTAAAACGGTCGTTTTCATCGATTTGGTTCGTAACCTACTTACTTACTTTAGAATTGACAAATCAATTTGGCATTTCCCTCTTCCTAAACCAAATATTAATTTTCTGGTTTTAAAGTATGTATTTTCAGGATGAACTTATTTATAAAGGTTCATATATGAAAGGATCATTAAAAAGATTATTTAAAATACACATTTCCTAACATGATGTATATTAAATTTCTCTCTTCCCTTAAGTTTTGATAAATATCTAGGTTATTGCATTTTGAAGACACAAGAGGTATTTATTAAAATAAAAAGAAATAAAAATGTTAACACGAAAGGGAGATATTTGATGAAACTTCTAAGATTTGAAGATAAAGAGTATGTGTAACACCCCATGAGTAGGGACGTGAGTTGTCCAGCTCAGCGTCGAGGGGCATGGCACATCGTGCCACCTTATCATGAGCGTGGCCGTGAGGGGTGAATTGTGAGGGTGGTCACGGTGGCTTGGCATCTTGAAGTTGTTAAACAACAAATATATTTGGCTGCTAGCTTTAGTAAACTCGTGTATCACATGAGTTTAATAAATAAAATAAAATTTTATTAATTATAAAATAATATTTTAAGATAATATATGATTAAAATCTTCCTTACTATAAATAAAATAAAAAAATTATTTCAAAACAAACGTTTTAAAACTGTCTTTTTTAAAAACATTCTTATTATAACTCTCAATTTTAATTATTTTTTGTTTATAAAAATTTAACTTTTTAAAAACACTAATTATAGAGTATTTCGTATTTTTTAAAAAGTTTGATGTTTTAAAAAAATTTCTTATTTTATAAAAATTTGTTTCTTTAGAAAAAAACATTAATGAAAAGATCTATTTTTTAATTTATTAAAAAATTATTTTAAATTAAAAATTATTTTAAATTAAAAAAATTAAATAATATTATTAGAATTAATATGATTATTTAAAAAAAGAGAAAGAAGTGGGAAAAATTTGATGAGAAGAAATGTGATGCTGTTACGTGTCAATTCTTGTTACTCTTTTATTATAGTAGAAAGATTTTAGATAAAAAAATATTTTCTAGTTTATCCTATTAGTACATACGCATATTTATCTAACACAGGCAAGTAGGGAATTTACACGGTCGTGTAGCACTAAAACATGTTTTGTGGGAATCTGCAGCCTACACAACCTAGTCACTTATCCTACACGCCCATGTGCGAGCCAGGTTTTTAACCTAAATTCACTCTCATTTCAACATAGCTTTTATTTTCTCTCAAACCCTAGCCTCCCTCATCCTTTTTGGTAATTCTAGGTCTACTTTAAGGGGGCGTTTGGTTGGAAGGAATGGAATGGAATTGAGAAACTAGTATAATTTTCAAGTAAAATTATGTTTGAGTGAGTAATTAAAAGTAAACCCAAGGGAATGTTCAAATTCCCTTGGTACATTCCCTTGGTTGTGTGATTTCAAAATCCTTCCACCTAGAGAGGGAATTTGAATTCCCATAACCAAGGAAATTTGAAATCCCATAACC
Organism: Flaveria robusta; assembly: GCA_025506415.1. NCBI lineage: Eukaryota > Viridiplantae > Streptophyta > Magnoliopsida > Asterales > Asteraceae > Flaveria > Flaveria robusta. The sequence goes on along the minus strand of CM046460.1, from coordinate 17,854,761 downwards.
AAGGGAATTTGAGGTGAAGCATTCCCTTGGGTTTACATTTCATTACCCACTTAAACATAATTTTGCTTGAAAATTATACTAGTTTCTCAATTCCATTCCATTCCATTCCATTCCATTCCATTCCTTCCAATCAAACGCCCCCTAAGAGTTTTTGAGAGATTTAAAAGACAAGATTGAATATATCACACTTTTAAGGAGGATCTAACATTATCCACCTCATTTTCGTTCGATTTGGTTTGAATTCTTTTAGATCTACTATGAGTTCTTTTATGTTCTTGAGTTTTGGGTGTGTTTTTTGTAAGTATTATGGGCTAAATTCATACTATCACATAGATTTGAAGAAAGATAACATGTTTTAACAACTTGTACATGATTTTTGTTGTTGTTTATGTTGATGTCATAATGAAACTTGCTTATTCTTTAATAATGATTTGTGGTTGTTCTAGTTTGATGAAATGTTTAATCTTGTGAGTGTTGTAAGCATATTATGTTAAAAAAACCTCATGTTTTTTACAACACTTATAGATATGATTGGATCTTTTGTGTGTAGTTCATGACATTTGACTAGAAATAATAAATGAAGATTGGATGTTTAGTAAAATTAGGTAAATATGTATCTTTATGCTTATGTTTAAGAAATCATGAAGTATGTCATAAATCTCTCTTGTCATTGGTTATAAATTGGTTTTGTAATCATGGTATGATGTTCATGAATTGAAGGATGATTATAGTTTTGTCTATTTTACTTAATATGAGGTGATTGTCATGTATTTATCCTGTTAACTTAACAACAAGGTTTGTGAAATTAGATAATCCTTATGGGAATTTAATTCATCTTTCACATTGACATAATTATATCATTCACTTTTCATTGCATAACTTTAGGTGTCAATTGTGTGTTTATCGTTTTAACTTTCCGAAAGATTATATGTCTGGGTATCCTTGATGGGGTTAGGGCTACCGCATGTATCATGTGTAAAAAACTTAATCTCACCTTGAGTTTTTGTTAATTGTAATTGGTATGCTAAATGAAGTCAAAGTCCAAGTGGTACATTTATTGATTGTGTATCTTCATCTTTACTTTCTTGCTCTGTTAGTTCAATTTGCTAATTATTCTAGTTAATTTTAATATTTATAAACTCAAACTTAATTGATCGGTTAAATAGTGATGATGGCTTTGGTTTAGTATTAGAAGTCATTGTATCCGCGAATTGATACTTGGTTTTTACCTCAATATACACTACTATGTGATATATGCACTAGTCTATCGTGTGTACTTTATCCAACGGTGAAATCGTTTTTTTATTAAAACTTAACTGTGAGAAAAATCCTTATTAAAAATCTATATATGTTTACACTCATCATATTCTAATAATTGAAATTAGACATTACAAATAATAATAATAATAATAATAATAATAATAATAATAATAATAATAATAATAATAATAATAATAATAATAATAATAATAATAATAATAATAATAATAATAATAATAATAATAATAATAAATAAACAAATAATGTACAGTTATACCGTAGAAATAATAAAAAACAAAAAGTATTTAAAATCAATTTTCTATGTTTTCATTACAAGACAAGAAAAAAATGCAAATAGATGCAAATTATTGTTTCCATAAGAATAATTAATGGAGGGATATGGCTTTGTTTAACTACCAAAAGTGTACTTAAGCAAATTATTTATATACATGAAGAAATCACGTCATATTTATATACACGAAGATGTTAATAGAACATAACCTTTAATTGCATATTAGAATGAAACTGAAGTTATGAAAGGCATTTCAGTTAGATGTTGTTATAGCTAAACATTGCTCCTTAACGAGACTAATCCCACGTCAAGGATTCAACTTAGTCGAGCAAAACCTAAGGGGATGTTTGGTTGGAAGGAATGGAATGAAATGGAATTGAATTGAGAAACTAGTATAATTTTCAAGTAAAATTATGCTTGAGTGAGCAATTAAAAGTAAACCCAAGGGAATGTTTCACCTCAAATTCCCTTGGTTGTGGGATTTCAAAATCCTTCCACCTAGAGAGGGAATTTAAAATCCCACAACCAAGGGAATTTGAGGTGAAACATTCCCTTGGGTTTTACATTTCATTACCCACTTAAACATAATTTTACTTGAAAATTATACTAGTTTCTCAATTCCATTCCATTCCTTCCAACCAAACGCCCCCTAAAGCTCAAGGGCTTATTGTTTGGCTACCATAAGATTTGCTACTATGAAGGATTAGCAGTTGTGTGAAGTACTAAAACAGACTAGATCATTGCTAAGGATTGTAATCCCACAACTAAAGAATAACTAATTAACACTATAGACACACGCTAACCACCTAAGATTATGAAGTAAACTCTAACAAAATCAAATTATAACTTAGAATCGCCTGAGCACCAACAAGAAGATGTATCTCGTGCTAGCGTAGCCTACAATGAACCCACTAATGAATCAAAAATATCCTAACAAAGTCTTAGATCCTTTTATTCAGACCTAATTCTAAGGTAGCACATCTAATGAACCAACTATACCACTGAATTCATTATCACCCGCTTAAGTACCATGCCTTAGATTGACAACTAAAAGTCAGCAATCTAGAAATAGCTAAAATTAGCCGAGTATTCTATCTACCAAGATCAATAATAACCACAAGAATCGTAGATATAGTCAATAGGAAAAACATACAAGCACATCATAAAAGATAAAAATAAAATTAAAGCTTTACTAAAATAAACGCATGCTCATAAGTAAAAGTCAAAACAAATCAAGATTAATCCAAAGTAGATGATAAAATTTAACTAGTCGATCATATTGGTAGAATAACAAATAATGGAGTATCAGAACAAAGAAGATGAATCTTGATTTGTAAAAGACTCAATAACCCAAAGTACTCGTTCGCCTTAACAACTATAGCCATTGGGCTATTATTCAACATAATATAAAAATAAATAAATAAAGGCATGTGCATGATTAAAATTACAAGCTTCCCATGGAGACATTGTTTGAATCAAACATTATCATATCTAGGGCTGGCAAAATGGGTACCTGTTTAGACACGATAAGACCTGTTTAGCAAAAAAGTGCACTATGCATTTTTTTACTTTTTTAAAATAATTAAAATTAGGAGTCTTGGATTTATCATTTCTTCTTCTTGATACCTAAAACATATAACTGTCACACTCAAACCACCAAATCTAAGTGTTAAAGGTGTCGTTTTCATGTTTGATACTTGTGTTAATCGCGTCGTCTGTAACCTGTTAAACACGATAAAACACGATTTGCCAGCTATTGATTCATATCATAGTCAATAACATAACAAACTTAGTTTGCACAAACATAGAATTTGAAATCCGAAGAAAACAAAAGATGAATAGCAGAAATCTAGTCGATTAGCGTGAATACACGTTAATAGAATGATAGATTTTCTCTTAAACAGTGTTTTCCCGCCATAAACTAGAGTGTATTACAAGATGTGCCTCTCTCTCCTGATTTATTGTCAATATATAGCCGTAATTCATATCACCTTATTTGGGCAGTGGGCTTTTGTCTTCAAAACATGGGCTTACACTTGAATCCCTTTAACCCGTGTCATATTTTTTTCTCAATTAAATCACCATTTTGATTAAAATTTGTATAACTAGTTGTATTCCACCCGCAGTTTCACGGCGTGATTAAATCTATTTTAAAAACAGTTTATTGTGGCTGAAAACGACCATTTACTACGCCAACACAATAAACCAACTCCATAATTTCATCATACATGTGAAACAAAAATAAAGCTAACATTACCCGCATAAAACGAAAAATACATACAAACATATTAACGCGATCAACATAACAGCAACACCAACACAAACCACCAACGACAGTCATTTAGGGTTCACATAGACTAAGAAAGGAGACCTCGTTGTGGCTGCACCCAAGAAGAATGTCAAGCCCCAAACAACAAAGACCTAGACTTCCTTAGCATCAAAGTCTCAACCAAATCCAACTAAATTAGACGATCAATGGTGATCTACAGTCCCGCACACACACACACACACACACACATATATATATATATATATAAAGCATGCATAAAAAAAATCATGAAAACCATGAAAAAAACCCGAGAGTTTCAGTGTTTGTAGCTTTGAGCTCTCGGATGCCTACTTGTGCCAGGGCCATCATCATCGAGCAATTAATCGACTATAGACAACAATACGCACGATTGATTCTAGAGTATACCACCAGAAAGCAAACATAGCCCACAAATGTGTTCAAAAAAAGCACCCGCCAAGAAACACGGGTCCAATCGGAGCCTTCATCGGCTGTAAGCGGTGGCCGATAGGCTTACATGCCGAATCAGAGAAACACCACTAAGGTATAACAGGGACGCCATGCCGAATACGACGGGAACCCCCCAAAACCCTAGCTGGTGGGGTCGAATACGGCAGGAACCAAAGAAGGGAAGAAAGAGAGAGAAGAACGATTGTACCACAGTCGCCACCACCGCAACCGTGCCCCTCTCTAGAAAGTAATTGTGGTCAAAAAAAGCAAATCAGTGCCAAAAATAAGCGGCAGGGCGGGGATGGCTAAAACCGGCGGCCAAACCCCCAAAAATAGTGGCAAGGCCGGCGGTTGAGCACAACTGAGATCTGGCCTCTTTATCTCTCTCTACAAATTTTGGACAGATAGTGAGGGGGAAAAACAACAGAGGCGTTCGTAGTGTCCTACCACCACCATCACCGCCGTCGCCGCCTGCGGCCCCACCTCAACCTAAAATGGGAGGCAAGGCGGCGACCGACGTCGACACCATCTCCACCCGTAACCGCCATGACCGCCATCATCGTCGTCGACATCAGCAGCAAGAAGGAGGCCAACGGTTACCATAGTCGCCGGCAACAAAATAAAACATCAATCATCGGTAATAGCGGCGGTGTTACAGGGCGGCCAAACGGAACATCACCATTGTAACCGCCTGCATGGTGGCGGCCACCCACCCTCTAATCTCCATCTCCATCGTAACATAACAAAGAACCCCCTCTCTCCTCCGATGGTTGCGACGGTGCAGGCGGCGGCGATGGACGGGGAAGAGGGCGGCGAATGTTGAGTGACTCTCTCTAACCACAAAAGAACCCGGTACAAATAAGATGGGACTCCTCATCTTTCATACTTAAAAAACGTGTCTGTGGCCAAAATTGAATAATAAAAACTTTCCTATTGCTAGGCTTGCTTTTTTCATAGTAGGTAATATGCCATCTAAGTCCACGTGAACTCCAATGTGCAAAGCATCCAAATATGATTTCTTGAACATGACCTGATTTTGTATTACCTATTGACATTAAACCATTTAAGATTCAAGAATGCTATTTTATAGCTATTATTGTTTTGGCTACCATTGTTGATATCATGTCTAAGGTAAATGGTAGCTGTTATATATGTTTCTATAGATATATATGTTTCTATAGAGAGAAATGCATGTTTAAGTTATTTCAATTTGAATTATGACTACTTGCTATTGAAACTATAAAATATGCACACACCTGCATATGGTTATTTTGCATATGGATCTTCACATCGTTTTACAATAGTTAGTAATCACAATTATCACCTTAGCTGCAATAATATAGAGCTAAAGAGGCATATTGTACACATGTTAGTTGCAGGTATTTTTTGTCAAAAGAAGCAAATAAAATAGAAAGATCAGAACAGAAATTCATTATCACGAGGGGAAGAGAGAGTGTCGAAAGTGATCGTTACAATGTCATAGGTGATAGTCTTCTACTCCCATAGCAGTCTCTCTTCTGACCACCTCGAAAGAGCAATAATGATAGTCAAGGTGCTAGGTTTCACGATAAGGTAGTCGCTTAGTTTTGGTGCCATAGGGATGTGTTATGATGGTATTTCACTTTCCTCCATTTAACGAGGAAGTGGTAGACGATGTCTGTATCATTGACAAAAACTAGCCCGCATCACCAAATTATTACTTTTTTTCTAGCGTATTTGCACTTAAATTGTTGTTTGTTTTCTTATTATGGCTTAAATTGCAGATGGAAACTATAATAGAAGGTATGTGATGCGTTTTTAAAGTTGAGGATTGTATTTATAAACTATAGAACTTATGAACCTAATGTATGTGAAGGCTTCTATTGTTGTCTTTTCCTAGGAACAAAGTCGTAGATTAAAGTTTTAAGCTTTAATACAAATATCTCTTTTGACCCTCATGATAACTATATATACTATTCTTTCTAATTACTTTTGTACATATGGATTCTAAGTTTAATATTGATTATGTTTTAATTTTAGTTTGAACCACAATTTTTTTGTCCTTTTTATTTTGAGTTAAATTCTAATGAATTCATGTGTTCTGCACTTCAAAGAGATTTTAAATAGTTTGACCTAATTTTGTTATACAGTCTTATTATTTGGAAGTTTTAAAGAAAGTAACATGGGAGTGGAATATAGGTTGACTAGCTTTAGTAAACCCGTGAATTATACGGGTTGAATAAATAAACTATTAAATATAATAGAAATTTCTTAAGTATAAAATGATATTGCAAGATAAAATATGATTAATTGCGTATGACTAAAAACTTGAAGTAATAAAACAATAATATAACCTTTTTAACTTTTGTTTTTAATTTTTTTTTTAAATTAAACATTTTATTTTAAACAAACCGTATTAAAATACGCCATTGTTAAAAGTTCCTTATTAGAACTCTTAATTTTAATTATTTTTAGTTTATAAAAAACTTACTTTTTAAAAACACCAGATTTAAAATATTTTATATTTTTAAAAAGTTGATGTTTTAGAAAAAAATCTTATTGTATAAAAATTGGTTTATTAGAAATAACATTAATAAAAAGATTTTTTTCATAATTTATTAAAGTACCATTTTCAATCTAAAAAAAGTTAAATAATATTATTAGTAATTAATGTAATTATTTAAGAGAATAGAGAAACGAAAATTTTTTAATGATAATGAATGTGATGTTAGCACGTGTTAGTTGTAGTTACTCTATTAGAATAGAAAGATAACTATAATAATCAATTAATAATAATAATAAATATGTTAGTTTGGTCAAAATAATAGTTTATAAAATTGTAAATTAATGTTACAATTTTAAATTTCATTTTGTTACATTCATTAGATCAAATAAAAAGAATTTAACGTGTATCAATTAGGAAACAAAATTAAAAACTTAATTAAACAATTGTTCTTTTACGAATGCAATTAAAACTCATAAATTTGATTATAAGTATGTGTTAATAATTAGTGGAGTTGATTGTGATCATATATGTTTATAAGCTTACTTGTATTACACGGGTTGAATAAATAAAATATTAAATAAAATAAAATTTTATTAATTATAAAATAACATTCAATGATAAGATACAATTAAAATTACATATGAGTAAGAATTGTAAGTGATAAACAATGATATTAATTTTTTAAACTTTTGTTTTTAAGCTTTTTTTTTTCAAAAAATAAATTAAATATTTTTTTAAAAACAAACTGTCTAAAAAAATAATCATTTTCAAAAATTGTCTTACAATAACTCAATTTTAATTATTTTTTATTTATTAAATTTATAATTTTTAAAAACATCAATTTTAAAATATTTCGTATTTAAAAAGTTTGATGTTTTAGAAAAATTTCTTTTTATAAAAATTTGTTTCTTTTAAATAACATTAATAAAGAAATTTCTTGCTTAATTTATTAAAAAATTGTTTTTAATTTAAAAAAAGAAAATCATTAGTAATTAATGTAGTAATTAATAGGAGAGAGAAGTGAGAAAATTTTGATAAGGATGAACGTGGTGATGACATTTGTCATTTTTAGTTACCCTTTTATTATAATAGGTAAATAGGTAGATGTGTATTCAAAATTTATGCTTAGCTTTTGAATCATTTTTGAAAAGCTCATTAAAAATAAAGTGATTGAAATAACTCAAATCTATAAAATGAGACTTTTTTGGTGAATTACGGTGATGTGTACCTGTGACAATGAGTCGATATAAATATAGTGGTGCGGTCTTTTATGGAGGTGGTTGTGCTTTTTGCTCTCTTGGCCGCCACTATTTATCTTCGGTATCGTTTGGTATTCTCAAAATTGGGGGTTGTGGCGGTGGATATTTCTATGGTTGTGGTTCTACCTCCCATTCATGGTAGAGATGGACCTAGTGGTGGCCATACACTTGCCATTCAATGCCATGATGGTTATTCTGAGCCACCTTTACGGCCCCTACTCATCTTTTTTCATAGGCTGATTGGTTGAGTCAATGATGATGACCATTAGCTCATATAAAGCTTTGTTATACGATCGGCTTTGCATGTTTTGTTTTTTAATGTGTCGGTGATGATGAACCATTGTCCATTTGAGACCTTTGATTGTTTTAATACCTTTAGGGTTATGATTATAGAGCAAAAATGATGTCGGTTGCCATGGCTTGACAACCGTTTAAGGTATTCAGTTACAATCGAACATCGGTATTGAGCTTTAGCATAGGTATTATTACACTAGGACATGCTATTAAAAAGCAAACCAAAGTAATAGTACACTGTTGTGGTCATGGTTATTTTTTTTTTTTTGTGGATTTGGCCTCTGTTGTGAAATTCAATGCTTGTTGAAATATTTTATTGCGGTGTTATGTTGTAAGCAGATTGTATTCTATTTTTGTTGATTTGATTATGTCACACCCTCAAAATCCACGTGCGGAGTTTAACCGCGAGGCATGTGAACAAACCAGGATCCAAGTCATTAGTTACTTAGAACGACACTATATGTAACATTAAAACTTTTCAGAGTTTAAAACTTTAAAACTGTGCGGAAGCGTTTTGTAAATAAATCAAACCCAATGTACTTAAAGTGTAACATTGGCAAAAACACGCGTCAAACCATTGTTTATAGTAAATAACTTCAAAACCAAACGTTAAGTCAAATATACTTGGTTGAGATGCATGTTGGACTCGTGAAGTGCTCCTACTGGCAACCGAAGCTAATAACTTGATAATAGCATACTAAAAGAGTCAACACAATGGTTGGTGAGTTCAAGAGTTTGCGTTTAACATAATCAGTGATAGTTATAAAACATATAAATAATGCATTGAAATAGATAGCTAGTCTATATTCATAAGTAATAACCATAGTGATTTCGCGATCGAAGCTGACTGTGTTTGTCTGTTTGCCTCCCGCCACGACATACGGGGTCGTGACGCTTTTAGTTGTTTAGGACAATATTGCACCCGCTTGACCTCCAGTCTTACAGGTGGAGCTTGTCAGACCCAGTAGTACTACCCAAGATTTCCCGCTAGATTTCTTAATTAACGATCCGAAAGTGTGAGGTCTTTCAATGGTATACAACACTATGTTAAACTATGCATATTTCATAATCGTAAAGCGTTTGTAAACAAGTATGCTATCTTCCCAAAAAAGAATGTTTAAAAGCGGGGCATGAACTCACCTGATGAACAAATCAACAATAAATGCAAAGCTTGCAATGAGAGAAAAGACAACCCGTCAAAATGACAAATTTGACAACCCTAAGTGTTCAACAACACCTTAACCCTAGGGTTTTGAAACCAAAATGACACATTTGACCTAGTTGACCCGTTTGACCAGTTGGTGACTTGTTACTTAAATTCTTGATTGATCAAGTTTAACATCTCATAACACATTATTACCATGTAAGCTTTTCACATAGATCACATCATCAATCTTAGATTCTATCAACATCATCATACCAACATAGATCATCATATAGCATATTTCATCATACAACACTTGCAAATCTAAACCCAACATCATGCTCAACACAAACATAATTACATCACAACTAGTAATTCATACATTGAATCTAATCATGCACTACATGCCATGTGAAGCCACTCACGACTTTACATCCTAAACCCTGCCAATCCTACTAAGTAGGGGCCTCAGATTCGCACGCGTGTATGACGATCATTATCACATTAACCAACACAAATCACTCCAATTAACATACATCATAATGATCTATTACAATCCCAAACATGATTCATAATTCTCTACCCTTAACCACATCACACCAAAACCCATGGAACCTAGATTTCTCAAGCAATTCATCCAACATTCACATGATCCAATTTACACATTCCAATACCTTAGAAATCATCAATAAGCATTCTAGCATGACCCTAGTATCATAAACATGCCCAATTCACAAAATCCAATGATTCATATCAATAAAGTGTCCCTTTTGGGAAAGTCATGACCAAATTCCATCTATCAACCAAATCTTTCATAAATTCATCAACTTTGTGACTAATCAAGATCATAGGAACCATTTAAGCACACTAAACATTTATAATTCATCAAATCCCTAATTCTCATGAACAAAAGTTTCCATTTATAGCAAGGTATGAACAACCATTCAAATCCATGAATTTCTTGCGTAATACACATAAACTAACATCAACACAATTCAACTAACATCAAAACATCATTAAACAACATCAATTTCGACTTTAATCATGTCAATTGAACTAGACTTGTTCTTGAATCAAAAACTATGAAAAACCAATCAAAATCTTACCTTTAATCGTGTAATGATCAAGTATGGCTCTTGCTAACACGTTGTAGTACTCAAAACTAAGCAAAATCGCTTGAGTATTGTTGTTCTTGATCAAAAAATCGCAAATAGAGAGGATGGAGAAGGGAGGTTACGGCCAAAGGGCATTTGGGGGCTAGGGTTATCTTTTTTTTTTTTTTGTTTAAATATGGTAAGTAATTCCCTTTTACCCCTTTCAACTTTTATAAATTGTAAAACCAACTTTTTTTAACATTTTTAAATCCTTTTTCATGTCTTATTGTTAAAACTTAGTAAACCAACTAATAACATACAAGATAAATAGTTATAACCATCCATAAGCATTTTATAATCCACATAGTCACATGCTAAGGCGAAATTCGTAACTTAGAAGAACAACCCTTACCACCTTGCTTCACATAACCACATAATAGTTATCAAGATTATAATCATTCAAGTTAACATTAGTTAAACCAATATTAGTTATTTGTTAGGTCACCAACGTTCAATGAAAACTAGTGTGTGCTCACGACACGTGTATGCAAGACCTAACGGAACTAATGGAGTTTGGTAACGGAAAATTACCGGATGTCACAAATTATCTCATAAAGACTAATTTGTCGATAATGATAAACATGAGTTCGTCTGAGACGTATTGTAGTTCCAACACAAAGATTGAGTCGGTTGCTGTGGCTTGGCATTTTAGGGGATGCATTGGGTTAGAGGTTGCGACGATTTGTGAACGTGGTGGTTGTTTCCATGGTGTTTGTTGGTCTCTATCACCGAAGAAGGGCCAGGTGGCAAATGTTCGACTCATACAACCCTCAAGTTACGATCATCGGAGGTGGGGTGGTAGGCTGTCATCGGAACTATGTAGAGGATGGAGTTAGTGAAAGACGGAGATTTATCAGGGGAGAGAAATTGTATGTTAAAAGTGATTTGAAAAATAAGGAGAGAAAGAGAGAGGGTTGTTTGTGAGGATATTTTTGTAGATTTTCAATTTTGATAAAAAAAATATGATATAAATTGCAGGCTAAGTTGCAGATGCGAGTTCGCATTTCCAAACTCCATTACTTTTTTTTTTCTTTTTCTAATCACACTTGCATTTTAAAGTAAGCTATCAAAAAAGAACTTACATAATTTCAAACTTGAAAATATGGATTTTCCTTTTATAAAATTTTATGGATATTAATTGAGTTAATTGTTATTTTCGTCCCCGATTTTTGGTCTATATTGTTATTTGAATCCAAAAAAGTTTTTTTTTCTTTTGGGTCTTTAACATTTTAAAATATTATTATTCTCATTAACTTAGTTAATTATGTTCATTAAGTAAGTGACATTTAAACCATTATACAAATAAAAAGCTTAAATAAAATAATTTGTATAATGACTTAAATGCCTTTAACTTAACAAACATAATTAACTAAGTTAACAAAAATAAATAAAAATAATAAATTTTTAAAAGGTCAGGGACCAAGAAAAGGAAAAAAAAACCTTTTTTGAATAGAAATAAAAATACAAACTAAAATTCTAGGGCGAAATGAACTCTTAATTTTATAATAGTATTGTGTTTTCTAAAACTTCTAGTGTTGTAAAGATGTATCCAAAAAAGAGTTACAAGTAAGTTTGCTTTTATATACGTTTATTTAGGTCAATAGCATTGTCAGCCTTAGTTGGTTTGGTTCGTGATGTCACATGTTACTTGGTCTTATCAAATATGGTTGAATCCTCTCTCCCTCCCTCAGTTTCATAGTTTATACCATTTTTTCTTTTTTATTTATTTTTCTTTTTTTCAAATATTTTGTTTCCTTTTTTCCAGCTTTTATTTATTTATTTTTTTTGTTTCAAGTTTTTTTTACTCCATCTTGATTTCATTACGGTTTATTTTTTATTTCCTTTTGTTATTTCATATTTAAATAAATACAATCACGATGGACAATTATAAGTAAAAGTTCAGGTAACAATCTATGTCTACGTCCCCGTCGCGAAACGCAGATTAGAATCTTGTTTGAAACAACCTACACGTTTTGAAAATTGAGTTTATCTAATCCACATTTCTCACATGGATGTTTAATTATTTATAGTTTGGCTCACGATACACACGTAACCATCAATAGAATATATAGATAAGGTTTTTTTCTCAATTCATAAACATTATCGCTTCTATAAAAACCAGAACTAAACATTCCACAAATAACCAAAGTTCCCATTGACCTCCAACCAGATCCGGGTCGGGTCCTTCTGGTGCACCACCGTAACCGGCGCTCGGACCTCAATTTTCCGATCAACCACCGCCACCACCACCACCTGCAACCTTACAATTATGTGGAAATACATATGGATCCCCATTTTGATGTCTCTACAAACTAGTTTCGCTAAAGCTGAATCCACCATCTACTTGCCTACTGGTTCTGTTTCTGTGATGAGTTCCACGTGTCCGGCGCCGGAGCCCGGCCTCAACTACCGGCCGATCATCGGAATCGTCAGCCATCCCGGCGATGGCGCCTCCGGCCGGCTTAGTAATGCTACTAATGCGTCGTATATTGCTGCTTCGTATGTGAAGTTTGTTGAATCTGCTGGTGCTAGGGTTATTCCTCTCATATACAATGAGCCTCTTAAGAATCTGCAAGCTGTAATTCCTACATCCTTATAAAATTTTCCATTTTTCTACACTTCAACTGGATTGATCTGAAATTTTACCTTCAGGAGTATTTGATATGATTAGTTTGAGCTTCTAGAGTAGGTGGATCTGTTAGTTTAATCCGTGGATAATTTACCGCTTGCTAGAGTTTGACTTATTGTATGGTTGTGGCTAATTACCAAATCGGGTACAGTTGTCAATTTTGAATGTGATCACGAATATTGATGATTCTGATAAAAGAAAACACTAGAATTGCATGTTAATTTAGTTGATTTAACTCGTAGTGTGATTCATTCTAGCACAATTGTTTAGAGATTTGTGTGTTATGGTTTTTCCTTGTGTGAAGGCTTGAGTTTGTGTTTGTTTCTAGCAAATTTCTGAATTTGGGCATGCACATTTAAATGTGTTTGGGGTTTGGGTGAAGTTAACTTGTGCAGTTGCATTGCAGAAACTCAGTTTGGTGAATGGAGTGCTTTTTACAGGTGGATGGGCTAAGGGTGGCCTCTACTTTGATGTCATTGAGGGAATTTTTAAGGTATCTGCACTTTCTTAAACAACTACATGCAGACAATAGTAAAGTGGGGTGATTAGGTTTCTTTTAACTTGCCAAAAAGAGTGTGATCTTACTAATCTTTTTGAAGCCAAATTTGAATTTTTACAGTAATGGGCACCTTTGAGTCGTGCCGTTAACGACTAAATATTCATATGGTTACCCCTGTTAGAAAACGACCTCTTTGCAATTGGAATACACAAGTCATAACCTTTTGATTCATAGTCATGCACTCTTAACTTTATTGGCTTCTTTTTATTTCTCTACTTTTGCAGCACGTCCTGAAGAAGAACGATGCAGGTGAACATTTCCCATTGCTTGCAATATGCTTGGGATTTGAACTCCTAACGATGATTATTAGCAAGGTAAGCCGTTTCAGCCATTTATTGCAGTTTGTTCATAATACAATTGTGAAATTTGTAAAGCCATTTTGTATAGGCCTATTAGCACTGCTTTTCACTGTTCATCCAATTTTGACTGCACTTTTCTACCTTCTTCAAAATTTTTATCGATTTGGACATACCTTTTTCATATACAATTATTAGAATATGTTCCAATGGCTAAAGTTCAGTATGTCTTGAAGTTGAAAGAATGAAAAGGCCGAATGCATGTCATTGACTCTGCGGGTACTTCTTTTTCATATAGAATAGTTGATGTCTGTACTTGTTTGTTTAAAGAGCTATTATTCACTATTACTTGATATGGAACAAATTTAATTAAATTACTATCCTTTTCTGTTCAATCTGATTTTCCTTGATTTAGGTATAACTTTTCTTTTCGTTTATGTCACTAGAACAATAGCATCCTTGAAGACTTTAGTGCATCAGATCAAGCATCTACTCTCCAATTTATGAAGAACATTAATATTGAAGAAACAATGTTTCAAAGGTATTACATGTCTGATGTCTGGTAGTTTGCTGGTTTATTTTTATTTTTTTAACTTCTAATGTTGAGAAGATTTCTGGTATAAAAGATAGATTAATGTTATTAAACAAACATCGTCTCGCGTTACCAGAAAGAACTTGATAAAAAGAGAATAAATGTTAGCTGTTTGACTGTTTTTTAATATTATTAGCAAAGGCTGTTGGTTTGTACTTGACAAGTATTACAGAATGCCCTTTTCTTTGCAACAGTTTTACCATTTATAACTAAATGATAAGTTAATGTTTTTGTTTTTCTACAGATTTCCTCCTGAGTTGATTTCAAAGTTGAGCATAGAATGCCTCGTGATGCAAAACCATAAAGTGAGTTCAAACATTATAACTTACACAAAAATGACTTTAGTCCCGAACTCCCGATTAACATATTTGAATACATGAAAGTGAGCCTATGGAAAGAGATTTTCTAATCCTAATTTCTGAATTTGATTTATAATTGTAACAGTATGGCATATCACCAGAAACATTTCAAGGTAACACAGAACTATGCAACTTCTTCAAAATCTTAACTACTAGTACCGACCAAAACAACAAGGTGCGTATCCTTCATATCGATTATGGAACCATTATTAACTGAATTTTTCTAAGGCTCAAAGATCTAAATTTAAAAAGGAAAATGAATTGATCAGGTATATGTATCTACGGTTCAATCAGAAAGCTATCCTGTGACTGCTGTCCAGTGGCACCCAGAGGTAATTGGTTTATGGTTTTTATATGTCTGTGCCTTACGTTTTGTTGATTATGTTAGAATGCAACAATCAGCACATCATATCTTTGGCATGAAATATAATAGTATTTATTACTAGTTATGCGCCATTAAATACAGGCCAATCTTATAAAAATGTCATGATGCAGAAAAATGCCTTTGAGTGGGGCTCATCAGTGATTCCACATTCAGATGATGCAATCCAAGTGACTCAACATGTTGCCAACTTTTTCATAAGGTCTCCTGATTATTCAAATGTTTAATTCAGGTTTTCCTAGCAGTTTAATACATTGAAAAGACTGCATTTGTGGGTCTAGAAAGTGCTTTTTTTTTATTAGCTGCCTTGCTGTTGTTGTCGCCAGGAAGAAGTTCAATCCATGGGTAAGAACTTCTTTCTGGCTTGCTGCTGACAGCTCCAGCTAGACTTTATGTCATGCTTGTTGCTGGTAGCTCTATCGCTGCCTTCTTGTGCTAACCCAGGGGTATTCCATTTAAGAAAAACACGGCTATTCATATGGGTGGCAGTTACTAACATGTCATGAAAATAATCATGTTTTGGTTGTCACATCTAACCCGTTTAATTAACAGGTTGTGTTCGGGTTGACCTGTTTAACCCATTTGATTAAACGGGGTGTGTTCAGGATAGCCTGCTTAACCTTTTAATTTGTTTAACTCTTTAATTAAACATGTCGATAGCCAATTTGTTAAATTTCTTTTTTACAACATACCATCCCGTTAAGTCGTTAACAACTTGATCACAACCTATCAAACTTTTATACGGGTTAAATTAGTAGTGTTCTGGTTACATTGTGTAAGGGTTAGGGTTAATGTCTTTGAGATAAAGAAATGTATTGGTCATGTTTGGTCGGACGATTCAACCTGCCAACCTGACATGATTACCACCCCTTGCTATTTCCACACCTGTGGGGTGGTGAATTAGATCATAAGACGACCCTCGTTGCCATAGGCTCCTTGGGGAGGGGGTGGTTGTCATTTTAGATATATATCATCTCAAAGCAAAACTAAACTTCAGGTTTTGAGCGGTGAAATGTGTAATGAGAGATTGTTTTCGTATTTACAGGGAGGCTAGAAAATCATTCAACAGACCACCCAACGAAGAAGTGCTGGCTAACCTTATTTACAATTACAGCCCCACTTATTGTGGGACCGCGGGGTAAGTTTTCTGCTCTATTCAACATAGCCAATTAAGATAAAGGAACCTTTTTGTGCAACAACTACAAGTAACAACCTTGGCTTATGTTGGCTGTCCATATGAACAATGTAACAGGAGTCCAGATCTATTATCCTGCTTTGTATGTCCAATTTGCATTATATGATTTTAGTATACAGTGTATGATACTATGTTGTACAAATGCACAATACGAAGTCTGGACATCAGATCTCAACTCTCAACTCGCGTATCAGGTTGCTACGAAGAACATACTATTAAATTTTTTATGTTTTTTTTGTCTGTGTGCAGGAAAGGATATGATGAGGTTTACATCTTCTCCGACGCTGAAAAGATTGCACGACTGTGATTAATGTGATGTGTTGCATGGAATGTTTGTATCATGAATTGATGTGTCTGAGTAGACGGCACATATGTGTTTAAATCATTGATGTATAACATGCTTTGTATATATTATTAAAACATGAATTTCGTTACATTTATGGTAAATATGTTGTATTTAAAGGTTGCCAAACGTTATATAATTCACGTGAAATAATAATAAACTAGATAAAATAATTAGCATGTGACATTGAGTGGTTAAAGAGTGATTATAAACAAGCTATTTGTAATGTGCGTAGAATTTGATTTGGTACAACCGTAGCTCTAATGTTGATCAATATTAATGTGTTTCGAGTGTTGATAAAACGTTAAATTGGTAAAATTTATATGTAAACATATATATATTTAATATATTAAAAGAATCATATGAACAATAGGCCGGTTTAAGTTTTTATAGGCTTGTGAGACTAGTCAAGCTTGATATATAAAATTTACTTGAGCTTATTTATTATATGAACTTCAATATAAGATCAAGTTTATTAAGCTCGAATTGATTTGAGTTTTAGCGAGCTGGCCTTGATTAGCTCATGAATGACCCAACTCATTTGTAACCTTGCTTTAAATCCAGATACAATTACCAAAGATTCAAAGAAAAAGCATGTAGTCTAATGATATCAAGGTGTTAAAATGATGTTTCATTTAACGTCGAGAGCTATATACTATTATTGCAAATTACGTAGGTTTAGTAGTATATTCAGTAAACGTATTTGTGCGCTTGTTAAAGAAAAATCGAGGTTATGTTGATTTAATGATTTATAAAATGGACGTTACTGAACCGGGTGTTATAAAACCGGCACTTAAAGACTAAAACAGCCCATTTCGAACCGGTCCAAGGAAGGCACGTGTGTTGGTGCCGGCACGTGACAACGGACTCGAAGGAGTCCCTGTGGATTAGCATAAATACATAAGATACGATTTATACGATCAATATGATTATCAGACGAGGGAAAAATATCGAAAAAGAAAAGCGTTGAAAGGAAATGGCGGGAAATGAATAATATTCAGGGAAGAGAAGCAATTTAATCTTGTAATTGCTGCAATTTGTAGGTTTAAAATTGTTAAATCCACTTCAGGAATCATGGCCGACATCGAAACCCTAGGTGTTCTTGATGAAATTCAAGCACTCGTCTCCGATAAGCTTCAAGTGGTACGTCTTTGATATTGAACTGTAGGTTGAAATTGGAAACAATCTTTATCAAGCTTGTTTGTAGTATGCTGTTTTTTGGTTGCTTTTGTTGTCAATTTGTGTTTTAGAGGAATAAATTTCTAATTTTGTATGATTGGAGTATGCTATGAACTCGTAAATCTCACTTCTATTTGGGATTTCGATTATTTACACCAAGAAACCCTAAAAGCACTTGGTTTGGTACTATGGTTAATATGTGTCTTCAAATCTGTGGTTGTTGTTTTTAGGTTTCTTACAAGTGGCTGAGTAGGAACTTTTTGGTGCCATCAGATACTGCCAAGAGGTGAGTTATTTTTCTTCCTAAGGGGCAGTTTATGCTTATAAGTGAGGGTGTTCATAAACCATTAAAAATCAACCAACTTGTCTAGACTGAAGCAAGTTTGCCGATTTGAGATCCAATCAGTTTGGTTTTTGTGGTCTGGCAGGTTTAACAATTCGGTTCAAGTTTGTGCATGTTTGGGATTGCTTATTTTATCCCAACTTTTGACTTATTAACTTCTCAGAAGTTAATAAGTCAAAAAAAGTGTTTGGTAAAGTCAAAAGGACTTTTCAAACTGACTTTTCATATAGGGTAAAAATGAGGTTTTGAGAAGTAAGGAGGGGGTTACTTAGGCCATATTTGTGATTGCTTATTTTGATTGAAAATGACTTTTGACAAAAAGGACTTATTAACTTATGACTTTTCAGAAGTAGTTTTTAAAAAAGTGTTTGGATTAGCTTATACACTAAAATGTTGTAAAATGACCAAAAAAGACATGATTTTAAAAACGATAGGAGTTAATAGGAGATAGTAAAGAGGTATAATAGAAAATTGGATCAAAAGGAGTTTTCAAAAGTCAATAAGTAACCCCCTCCTTACTTCTCAAAACCTCCTTTTTACCCTTTGTGAAAAGTCAGTTTGAAAAGTCCTTTTGGCTTTGCCAAACACTTTTTTTGACTTATTAACTTCTGAGAAGTTAATAAGTCAAAAGTTGGGATAAAATAAGCAATCCCAAACATGCACTTATTGACTTTTGAAAGCTCCTTATGATCCAATTTTCTATTATACCTCTTTACTATCTCCTATTAACTCCTATCGTTTTTAAAATCATGTCTTTTTTGGTCATTTTAGTTTATAAGCTATTCCAAACACTTTTTTAAAAACTACTTCTGAAAAGTCATAAGTTAATAAGTCCTTTTTGTCAAAAGTCCTTTTCAATCAAAATAAGCAATCACAAACATGGCCAAATTGTAGGAATTTTAATTTTTCTTTCCTTTTGGAATATGTAGTTATGTTTATGTATTATGATCATGAGCACTTTTTGTATCATTTTAAGATTTTCAATACAAAAATTCAATAAAAACAAGCCCTTAAATCACCAAACCGATAAAACAGGCCTGAGCCATCTATTCAAACCCGTCTGGTTTGTCGTAAACCGTAGTTAGTGGTTTTACCTAGAATTTCATCAAAACCCTGCTACACGGACCGTGATCAACCCTACTTTTTAAGCAGAATCAGGTAATAAGCTTATTGAAGGGAACTTTTGTCATCTTAGGGATTTAATTGCAATTTTGAATTCACCAAGAACAATCATTTTGAAACACACAATCTTTTCTTATTGGAAACAACTTATTTCACACTAAATTTTGAGTGATAACTTTATTCATAGGCTGCTACAAGAGTTTGTGGAAAAGAATGGAAGTCAACTGGAAGTTATATATTCTATGTCTGGTTGGTTGAAAAATAATCCAGAAGCTTACCACGTAAAGCTTGTTTTGGGCTCTAAACTTTCAGGTCAGATTCCATGTTAGATTATTCCTTTTTGTTATGTGCGTGCTCATGTGATTCATTTTCAGTCTTGATAGTGTTTTTTTTTTTTTTTTTTTCATTTTTCTTTTTTAATCTTAATTGCTTTAGGAATGTTTAAATCTTATATCTGTCTTTGCAGAAGCGAAAGAAGAATTTGGTGATGGTTGTTCGGTTCAAGTCTATAGTGTCCAAGCTTGTGTTCCCAAAGATCCGGCAGTTCTCTGGAATGCTGAATTTATACAATCAGAAGAGCTCTTTAAGGAGCCCCCTAATGTTGTTAACTGCTTGCGTGATAATCGGTGAGATTTTGTATATTCTTTTATGTCTATTTAGAACATGATTAGCTCTTGTTTCTGTACATTGAGTTCCTCTGCATTAAAGTAGCTGCATAAGAATGTCCTGATCACCTGCAATCCTTATTGCTAGTTTTGTTAATACTTTACAGTATATTCATTTCTGTGATTGATTTTAGACACTCAATTTGCTTCAGACAATGTGATAAGAATCATAAGATGTAAGAAGAGCATGTTTAATTTGCATTTTCATGTCTTTAGCTGTAATAATACTTGCACAAGAGGTCCACCGATCCCTTATTGTTAATAAAAGACCCAGTTCAAACCTCAAGGAGGCTTTGTCAGTAGTTCTGTGGTTCTCAAACAGACCCAATATATTATGCAAGGACCAGTTAAAGGCTGTTCACTGACTAAAGGTGAGAAGAGGGCAAAATTTTTTATGTTCTCCAATGAAAAACTCAAGAACATAGAATAAAAAAATACAGATACAGCTGATAGCTGTATGTCTGGTCTTTCTAAAACAAATGTTTCTGTAAATCGAAGGCATGGTTAGCTCTTGTTCAACTGCTCATATAGTTGGTTTCATTGATCAGTTCAGTTATTCATAGGTCCTGTTAACTCTTTAAAGACGAACAGTTGTAATAGGTTATTTATCTACGCACGGTTACTCCATATAATGGTCATTTATTTATTTAATTTTATGATAAACTGTTCATATAGTTGGTGTCATTGATCAGCTCAGTTATTCATAGATCATGTTATCTTCTTCAAGATGAATGGTTAAAATGGCTATTTATTTATACACAGTTATTTCATAAACAGGTTTTTTTACTTTTAACCTCCTTTTCAGGTTTTGTGGGGTTTCAAATTCATTTGTAAAACGTAATGCAGAGGGAACACCTGTTAACAACACAGGTCCACAGTTAAAAATTGGAGGAATCCATGGACAATCAAGAACTAGTTCTATTAAGCAAACTCTAGACACTTCACATGGAAAAGAAAAGAAGATTGAGCAATCAGACGCTAAACCTAATCAAGGCATGAATGTCCAAAGTGGAAGTCATAAAGAACAATTTCCTCAAAATAAGAAGAAAACACAAAATGACAAAAGCTCTTCTGGGACTTCAAGCTCATTAGCTAGTATGTGGGGCCGTGCATCTGCAAAACCAAAGCCTGAGTCTGTCTCAGTAAAAACTGATACTGCCGTTCCTATTTCTAATGGTTTGTTTACTTTTAGTTATTGTTCTGGAATTTATTTCCTTAAACACAGCTTTATATCTTTTTTAAGAGTACACTGCACGTAATTGAAACAAAGTATACAATTTTTCCAGAATTTAGTGACACTCTTTAAATTACACACTAAATAGAAATTAGCTTACAATTCTTTACCAATTTTAGCTATCAACTTCATTATTTTACCGTAATTTGCTGGTGTGGAGTTGTTTGATGTCGTGTGAATAGATGCTGCACATTCACTGAATGCTTATGTGAAATATATTATAACAAAAGTTATTTCAAGTTTAAAAGAATGATCTTTTTAAACAAATTATGTATTTATAGAGTTATTAATTATAGCATCAGAAGTCATGTTCCATATATACATATATACTGAAATGACTAAGATATCAAGTTAGTAATTTTTAAAATGTCAACACATGGCTTTCTACTGCTCAAATGTGATTCCTTGCTACAATCTGCAAACTGTAACTTGGCTGCTAAC
This sequence comes from Flaveria robusta, assembly GCA_025506415.1. NCBI lineage: Eukaryota > Viridiplantae > Streptophyta > Magnoliopsida > Asterales > Asteraceae > Flaveria > Flaveria robusta. The sequence goes on along the minus strand of CM046460.1, from coordinate 17,832,797 downwards.
ATTTGGGAAAAATGTAAAGTTTGTTTCTATATTGTAAGGTTTGCCTTATCTAATATTCTAATCAAGCTAAAATATGGCAGACGCTCAGGTGCGGGCTAATGAATCTGTAGAGGGTGAAAGCAGTGACGACGATGATGATCAACAAATGAACTTCAAGAGAGGGTCTAACGGTGAAGGAAATAATAGAAAACGAAGGGTTGTATATGATTTCTCTGATGAAGATGATAATGCTGAAGATGCAGTGAATCTCGACTCGCCTGATCCACCAAAGAAGCAAGTTGCTCTTGATTCAAAGAAAAGTTCTAGCATTTCAGGTCTTGAAAATAAGAACTTGGATTTTGATGATCAAAAAGAAGTTAAGAAAGAGAAAGCAAGCGAAATTGATCCTAAGTCTTTAAATGAGAATAAATGTCCTAGCCAAAATGATGTAAATCAGCAAGATAAAACCAGTAATGCTGTTAAAAATGGGACTAAAAAGAGAAAAGTTTTGAAGACACGGATCGACGAGCGGGGGAGAGAAGGTATAATTTCTATAAATCTTCAGTCGTCTTCTTAATGAAAAGAAATAATAGTCACTTGAAAGTTTTTGTGTTGGTGTTACTTAAACTCTTGAAGTCTTGAGCTACCTTTGCAGAAAAAAAATATACAAGTCTTAACATTTGAATTTTGAAGTACTTCATTGATGTCTGTTTTTATTTTAATAATGTAAATATTTCATTTTATTGATTGTTTATTAGTTACCGAGGTGGTTTGGGAGGATGATGAGAAAGAAACAAGACCTGATGACGATACAAGAAAAGATAAAGTGGACAGTAATATTGCAAACAATGTTGTCAACAGGTAATGCTACATTTGTGTGTCTTAAGTAGTTTTTGCTATTTCAACCAGTTTAAAAATAAGTTTTTAGAGGTGGTATTTTTGGCCTGTTCACTTATGAATTTGTTGCTTTTGGTTATACTCCAACTTAACCAACAAGTTTCAGCTAAAAAGGAAGCGGGTCAAAAGTTGCGAAAAGTGTATTTAGCATGCAATCTCCAGACTCCAAATTTTTTTTTATCAAAATAGAAATATTGAGATAATATAACATTTGTAATCATTTCAACTCACTAGTTATTTATGAAAATTTGTGGACAAAAAATGTTTCTGTGAAATCCAACCCAACCCGCACTCATTATAATTTGCTACCCACCCTTTTTGCCACATCAAATCTTCTTATGGTTGTATTTTTTAATTCAGGCCTGCTTCAGCAGCTCCTAAGAAGTCACCCACAGTAGGTAATGCCCCGCCACATGCAACAGGCAAAGCAGGAAACAAGAAAACCAATACAAAGGATCCTAAACAGGGGAATATCATGTCATTCTTCAAAAAAAAGGTTTAACTGTTTACATGGAACTAGAGTTTGATTATATGCATCTAGGGTTTTATACTATTAAACCTTTAGTCCTGTCCCCCCCCCCCCCCCCCCCCCCCCCCCCCCCGGCCCTTTAATTCTAGATCCAAATCGCTTTCTGTTTTCCTGAATCTAGTAGTTGTGGCTTTCATGGTTGCAAAAATACACAGAGGATAAAGTAGAAAGTCGTTATTTATATTTCTTAGGCTTGCTGAAAAACATCACAAAAGAATGCCTAAAAACTAACCAGAATAACCCTGGAAACTTTTAGAAATAAAAGTGAATCAGGGTTAAAAAACCCTCTTGAGGAAACTTATTGCTATTGCTGCAGTTTGGGCTTCCTGTTCTTTCAACTTAATCATATTAAGTTCGTTGGCTTGCTTAACACATTGTGGTATTTCATATTTTGTACCTGCAAATATAAAACAAAAAAAAATTGCCACATTTGAATATGGCAAGCAGGGGTTTTGAGTTAGATCTTTGGGTCGTAGGAGTTTCTTACGACCCAGAGATGTGATCATTAGTTTTATGCATTCTGGTGGAATTGGAGTTCCAAGATCTTTGGGTTTGAATAATACAACCCATCTGATCAAGAGTTCGGAAATGTGAAAGGAGAAGAGAGTTTTAAAAGTGACACTTGTTTCATTGTAATAACTAATATACTGTCATATCAGGCTAATGAACAATAGCTCCTGCACTGTCCAAAATTGCTTTAGCCAGCTCTGTATCAGACTTAGCAGCTGCATGTATAGCATCCCAGATTTCCATTTACATAATTCAAAATGTATGCTTATGAATATGTCTATGAATAATGTTTAACCTCTCTTTTTTATTTCCGTACTCACTTTCTACATAACCAAGCCTTTTATCTTAGCTTATTTGATTATTTAAAGATCTGAATTATAACCACAATCCACCAGTTCATGTAGAAATTTGTAAAAATCACCACCCTAGTGTTAACACTTAACTATGCTATACATTAAACGTAGTTAAGTATACGATTACCTTCTTTGCCATCATGATGTTAACTATCCTATTTTTCCTTTGACATCTCTCTTAAATATCTCAAAATTGATTCTTATTATCTCCCTAACTAGTATGATGCTTCTACAAAATTATTGTGATTTTAAGTGTTTAAAAATTGCTGCTTGATGGTCACTGGTCAAGAAACTCAACGAGGAAATATCCATTTTTGGGTGTTACTACTTCGTCAAGAATACCAATCATATTATTCTGTCCGATTTGATGTAACACCAGATGGTGATTTAATCCTTCTTGGATTTAGCTGAACATTTCAAGTGTTGCTTTGGTATTTAAATCACTTGTTTAGACTTTGGCAGTCCTTGGTGAAATGCCCTGTTTTCTTGCATCTACCGTTATGATTACACCCACATTTCCTAAAATTCATAAAGCTTTCCCCTTACATTTAGCTTTTACCCAGACCTGTCCTTTTAGGGCCTTTTAGCACTGTTTTTCAATTGCTTTTTTGGTTTCTCTTCATCAGACTTCTTCATCACATCATCATACACAATCCCACTCAATTCCACAAAAGCTTCATATGTCTTTGGATTGTTAGCTTTGACATAAGTACGAACTTTTTATGATGACCCCTGAATGTAACACCTTATCCTTGTTTTGTCATGACCGACGAAGTAGGGAACCAACCTTGCCATCTCATTGAACTTGAAATTATACTCCTGGTGAGTCATCTTTCCTGCTTTCTAGCTTAGAAACTTCTTTTTAACCATGTATCTCTTGTTATGTGGGAAAAACTTCCTCAACACAAGCTTCTTTAGTTCCCATCATTTCATCTTCCTGATTACAAGGCTACCTTGGTCTGTTTAATTATAGGCCACTAGTGAAGGGCTTTAGACACAAAGGCGCGTGCTGCAAATTTAACTGCATGATCCTCTTGGCATTCATTGATTTCTATGACTACTTTTATTTCTAAAATCTGTTGAAAGGTAACAATGGTCTCTTTCTTTCCATCAAGAGAAAGGGGATAGCATCCCTTTAGGGCTTTATGATTGCGTGTGTTGAGTGTATATATTTTTATAAAGATTTTCACACAAATTCAATTTTAAAAGGGTTTTCACTTATACTAAATTACACACATAAAATGAGAGTATACATGTTGGGTAATATAGTATTGACAAGAACCGAGTATCAATTCATGAACACAGTCAAGGTCAAAGGCACAGTCTTTATAATTGATTATCAGAGTTTAGATATAAAGAAATGATAAGTTTTGTTAAGTGACTAATATTTAAATTCTCAAAACAACACATTTTAAATTAAATAAAAAAACACGTAAATGATAGACATTTGTTGATTTTCCAATGAAAGAGAGCTATCATTCTAATTTAGGCTCTGTTTTAGTAATTGTGATGAATTTTATGGTGTGGTAATGATATTGGTTAGTAAAATTATGTTGATGTTTATAAACATGAGTCAGTGCGGAGTTATCGTAAACTGACTTCGTAATGACAATGAAAGTTGCAATGAATATCTTACAAGACAACTAACGAGCCACTAGTGAACTGGGTAATAATTATGCATCCTTTTAATGTATGATTCCTGAAAACATAATTTAATGTTAACAAGATAGTTGATCAAGTTACTTTTTAACATACCATTAATTTTTTAAGATCATAACAACTAATGTAGATTTCTCAAACAAAGTAAAAAAAAACTCACAAATGATTAGAATATTAAGATGGTATGATTTCTAATTAAAACTTCTAGTTCATCAGTCATGAGTTTATTATAAAAGCCGCTTTCATAAATAAAAGCCGGTTTCATAAATAAAAGTTAGTGTATACGTTTTTTAACATTGTATGACATTTATAGTTACAAACCATAGCTTTATAACTTCTCATTCAAATGCACATGATACTGATTATAAGATTTACACAAGATTACCATAATATTAACATAATAATTAACACGTCATTGATTTATCATAAATTACATAAAGTTTTACCAAATTAAAATGATAATAAGAGTTTAGCTTATAATGAGATTCAACATCACCACAAAAGTAAATGACAGTAATGAGTTCATCGATAAAATAAAACAATCATACAAGTGACTCAATATGGGTGACGATGATCAATCCTAAGCCTCTTCTCTAAGGTTGAATGGACCCCTCTAGTCTTTTTAAGACCTCCAAATGACTGATTCTTGAGAGCAAGCAAAAGCCCTTTCACCCACTAAAAGCTCTCCCGAAAGATGCAAATGATCCACTATTTATAGCGTTTTTTGAGTGTCGAGGTGCCTGGGCATGACCCCATGCCTCACCAGGCACGACCCCGTGTCAAATATATAATATGTAAGAGTTGGTCTGCTATTACATGCAACATAAAGTTGGCCATGGCCCAGTGCTTCATTGAGGCTCACTTTCATGCTTATTGGGTACCATCCATGTTCTCTCCGTTCAAAGAACAATACGTTTGTTTCTTCTGAAAAGTTGGGCACGGAGGTATGTTATATTAGCATGGGCATGTGTTGGAGCATGACATGGGGGTGTGCCTCCCTAGGCACAACCCCGTGTTGAACCTATAGAGTCTAGTTATCTTTGATTCTTTTATTGTTTTAGCTCATTTTATCTATCTTTATCTCTTTCAAACCTAAAAATACAAATTAAGAGATTTAATTCCCAATTTTTATTTTTTGTAAGGGTTTCAGAGATAAGTGATGTACTATGAATTATATATATAATTTAAATCACATAATAATCACAACTTTAGCATGTTCAGTATTAGAATCATCATCACCGCCTTCCTTTTCCCTCCTTCCTTTTTAAATTTAGAATAATACATGTGCAATAAAATAAATAATTAAAATATAACCGATTTGAGATAATGTTTTTTTTTCATATTAGATGTGTGGCACACATATTTAATTTAACCGTTCAATATGATTTAAAAATGATTGAACCAACAAAAAATGCTCTTAAACAAATGATACGTGATATTTTAGCTCCAGTAAAAATACAATAGATATACAAATTTCTTTTGTAAAAAACATGAATTTCAAATGTTTTGGTTTAAATTGAGACGTACCTACAAGATTAAATTCGACTTGTAAGATGTTTGAAAATGCTATTGAACAAAACGTTGGTCTAATAGCATTTCATAATATTCTTGCAAAAGTATATTCGGTTGCATCATTTTTTCTATCAGGTTGGGTTATTATTGAAAAGAGTAAAGAATGATTAATTTTTTAAAAAACTCAACATCTTATTTATTGGGAGTTTATTATCTCACGAGTTCTTTAGCACTTAAAAATATATTTAATAACCTTAAAACTAAATGAGTTGTAGCTTAAAGGACCACAATTTTTTTGATAAAACTACAAATGAGAAAAAAACTTAATTTTTTTATAAAAAAAAAATGCAAGTGGTTATTAAATGTGCCGGCGTATTAAGCCCTTGCTTAAATATAACGGAGGTTGAAACTTTACTTGAAAAAATAATTTACGATATAAATTTAATTGATGATGACCTATTTTATATTCAAACCTTAAACTCTAAATTTAACAAATAATTATCAAATATGTTTGATCTTTATGTCGGAAAATATGACACGCCATCAAACATTCATGAAACAATGCGAAACATTATATTTTCAGAAAGTTCAAATGATCCAATGTATGCTTTGTATAATACCTTACTACATGAAACTACTAAACGACAACAGGGTGACGTTCCGAGCAGTGAACTCGGCAGCTATCCTGTATAGAATTTTTATGTGGTTTTACTAGACAAGATTCTAAGAACTTTGATATATTGACTTGACTGAAAGGTAAGGAATATCAATTTTCAATTCTATCCGCTACGACTTGAGATCTACTAACAATCCAAACTACGGTATCTTCAGAATCTGTTTTTTTTATTAGTGACAAAGTTATATCAATATAAAGAACAAGACTTATTTCTCACACGTTAGAGATATCCGTTTGGTTCAAATATTACTTGGATGCGGTGGAAAAAATACAAGAAAAATCCTCACTCGAAAGCGAATTGAAATATGAAGCCGAGATATACGTGCGCGAGGTAAAAGGTGGATGGACGCCCGGAATGACTGACGATGAAACTGTATTTGTTGAACACCTACGTAATAGTTCAAGCTCGGGAGAGAAGAATAAAACAACCGGAAGAACGATGATTAAACGAATAAACAAGGAAAAGTTGTAACTATGTGTATATATATATATATTACGATACGACTTGTATTTTTTATTTTTTATGTATTTTAAATTATAAGTATTTAAGTATTAAATAAAGAAGTGAATTCTAGTTATATATTTATTTTAACTTGTATTTTTTGTATAAAAATGAAAACAAGAAACAAAATTAAAAATGGAATTTTTTCCGAGTTTAGACCCGAATCAATTAGGACCCAACCCAAACCGATTGGTATAAGGTTCGACACATCACCACCTAAACCGGTTTTCTAAACCGAACCAGTAAACCGGTTTTGATCGTCCTTGACAAAACCAGTTTGGTTCCCAACCCAAACTAGTTTTTTTAAAAACCGGTTTGTACACCTCTACCTCTACTACACTACCTCTACCCATCTGTACATACAAACTTATACGCTGCTCCCCAAGTTTACTTAATAATACAAAAGAAAGAAAATCATTTCTTTTTCCTTCTTTTATCTCTTCCCTCTCTTTTATTATCTCCACTTCCTTCTAACTTAGAAAAGGATTCATTTTAGCATTTATTTTCCATCCCCATCTTTACTTTTCACTCTTTAAATAAACTCACCCGAGAATAAATAAGTGGGCTCAAGCTGGAATAACGAAAATAGCTAAAATTAATACCCACAGGCCCAATAGTTAAAAGACCTATTTTCTACTCAAGCACCTCCCGCTCTTTTCCACTCTGAACACTCCCCAAACCCTCTTCGAACATTCTGAAACTTTCAAAAATCAAAGCAAGATGATGGAAGAAGAGATCGAGAAGCTCAGAGGAGTTGTTAGAGATTGCGTTAGCAAGCATCTCTACTCATCCGCCATCTTCTTCGCCGATAAGGTCGCCGCCTTCACCTCCGATCCCGCCGATATCTACATGCAAGCGCAAGCCCTATTTCTCGGTCGCCATTACCGCAGAGCTTTCCACCTTCTCAATGCGTCTCAGATTGTCCTCAGAGATCTCCGCTTTCGCTATCTCGCCGCTAAATGTCTCGTTAGTTTCTTCCTCTTCCCCTAATTCATGCTCTTTTGTTCATTTGCTGTTTATTTGTTGTTAAAGTTTAAGAAATGTGGTTAATCTCACTAGAATTCGTATAATTTTCAGATTAGGAGTACTTTTTTTATTGATTTGTACAGTATTTTTACTTTATTTGTTGTTTTTCTGTTTGAAATTGAAGATGTGTTCTATTTCGGATTGTTGTCGTTCATTTACTGTTTAATTTGTTGCGATTTGGTTATTGTTTGTTCGAATAGGAACTGAATTTTTTTTTAAAATGTAGTGTATCTAATAAGAATTTGTAAAATTTTAAGATTAGGAGTGTTTTCTAATGAATTGTAGATAGCATCAAGCTGTTTTGTTTCAGTATTTTTAGATTATTTGCTGTTTAATGTGATTTATTTCGGATTATTATCTTGTTATGTACTTATGTTGCTAAATTAGATGCCAGCTTTTTGATTTTGTGTTCTGATCTGGAGTAAGGACAAAAGACTATTAATGATGGTGCTTCTGTTAGGGGCTATGGGAAGTGCTTGACTGATTGTTAATGATTGTTTCTTATATGCCTGTTCAGGAGGAATTGAAGGAGTGGGATCAGTGTTTGCAAATGCTTGGAGAAGCTAATGAGGATGAACATGGGAATTTTAGGGATGCCAAGGATTCTGATGTCATGTACTTGGATAAAGATACGGAGGATCGTGAAATTAATGTTAGTTTTCTTTTTGTGGTTTACTTTATTTTTAAGTTCATATCTTTCTGTTTTATTCGGTCTTGGTAGATCATGAAGGATGCATATTGCATACTTTTGTTGGTATGAGAGAGGAAACATGCTGCAATTTGGGACTGAGTGCTCAATATTATGCTCGTGACAGTATTGCAATAGATTGATTTCCTTATTATAACTCTTTGTCAGTCCAAATTTGTTGCACTCTTTTTGTATGATCTACACCTTCTTTTTCTTTCGGTCATCTTTTCTTGCTCAGAAATTGATATTGATAGCTTCACATGATATGAACTAAATCTAATACATCCATTCTTTTGCAGATATCGTCAGCAATATGTTTTCTTAGAGGCAAAGCGTATGAAGCTCTGGAGAATCGTTCTCAGGCACGAAAGTGGTTAGTTTCAATATATTTTGCAATGTGGATGCATGCTTAATACCAAATATCACAGCTCTTAATTAACATGGATTTAGTGATATATGATAGTTTACTTTTACGAGAATACAATGTATAAAAATCCATGCTCTTGCTTCCCTTTATTAGTTCCACCTTGATTACAAGATCATCCTTCTTAGATTCTGAAAGTTAAATTTTGACGTGAAGTCGCAAAACCATACATGAAGTTGCAAAATTCTGAAAGCAAAACCATACATAAAGTTGCAAAATTCTGAAAATAAAACTCTGAGCCTATGAGGATTGGATTTTGCTCTATAACCATACTTAGAGTTGCAAAATTCTCATTTTGATGTGCTAACATGGTATCCTTTAGCTGTATTGTATGTATCTATAATATCCTATTATACTTTTGATTTCTTAGGTATACGGCTGCAATTAGAGCTGATCCGTTATGCTATGAGGTACACACCATCATCTGCAATTGCAACTATGTGTAATTGTTTTCTCCTGCTCATCATCATCTTTTTGTTTTTATAATTACAATTCTCCATCATCAATGTTTTGTAATAATATATTTCTTTGTGCATCTTTTTTTTGTTATAGGCTCTGGAATGCCTTATCGAGAATCACATGCTGACATGCGAAGAAGGTAGCTTATCAGCACTCAATATTAGATTATTTCTTTTGATGCCACCTACTCACCCCATCTGATTTTTTTTTCCTTTCAAATTTCTAGTGTATCTATTGAGATAAGATTTTGTGTACAAACATCCATTTACATTGTTTTCCTTGTATTAATTGTTGATATAACAGTGGTCACCATGTCATTGTTTGATTTGGTATTCTATTTCAGAGAAAAGTCTTCTTTCATCTCTGCAGTTTGCTCAAGAAGATGGCTGGCTTTCTTCATTCTATTCATGTTTAATAAAAAAGGTACATGTATATTCAGAACGCTTCTGTGATATTCTAGTGATGTCTTCTTTTGCGATTTCTCTCAGTTACTTGTTTTTATTTCTGTTCAGTATGAAAAAGCAAGTGTTGTAGAAGAGAAATTTAACAAACTTGAGAATGAAGATATTAGCTCAAAACCATCAAACGGGTCTATGCTATGTACACTAAAAAACAACACAGATCTTTTGGCTTGCAAAGCTGAATACTACCATCAATGCGGTGAATATCAGAAATGTTTTGAATTGACTTCAATGTAAGTCGTTCTCCATCTGACAGAAAGGATCTAACAAATTGTAATTGATATTTTAACAAAACTGTTTTCAATTATTCAGATTGCTTGAGAAGGATCCATTTCATTTTAAAAGTACCTTGGTCCATATAGCAGCAGCAATGGAACTTGGACACTCAAATGAGCTTTATCTTATGTCTTGCAACTTAGTCAAGGACTATCCTCAAAAGTAAGAAAATGTTTACTTGCTTCAATTTTCTTTCTTTTTCAAGTTATACCTTATAAAAGTTCACAATTCTTTCCTTTCTGTCTTAAATGCTGTTAATTTTTTCATTTACTTTCTCTAAGGGCGATATCATGGTTTGCTGTTGGTTGCTACTACTATTGTATCAAGAAGTATGATCAGTCACGTCGTTATTTCAGGTAATATACAGCTGTTATCAGATTATTTGTTATATATGCTCACTGAGTGAATTTAAAATTACAGACACATGCTATCTTTTTATTTGACAGCAAGGCCACTAGCTTAGATGGAACATTTGCTCCTGGTTGGATAGGGTTTGGAAATGCTTATGCAGCCAAAGAAGAAGGTGACCAAGCTATGTCTGGTTATCGTACTGCTGCTCGTTTATTTCCCGGGTAATGCTTCTTTTTTTGATTATTTTCTTCTATCTGAAATACTAATCTTGCTTGTGATGGTTTTTTCACAGTTCACTTGCATGTTTTTTTTGTTAAAATTAAACCATGCAATGCAGGGAATTCAATTAGATTTTTAAACAATTTAAATGTGTTGGAAACTTAGAATCTACAGTCCTTTGCTTCTCATGTCTTGAAGGATGTGTATATGTGAAACCCTAAATCTTAGATCATGCCTTCGCAGTCTTGAGGTTGTCGTAACATGTAAATCGTGTACTTTCTGTTACAGACTAAATCTTGTTTTTATTTTTGACAGGTGTCACTTACCTGCTCTTTATATTGGGATGGAATACATGCGTACCCACAGCTTCAAACTTGCTGATCAGGTTCTTAATGATGACTTTGATCCCTAATGGCTATGCTTTTTCCCACTTTAATAGTTATGAGGTGTCAAATTCATGGCAACATGTAACAGTAAACACCAAACCTAAAAGTTATATGATGGTGAACCTAATTCGTTTCTTATTTGGTATCTGTTACAGTTTTTCATGCAGGCGAAGGCTATGTGCCCTTCGGATCCACTTGTATATAATGAACTTGGGGTTGTTGCTTATAACATGAAAGAGTGAGTATCATGTCTTTATTTCTTTATTTTAATCCATAATACTGCTATAGGAATATGCATAAAACAAATGTGAAACTTTTTAGGTATAATAAAGCAGTATGGTGGTTTGAAAAGACTTTGGTTCACATACCATCACCATTAAGTGAGATGTGGGAATCAACTGTGGTTAATCTTGCTCATGCCTTGAGAAAATTGAAGTATGTATACTTTCTTTTTTCTCCTAAACTCAGGTTTAAATGGTTTATGACTGTTTGAACACTTTTGTCTTAATTTTTGTATAACTCTGTATTAGGAGGTACAGTGAAGCAATCACGTATTATGAAAAGGCCCTTGCACTATCAACCAGAAGCTTAAGCACATATGCTGGTTTAGCATACACATATCACCTGCAGGTAACATTGCCTTTTACATTGTGGCTATAGGTGGTAATGGGTCGATTCGGGTTATGTTTTATATCTAGTAGGTAAACCTGTTTTTAAACAGAAGACTTAACTCAAAAGGTAAAGACCCCAAGGGTCATGCAGCCTAGACGGGTTGAAAGTCACCCGAAATATCATATCTACCCAACAAAAATAGTATCTATCATATATGGACCCTTACTAAATTTAAATTAGATCATATATCCAAATGACTATCTAATTGTGGATGAAACTCTTAACTATCAAGTAAGGAATTACTGACCATTATACCCTTATTCCATTCCCACCTAAAAACAAAAGATGCTCATTCGATCTATATAGGGGATCGAATGCATTATAACTCCTTCTATCTAGCGCTCTCAAGCATTCTTTTTCTTCTTTTCACGATAGATAATCTTAAGCTGCCATTCTGCTGTTGAATTAAAGCAATGCCGATTAAAACAGTTGGCTTACCGATATACTCAAGACGGGTAACGGGTAGGATGTGATTTAGAACTCTAGGTTTTCAGTAACAGATCAAAACTGGTAGTATGTGATGGAAATCAAGGGTTTTGGGTCATGGGTCATAATGCGTAGGTATGATGGAATTGATTATATATTTGAATTAAAATCAAACAAACTGCTCTTAATGTTTTGCATTATTTGAATTAAATCTTGCGAAATTGACTTCTTTAAATTATGCTGTATATGAAGCCAGTCTGCCCCATAGCCTTTCTCATACCAAAAAATTGTTCAATGAACCGTAGTGAGTAATGTGTGTTGACTTAAAAAAAGTCAACCTGATTACCCTCTTAAGTGAATTGTTTGACCTTTCTATATTGGTAGACAATGTGTTTGGCAACAATTAGTCACAAGTGATGTGTTTGGCAGCAATTAGTCGCATGGATGTGTTGCTATATAACCTGATTTTTGTCTTTGCAGAAACAGGAAGTTGTGCCTTCTGTTAAAAAAATTTTATTTGCATAAGTTTTTATATCTTTATTAAAATGCCATAACGGATGGGATAAATATGAAACTTTTTGATTGGATAAGAGTAAGGGTAATGGTAACTAATTTCTTAACTTAAAGTTATCAGGACTTGTAGAGCATTATTAACCGTTGGATCTATATGACATTTTTAAATCTAGTAAGGGCATATATGATATTATCAAGTTTGGTGTGCATATATGATATTTTTAAAGTTGTAGATTATTATCATAACTTGTAATCGTATGCAGCACATAATGTCTAATAATATAAAAAATGAATAAGAAAGTGTTTGTGGGTTAGCTTGACCCGGCCAAGATGTACTACAATTTTCAGTTTTGAAAACCGATGTGTAATAAAATGTTGTCGTTTATATTTGTTTACGGGTTTTCTTTTTGTAAACAGGATAATTATACTGATGCTATAACATACTATCACAAGGTAATCGGGTTCAATTTCAATTATATTAAGAACAATCAGATTTGCTTCAGTATTTACCATCTGCAAATGCAACTAACTAAATTTGTATGAGCAGGCATTATGGATTAATCCGGATGATCAGTTCTGCACAGAAATGTTGACATTGGCACTTGTGGACGAAAGTCGTCAAGGTATTTAATCATAAATTTATTTTTTAATTTAAAATAGAGGAATGTGTATTATTGTAATTTTATTGTTAAATAGGATTTTTTCTAAAATAGAAAAAAACAAAACTGCTTCTCACAGTTTCAGATTTATTTCACTGTAGTAAAAGCTATCATGCTGATAAACTTTGTTTAAAACTTGTTTGCTGGCTAGCTTCCATATGATTTCAGTTCCGTATTCGTATTAAACAATATTGGTTTTGTATGGATCTTTCTTTTGAACTAGTATTAGAACCCTGTGTTGTGGCGGAGTTGAAAACCGTGAAAAAATTAACGTCTATAAGGTTGAGAGTGGTTTTAATAAAATTGGTTAGGAACTGACCCGAAAGAAACGGTTTGGAATTTGTTGTGAACGTTGTTTAGCTTTTGACCGTTTTTCAATGGTTATATAGTTGCTATCTTGTTGTTTTTGACCATTATTTCAATCTTTATGAGCTATTTTGCCCTCATTTGGTGGTATAAACAAGTATTAGATGTATTGGTTTGGTTGTGCGACTAAAAAATACAAGCACTGTGAAAATCACAAAGATTTCCTTGTATATGTTAAAACATCTAGAATAAATGTTGTCTTTTGAGATGGTCATATATGTTAAAACTTCATCGTATGCATCAAAGAAAAAAAAATCAAAGATTCAAGATCAATAGAGCCAAAAAGAAGAGTGAAATAACTACTGTATCTTACTTCTTTCATTCTTGTATTGGTGTCCCTTCCCTATACTTAATACTTAGTAGCATACTCTTGACATAGTGTTAAAGATTCATTATCTTGACGAAATGATGGTTTGAAGATGTGTAACAAGACACTTTGATATAGTGTGTAATAGAAGCTGATCATTTTTTTAAACTAGTGAGACATTGTATTAGTGACGCGCATCATTTTAGGAAAATGGCTGGTAGATCGAACTCTCGATTGGAAGATTGGAAAGATAATGTAGAATGAATTAGTTCACATTCTCTTGAATCCCTACAAATAGCTTTTGTCTTTTCCTCCCAACTCAAATTCTTCGTATTCTACTTAGTTTTAGCATGTGTTCTTTCTTAGTTAAAGATTTTAAAGTAACAAGCTTTTGAAAAAGACCTATTCACCCCCTCTAGTATTTTGTAGACGAAATATATTTTGATTTATGTTTGTATGAAGATGTTCCAAATTTTGCGACCAATACAAAACATTTATTCTACCTTCGTCTTTAGAGCATGCTTGATATTTATTTGATAAGATATGATCCCTACATAAAGATAGAAGTCAATGGCGCCGATATTGAGTGGTAGCTCGAGTAGGAACCTCATACTTAATTTATATACTACTAAGAAACGAGACTGCTAAACGCAAAGGTGTAAAAAGGATAAAGTTAGTTCACCAAGTGAAACCATTCAAGTAGAAAAGCCACAAGTAATAACTAAATCTTATGGTTCAAGACATAGGATTGACTTTGTTAAAAAGGAGTATTATGTAAATCCAAAAATGAACTGTATACCTATGAAAGGACAACTATTATTATAATAAAACTTACATTATTTAAGAAAAAAGATTTTATAATCAATATAAAAGGGTTATTGCACAATTCATGCTAGATTTGGAAACTCTTCAAGAATTTGAAACTATCCAAATCATCATAAAATTTCTCAAAACTCATTAACTAGAGTTGTACCAAGATGAGTTGAGGTTACATTGTTTAATGCTAACCATCCTGGAATCATAAAACAAGGGGTATCAAGTGTATGAGTCATAAAACAACCATGTAGGTGTGTCTAAAAAGCAACATCAACAATAATGAATGGATAGTTAATAGTGGATAATGGATGCACTAAGCAGTAAGCACATGATCATGACCAAGCTTCATTCATTGGATATAAGGAATATAATGGTGGTTATGCCACATTTAATGGAAACTAAAAGGGTAAGGTTGTTGGTAAAGGTATAATCTCTCTTGAGAACAACATATTTACCAATGTTGAGCATGTTGACATCTTGAATTTAATTCAAAACATCACCAATGTTGACATCCAAAGTAGGTGATAACCAAAAAGCTAAATATGCCTTGCACCTATACTTGAAAACACCACCAAGAGTCTATCGCATAGGAGATTAGGACATGCTAACATGAATTTAATTCAAAAGTCAAACAGAAGAAAACTTGTTGGAGAATTGCCTAATATGAATTTGATAATCACTTTTATGATGCATGTTTGAATGATATTTGGACGCGGCAAATCATATACAACATGTTTAAACTCTCAAAGGAGTAGAACTTGAAGAACAAACATACGAGGGAGAGGGGCTAGGGTCAAGCTACCATGCCAGCTTGGGAAATTATTATTTTGACATGTTATTTGCATTGGAAATCGCATTGAAATCGAAAATGGCAGGAAAGTTACTTGGAAATGAATTTCGGTAGTAACTAAAGTTCGATAGTAACCGAACCTCGATAGTAAGTTTGGCCGTAGATGACAACTTTGGCATTGATACTGAAAGTTGTACGACAGTAAATAAAGTTCGATAGTAACGAAGGTGTTTCTAATAAAGCAGTTGTGAATGGTTATAGTTGTTCAACTGTCTAACCACCAATTGATTAGATACTATTGTTTAGCTAATTAATGTAATATTTCGATGCTTTACATTAATGATTCATCTAGTCATTCGAAATTATAGTTTTACACGATTTCTGGTACATACAAAATTCACAACCTTTTTTTACCATTCGTCTTATCATATTTAATATTTTAATATTTTAAAGTATCATTAAAATAACTTTAATCAGAAAGTGTGATCACAATTCGAAAGCCTATTCGGGAAAATCCAAACAAGCATCAATTCCTACACCACTTCCTCCATATGGCACGATACTCGTATCTCAAATATGTAGGTTTGTTCTTATTGTGTCGAATACGAATGAAACAATCATGATTGTAGATGAGACAATTTCATGATGGTCCTTATTAAATATTTCTATTACAGGTTTAACCGTCCTTTGCTATGCTGTTTACAGTACAATATAAGATTCATAGGGATGAGACAACTTCTCTTCGCCTTAAGTGTGCCTCCCAAAGCATGGTTGCGCCAATAAGGTAAGAATTCTGATCCGGCGTTAACCTATACTTTGGACTATAAGTAGGAACTATAGCACATACGCGTGAAGTGTTATTCGACCATCACACTCGTGGATTTAATGTAGGTAAGAGATTATAGGCCCTCTAGGTATGTTCCAAGGTAACCTTTCTATCCATACCAGAGCTTTGTTGTTTTGAGCTTTTTAAGTGGTTTGAGCCAAAGAAATATGACTTAGACATGGGTACATGATTAATTCTTTCGGTCTAGTGCAGTATAACTTTCACTATAATGCATATAACTTGTCAAAGGAGATTGTGGAATTCAGAAGATCATTCAAGGATACTACCAAGGTTCCACCTAGAAAGCGATGGGTCACGTATCTTCAAACCATGAACCCATGAAGATTAGCCATGCAAAGTAGGGGGACCGTCGGTAGTAGGTTTGGAGCGTCACTCAATTGTAAATGTCACATGAAAAAAGTTGCACCTGCAATAGTATTCTAATTGGGATTGTCTGTGAAAAATATAATATTCCAGATTTTGATAAATGATAATTACTTACTACTTGAGTGTTGTTTTTGGGTTTCTCTAATATACTTGTGATGGTTCTTTCTAATGAACAAAGTTATGGAAACTTACAAATCAGATGTATCAAAAGGCTTCTAAAGTCATGTCACAACTGAACGTTAATGGTCAACCGGAAGATCAATACTGCAGCCTGACAACATCATCTTTTCTTCATTCAGCTTTAGACCGTTTGCATTGATCTACTACGTCCATGACATATTGATTCAATTGGTTGCCAAATGTTTTCGTAGAGAATGATGTGGCAACATGGGCTCGTGCTTTTGACCCCATTGTTTCTGCCAGTGAGGGATCCTTCAAGAACTTGGCCATGGCCAATGAGAAGCTTTGTGGGGTCGGGTCACACAAGAACCCTGTCTCTCCATCTTTCACGCTCTCCACCGGGCCACCACTATTGCATGCTATCACAGGTTTATGGGCTGCCATCGCCTCAAGTGGAACTATCCCAAAATGTTCATCCTGAGATTTACAATCACACCAAAATACAGTTCAATAAGTATGAACAAATAACAGTTTAAAATCTTTAGTAGATAGTAGGTGGCACATAGATAGGTTAACGAGTTAAAATATTTGGGTCATTTTTTGATATGGACTGAAACGGTTATGTTGACTAAAAAACACTCTTGTGTCCTCTTTTAGAGTTTTATAAACAAAAAATGTATTAAGTACAAAAATTAATACTATTGCAATAATAATAATATAATAGCAATGTTTGACTATAGTGATTTAGGAGGTTGTAAGCATAAAATACACTTTGGACAACTTTCAACCCGTTTGACCGACCCAGTTGTGATGCAAAGAAACTCAAAACCTACCAATTCATACATATATCAGTTATAATTGCAACATCTAGTAGATTGTGCCAGTTATACAAGATGGTGTTTGGACCAGGAAAACTTAAGATGCTATCCATTCACACCATTTACCTTCATTTTTGAGCTCTACCATTTGTGGGTCTAATCTTAATTTTACTCAAGGATACACATAAGAAAATAGAAAATATGTATTTCAGATATTTAAAATAGAGGTCTTTATGGCACCTTTGGTGTATATATGACGCATAGGCACTCAGACAGAAGGGCATTTCTCTCGGAAGTTGGACAAGACGTTATGAATTTGACTTGCTTAGACACACCTTTAATTTCTGCCAAGAATTTTAATTGCTCCAAGTAATCAACATTTTCTCTCAATCTCTGATCAAATCCACCTAAACAAAAATATGTAACATAAGATCGGAAAAATACACACAAATCTCCTATCTTTAGCATATATAGCAGCAGAAAAGTACAGCTAGGCTCATGTTAAAAGAAATTTGGTACACATAAATGTATATGCCAGAACATTTGCACGGTGATATTACTCTAGTTATAGAAAATTAGAAACAACAAGTGCAACTTGTCAATTGGTTTAAAGATTCAAATAAACTTGCCTGCAATAGTCAATGTCACATCAGGAGAGCCAAGCATTGCAAATGCTGATATTGCCAAGTCAATATTCTTTTTCCTTTCAAAACGGTTGATTGAAAGAAAATTCAACCTGCAAAAATAAAAATCTAAACTAAGAAACTGAAAAACATCAAATTTACAAGGTCAGGCGACCTCAAAATAAAAAGATACCAAAGGACAGAAAGAGAGTGTGTGTACGCTTTACTTATAGGCAATCGGTTGACTGAATTGATCCACATTTACTGCAGGGTAAAGCACAGCTGGTTTTATCCCTCGAGAATCAAGACGCTTAAATGTTGCAGCAAAAGTGGATGCTGTAAACTTGCTGTTAACAAGAATTAAATCTGCCATCCCTGTTGTTAATTGTTCCAAATAGTTTATGGGCATCCGATATATTCTTCTAAGAAGAGTCGTGTGTTTGGCCAGTAACAAATCAGGGAAATGACAGTAGAATACAACCTAAATTGGACAAAAAAAGTTCGATTGAATAACACTATATGGCATTATGATTTAACACTACTTTATATTCAAAATGCAAAAAAATGAAAAAATGCAAATACTAACCTTAGAAGATTTTTTAAGTTTTAAAATTGGAACAACAACTGAGACTTGATCAGCAATTACAACATCAAAAGAAGGCCACTTGAACAGCACACAGAGAGCGACAAAAATGCAACGTATATACGCACATACTGCATGAAAACGATAAAAGATATGTCTTGGAAGGAAAGATCCATACACTGTAACAGCAAATGAACCTGGATATTCAAACGAACACACATGTGAAACCAGATGTAAGTTACTTAAGGATTTTAAACACGAAAAAACATATTTGCTAACCCGCAAGTGTCTCCTCGAAACAGCGATTTCGATCATGGTGAGACGTGAAAATGTAAACATTATGACCATGAGATGCAAGCTCCACTGCTGCATCAACTATTAACCTTTCAGCTCCTCCTAATTAACAGGAAAACACATATTATGATAATTAGGCCAACAATCAAACAATTAAACCACAGAAATCACGGAATGGAGGTTATAATCTACGAAAATTTCAGAAAAAACCCTAAATTGATTTGAACCTACGCCGACGGCCGATCATGTATATACAGATTTTTAGTTTTTACAGTGATTTATAGCAGGAGAGGATTAAATTTCATGTTATAACAGTTTTACAGTAGATCAATCTATCATCGTGGAAGCGATTATGAATAACACAAAGAGGAATACAACGATTCGGATGAAATTGCAGAGATCGATTTCAAACATTGGATCGAACACATGATAGAAATTGAAGTGATTCAAATTCAAACAAGATACAAGAAGAATAATATTAATCTGATGGAGGTTGTGTGCATACCGATTCCGAGATCAGGATGAACGATGGCGATGTTCATCTTCGGGCCGTTATTGTTCTCCATAGCTTCTTGCTCCTTTTTCACTGTTACAATTTACAAAGAGAAGGGGATTTAATTACACTTTTAACTTTACTCTTGTTGGTGATAGTTTACACATTTTCTCTTCAACAACTCCATATATTTCATATTAGTCCTTAATAAAATGTACTCTCTCTTCTTCACTTTTTTCCAAGTAAATGTTACCTATTGATGCCAATGAGTCCTAATCAACTGGTTTAGAATGAGTCATCTTATGACTTTTCAAAGTGGAAGTCATGGGTTGTAATCTCACTAAGTGCAATACGCTCCAAGTGGGCCAAGAGTTTTACCACAGTGGGCCTTTGGGTGGTGGGTTTCCCTTGGAATGGTGGGCGAGCAGGGTCACCAGCGCTGTCTGTGTTCGCGGGCGTGGGTGGCCTTTCGCCAATGGGTTTACCCGGGTGACCGGGCTTAAAAATTATTCGTTGGCCGTTCAAAAAAAAAATGTTACCTATTGATATAAACTTTTAAGTAATAAATAAAATGGTTAGTCTTTTTTACGTAGGAAACAATTACTTTTTTTTTTGAGGGTCTTTGAAATGTCTTTATTTTTGTTGCTAATAGTGAAAAAATCTAGGGTTCGAGGTATTGTTTGTGGTGATGACGTTGTTTGGACGGCTGATTTTGATTTTGATTTATTTTACTGTCTTCTGTGACACATGCATTGTGTTTATTTACAAATTAACTACTTATATGTCGTCATGTTACAGGTGATTTCAATTTGTAAAAGAACTTATTGCATGATGTGTGCTAACAAACCAATTATACTTCAAAAATATTAAAACTAAACGATAAATATAAAATCACGTAGCTTCAATGTGATAACCAAAGAGGACTGCTGCCCCGGTGATAAGATGTGTGCCTTGCAAAGCCAAGGCCCTGGTTCAAAACCCCTCCACACCCCCACCCCTTTTAACGTGGTCATTTAGCTTTCTCTTTTGTTTACGTTTTTCCCCTACAATTCTTGATGCCTAAAGTACAAGCCATGGATGTGTAGAAGGAGATAATGATTCCTTTTTTTCCTCTTTCTCGGTGCCATCTCACCCATGCACATGCTAAACCTTGTATTATGCCTTAAATTGAACTACAAAAAGACCATCATTTTTTGGCTAGGTGTGGAGGATGAGGAACTAAATGAACTAGCTACAAATATTAAGTGTAATAAAGGAAAAGCACCATTTAAGTACTTTGATATTGTTGTGGACATCTGTTAGGTTTCAAGCGGCGCAGCGGAACCAACACACGAACCCGCACAAACGATTATCACGCAGAAAATAGAAAAAATAAACAACACAAGGATTTTAACGTGGTTCGGTCGGTGTGACCTACGTCCACGGGCTGCAACTAGGGTTTTCTTTATTTGCTCAGTGTCAAGATTACAAATACATGACATGGATATATATAGAGACTAATTAGGGTTTTTAACCTAATAAACTAGAAAACTAAATATGGGCCCAAGCCCAAAGCCTTCACAAACCCAACAATCTCCCACTTGAAGGCTTTGCGATAAATTCTAGTCCGCCATTCAAGTACAAAGCAACCCAATCGTCTAGTAACTTCAGTAATCTTCAAACAAGTCTTTCAAGCCTCCAGTTCCCAAAGAACAAGCTAAGACTTCATCACATCTCCTAGTTGCAGCGACCCCCTCATCATCAAGTACCAGAAGGGCCAGTTGAAGCTACCCTGAGCTCCAACTCAGTCGTGACTAGTCCCGCCAACGACTCATCCTCCATCTTAACCGATTTGGACATTCCACCGGATTCAAAGATACACTGAGGATCACCATCACTCTCCAAATTCAGCAAACAATCACCGGGAGAGAATTTTTCAGTCGTAGTCTTTAAAACCCAATGTTTCTTTGTAACTGTACCCGGAACACGTCTCCTGCTCCCACTGTCACCGAATCCCCTAAATGGTTTTGACTTTCGAACTCGTTCACCTAACATCCCTGCTCCAGACTTCACGTTTGCAAAATGAACTCTCTTAGCACCGGATTTAGCGAACCAGATTTTGTCGTGCTTAACCGAGACGGTCATACATCCCTCAGCAGGTACCTCAACCATATACAATGACCCACGCTTTATACCACGAGCAATAACTAGATTACCATTGATCACCTTCCATTTACCACCACCAAACCTTACTTCCAGTCCTTGTTCATCCAGCTGACCAACTGAAATCAGTTTCTTTTTCAGCCCCGGAATCACCCTAACATTTTTCAGGTTCCATGTAGTTCCCAATGAAGTAACCAAATCAATATCCCCCATGCCCGTTACCTCAAGTATCTCGTCATTAGCTAATCGTACCTTTCCAAAATCACCATGTTTCAGATTCACCATCGTTTCCCCGTTGTCCATGGCGTGAAACGAAGCCCCTGAATCCATGACCCAAGAGTCCACACTGTTTTCCACACTGAGTATCAATGCATCATCATCATCAGAAACATTCCCAATAGCAGTGTTCAATTCTTTCTTATTCGGACACTGACTCTTAACATGTCCCACCTCGTTGCAGCTCCAACACTTCACATTTTTCCTAGGTTTAGATGAACTCCTTCCCCGACTCCCACTGTTCCTGTTATTATCCCGACCCCTGCCAACATTTAACAACTCACTATTTGATGATTCACCCGAGTTTCTTCTTCTGACATCTTCACCCATAATCAAATCCCGAATACCATCAAGAGTGAAACCTTTAGTCCCCGTAGAACTTGAAATTGCAGTCACAGTTCCAGACCAACTCTCAGGCAAAGACGACAACAGCAGTAGAGCCTGAACTTCATCATCAAACTTAATTCCAACAGATACAAGTCTTGTTAAGATTGAATTTAGATTGTTGATGTGAGCAGTCACTGAGCTTCCTTCTTTCATCCTTGTGTTCACAAGCTCCCGAATCAAGAACACCTTATTCGCCGCAGACGGTTTCTCATACATATTTGACAAAGCAGACATCATACCACGAGCCGTGGTTTCCTTAATAATGTTAAAAGCAACATTTTTCGTCAAAGCCAATGTAATAACCGCACGAGCCTTTTTGTCCTTTGATTCCCAATCAGCTTGTTCTATTTTCTCAGGTTTTTCTTCTAGTACCATATCCAAGTCCTTTTGACATAACAATGCTTCTACTTGCATCTTCCACCAACTGAAATCAGAACCGTTAAATTTCTCGATCACAACCTTCCTGTCTTCAGCCATCTCAAACAGCAAACAAGAAGCAAATCGAAACAGTGAACAGACACAGCTATGGCACGGGCCTGAACTTGACGGCTGTTCTACTGAACACTGTCAATTGACCGATTTGCTCCTACAATAAACCTTGTAGACAAATCTAACCCGAACGTACTTTTCTTTCACAAAACACGGTTTCCCAAACAGTTGATAATAATCCGTCAATAAAAAATAACTTGAAACACAAAACCCTAACCTTTACCCGACGAATCCAAGAGTTATTGACCAAACCCTAATCGACGGCTTCAAAGAGTTTCAACACGGTTCTAGCTCTTGATCACCAAAATATTACTGTTTTCTTTTTATTGTTGTTGTTGAAGGATGCACGCACAACAAAAAAAAAGTTTATGGTATTAAAAAAAAAATAATTAATTGCTTTCTTTTTCTTCGCAGACCTCCAAGACGGAAAAATAAAGTTTGCTTTGCTGCCTTTCTTTTTATTCTTCTTGCGCACACCCCAATGACACAAAAAAAGTATTTTTCTTTTATTCTTGTTCAACACAAAAGAAACGGTGATGACCGGTGCCACGATACCAAGGGCTCCGATGCTAACCCTAATCGTAAACCTTCTGCGATTCGTCTTAGTGCAACTGTATGTTCAACGAGCCAAAGCTCTGATACCACTTGTTAGGTTTCAAGCGGCGCAGCGGAACCAACACACGAACCCGCACAAACGATTATCACGCAGAAAATAGAAAAAATAAACAACACAAGGATTTTAACGTGGTTCGGTCGGTGTGACCTACGTCCACGGGCTGCAACTAGGGTTTTCTTTATTTGCTCAGTGTCAAGATTACAAATACATGACATGGATATATATAGAGACTAATTAGGGTTTTTAACCTAATAAACTAGAAAACTAAATATGGGCCCAAGCCCAAAGCCTTCACAAACCCAACAACATCAACGTGAACATGGTCAAAGGATAGGAATCAATCATTGAGACAATTGAAAAACGTCTATTCATATGGAAAGCTTTGACTCTATCATTTGGGGCAAGGGTTACCCTTCTAAAAATAGTTTTTGATCTCCTCCCGGTTTACTACTTTTCCATACACAAAGCACCAAAAAAGTACTTAGAGAAGATCAAAGTCTTGAGAAATAATTTTTTTGGGGTGGCATGAAAGACAAAAGAAAGATTCATTGGTTCCATGGGGATAAGGTTATTGCTCTAAAGGTTTATAAGTGAATATCAAGAAGATGAACAAAAGTGATCAGACGATCAAAGCAATATTATTGAAAATGAATTTCTGATGATGATCAAATGATCACACCACTAATTACTTATAACAACTAGTAACAAACATTTAAACGAAAGTTACAAAACTAGTCCCTAGAGTTACACATATCTATCATTATGACAACAAACTTTAACAACCTTGGAATTACACTAACAATCTCCCCCTTAATTCCAAGAGTCCCCTTGCAAGTCCTCGATACCAAGAACTGATCTCATTTCTACGAATTTCATTCTTGGAAGAGCCTTGGTCAAAATATCAGCCCTTTGCCTACTTCCACACACAAACTCAACCCGAATTTGATTATTCTCAATACAATCTCGAATAAAATGGTACTTAACATCAATATGTTTCGAACGACCATGAAAAATAGGATTTTTCATTAATGCTATAGCAGACCGATTGTCCACATTTAGCACAACTATTTCCTGTTTCTTTCCTGTAACCTCTTCAAGCACACCATGCAACCACAACGCTTGACAAGCAGCAGTAGTTGCTGCCATAAATTCTGCTTCACAACTCGATAGTACAACCGTGGTTTGCTTCTGAGAACTCCACGAAACTAGGCTGCCATTATAATAAAACACATTGCCTGATGTGCTCTTTCCATCACCTTCCCCGGTTGAGTAATTACTGTCACTATACCCTATCAACCCTTCACTACCAGTACTACTATACTTGATTCCATAGTGCATTGTACCTTTAATGTACCTTATAATGTGTTTCACTGCCATTAAGTGATCATTTTTTGGACTCTGCATAAACCGACTCATATAGCCGACCGCATACATAAGATCTGGCCTGGTCTGAGTTAAATACCTTAAGGATCCAACTATTTTCCTATACTCAGTTGGTTCCACTTCAGCTCCAGTTGACTCCTTTCCCAACTTTAACCCATGTTCCATTGGGCTTTTAGCCTCATTGCATCCACCCATTCCAGTAAGCTGTACAAGCTTTGCAGCATATCCTGCCTGTTTAATGCAAATTCCATCATGTCTTTGTGACACTTCGATTCCCAAATAATAACACAACAAGCCAAGATCTGTAATTTCAAACTTCATTCTCATCTGATGTTTGAAATCCTCAACCTCTACTGGATCACTTCAAGTAATTATCCAATCATCCACATACACCCCAATTACAAGCAATGAGTTCACCTTTGATCTCACATACACTACAGCCTCTTTCTGGCACCTTTTGAAGTCTAACTCCTTTAACACTTCATCCAATCTTTTGTTCCAAGCTCTTGGAGCTTGTTTGAGGCCGTAGAATGCTTTTGTCAACCTGTACACTTTATGTTCTTCCCCTTTTACTTCATAACCCTGTGGTTATACAACATACACCTTCTCATTTAACTTGCCATGTAGAAATGCTACTTTTACATCCAAATGATATACCTTCCACTTCATCCTGGCTGCTACAGCCAACAACAATCTAATGGTTTCTATTCTTGCAACGGGCGTAAACGCTTCTTCAAAATCCACCCCCCCTTGCTGTTGCACATAGCCCTTTGCAACCAGTCTTGCTTTGTTCTATGTCACATTTCCTCCTGCATCCCTTTTTAGTTTACACACCCATTTTAACCCAATGGGTCTTGCATACACTGGCAGTTCAACAAGTTCCCAAGTTTCATTTCTTTCTATAGCTCGAATTTCTTCATTCATAGCTTCTCTCCACCTCTTATATTTTACTGCCTCATGGTATGTTATAGGGTCTCCTGCTTGTGCTAGCAGCAGCTCAATGCCAATTTCATCTTGATCTTCTCGCTCATCTTGGGTGACTGTACTACTTAGGCCCCTTCCTTCCATAATAAAATCACTAAACCTTGATGGTAAGACTGATATTCTTTCTGACCTTCTTAATTCAGGTTGTGTTTCAGGTATGGACCTATCTCTTGAAGATTCACCATTTTCTCTTATCTCCATTCCACTATATTGAATGTTCTCTTGTGAAGATTGATTCTCTATAGTGAAGCTCACCCAATCTGATCCATTACTGGCTTGTTGTTGCAAGTAAGATGACCAATTCCACTTTCTTCCTTCTTCAAATTGAACATCTTTACTCACAACTATTTTCTTGGTTGTAGCATCATAGAGTCTATAAGCCCTTGACCCTGTTTCAATTCCAAGATGTACCATGGGCTGACTTCTATCTTCAAGTTTCATCAGATGTGGCTGCACTCTTTTCACATGTGCAATAAAACCAAAAACCCTCAGATGATGAAGGTTTGGTTTTCTTCCCTTTAATGCTTCATAGGGGGTGGTGTTACTTAGGGCCTTTGTGGGTATTCTATTTAAGATATATATTGAATGTCTCACTACCTCTGCCCACATACTTTGTAGTAGATCCATGGCTTTCAACGAACTCCTTGTCATATTAAGGACTATCTATTCCTTCTCTCCACCATACCATTGTGTTGGGGAGTATAAGGGGTGGTTAGTTGCCTTATAATACCTTTATTCTCACAGAAGGTTTTGAACTGAGTTGAAGTAAACTCTCCTCCCCTATCGGACCTTAAAGTCTTAATCCTTGAGTTACACTCATTTTCTACTTGTTTCTTAAACATCTTGAAGTAATCAAGTGCCTGATCTTTAGTCCTTAACATATACACCCACATAAACCTGGTATTGTCATCTACTATAAGCATAAAATACTTGTTCCCAGCAGCAGTTGTGGGTGATATGGGGCCACAAAGGTCAACACAAAGCAGTTCCAAAGGCTTAGATGATCTATACTCAGACTTTGATGGAAAAGACTGTCTGGTGTGCTTGCCAGCTAGACAAGCTGCACATACTTGTTCTAGTCTGTTTATAACTGGTACCGCTTTAACCAGATTCGTTGCAGCCATCTCCTTTAGTGCCTCAAAGTTGACATGACCAAGTCTTCCGTGCCACTTCCATGCAAGGTCATCTATCCTATTGAGCAGGCAGCTCGGTTGACCTATTTTTAGTTCTACCTTGTAGAGTCTGTTCTGGGATCTTTTTACTTTCATTAGCAGCTTTCCACTTTTCTCAAACATCCACAAAAATTCCCCTTTCATCTTTACTTCTGACCCGGTTTCAGTCTCTTGACCCAGACTTAAAATATTGCTTTCAGCATAGGGATGTAGTACACATCCTTTAGCACACTTTGCTCTCCATTCTTGCACTCCAATACTACGGACCCCCTTCCTTGTATTTCTACTGAAGATCCATCTTCGAATCTAATTCTTCCACCAATGTTCTTGTCTAATTCAGAGAAGATCGAATGATTTCCAGTCATGTGGTTTGAGGCTCCATTGTCAAGATACCACACGTTATCCCTAGTATTCTCTCCTTAATACCTCGATGGAATTACTCTTGACTCATTCAAGAACACAAGTTCCTTTTGACTCTGGTGAGTTGTGACCATTAGTAGGGTTGGTTCGTCATCCACTGTCTGGGTCAAATTTGCCTCTGCTTCTTTGTTCTTCTTCGGGCATTCTGACGCGTAGTGCCCGTATTCTTCACATTTGAAGCATTATATGCGAGACTTGTTCTTTACAGGCTTTGCCTTCGTCTTCGCTTGATCACGATCCGTGGTATTCTCTTTGCTTGATGACCAACCCCTAGTCTTGCCCGTCTTCCCACTTCTTTCAGAGTTTTTCTTTAACTTTGTCTCTGTGTTTCTTTGTCTTGCTTGCCATTTAAAGTAAGTAAGTAGTAGTTGTTCTTCTTTGGAGTCTTTACCTAGAGTTTTATTTCACATACTAGTTCTTTCCTCGAACGCATTTAACCTCTCGATAGCTTCTTGAAGGTGTAGTGTCTCAAGGTCTACAAATTGTTCAATCGAGGCTACGATTTAAATGATCCGATCTGGTACTGCAGCGAGAAATTTCCTGACGAGTATAGACTCCTTCAGAGGCTCTCCTAATTGATTTGCTTTTGTGGAAATTGCACTCAATTTTCCAGCAAAATCGTCTATACTCTCCCCTTTCCTTCATTTTGAGAGTTTCAAATTCATTTCGTAGGGTTTGGAATCTTGCTTTCTTGACTCTTTCAACCCCAACAAATCTGGTTTTCAAGGAGTCCCAGATTTCTTTCGCTGTTGCTCGATCGGCAACCTGAAGTACTAACTCCTCCAGGATTGCCTGATACAGGTACGCGATTGCTGTGTTATTCTTCTTTACATCAAGAACTGCTCCTTTAGGTGGCTCGATTAGTTCCCACAGGTCGTGAACGTTGAAGATCGCCTTCAATTTCACTGCCCAAATTGGGTAGTTCGTTGCCGAGAGCATCGGGCATTGAAGCGGGATCGTTGTGTTGTCTCGAATGGTTACTAGCTGATTGTTCGGCGCTGGTGCCGCCATCTTCGTTATTCTTCGGTGATACTTCTTCCCAACCTTCGGATCAAGATCCAGCCCTTCGAATCTTTTGTTGTGAGAATTATAGCTTTTGATCCAACTCACTCCTTCGAATCGAATGATCTGTGCTTTTTTTCTCACAGAAGCTCTGATACCACATATAAGTGAATATCAAGAAGATGAACAAAAATGATCGGAAGATCAAAGCAATATTATTGAAAATGAATTTCTGATGATGATTAGATCATCACACCACTAACTACTTAATAACAACTAGTAACAAACATTTAAACAAAAGTTACAAAACTAGTTCCTAGAGTTACACATATCTATCATTATGACAACAAACTTTAACAACCTTGGAATTACACTAACAAGGTTAAGGGGGACTTGACTTGGGGACCTTGGAGGACTTTACTTTAGTTTATTAATTAAATGGTGGTGGAGACATAAGATTGACTTTACCCTCAAAATAAACATTTTCAGTTCAAGGGCTATGGTTGAAGGGATCCCTACTAGAACGGAGATTCAACGATGAAACATTCAAGTGAATTCATTGGCGTGCGCACTTGGTGAATAAGACGGCAGACCATGTATATACCGCATGGCACATGCTATGTTGCTATATTAGTGTGGTAGAAGGTATACTCCTACTGTCAATTGCCTCTAATGCATTGGCGAAGCTTTATTAAGGCCGGGGGAGGGGGGGCGGGGGCGCCCCTTTGTTTTTTTCACCAGTAGTGTTAAATTTTAGTCCGGTAGTGTAAATTTTTGGCCGGGTAGTGTAAATTTTTATATAAATATCGAGTTCGCCCCCCTAAAAAAATTAATTTCGCTCCCGCCCCCCCTACGAAATAGTTCAAGCTCCGTCTCTGCTCTAATGTATGCCTTCATATTAAGGACTTGCTTCAACTTCACTTGAGTGGAGGTCATAGTGATCAAAAGAAAAAAGAATACAATCTATCATACCTTTGACGTGTTGGCCGATATGAAAAGCAAGAAATAAATAGTTGTTTGACAACCGGTCATTATCCGTTGACAAGATCGTAGGAGATAAGGATTCTTGAATTTTTATGGATTAAAAATAAGGGAAAAGATAAGCTCATTAGATTGGCTTAATTGGTCTTTCATGTAGATGTACTTGGTGCTTGTTTCTTGCTATCTATTTGTTGTTAATGGTAGTTTGCTTGTAAAAAAATAGTAATATATCTACATTATATAATAATACATTTACAAAGGACAATATTTTTTACATTAATTTTTAAAGGTTTAAGAGGATACAATTGTATTTTATGAATTTGACTATATTAATTTTACATGTCAATTATTTTATTACAATTATTGACTTTTAAACCAACTTTTCGTGATTTTTAAATGACATCAACTTTTTCACACAATAACTTTTTTTTTTTTAATTATATCATAAAACCAATGAGCTCTAGATCAATTGTTTTGAAAGTAGCACCCATAACTTTTTGAAATTGAGCTCATGGGTTCGAGTCTTATTTTATGAAATATACTTCAAGTTGGTCTTTGGGTGGTGGGTTTCCTCTGAAATTGTAGGCGAGCCGGGTTACCAGTGCTGTATGTGTTTGCGGGCGTGAGTGACCTTTTACCAATGGGTTTACCCAGGTGACCGAGTTTAAAAACATTCATTGGCCATTAAAAAAAATTATTGCATGAAAACAGACATTTTATTATTCTAGTTTAAGTATGATATTGACATAATTTCTTTAATTTTAAAAAATTAAATGTTAAGTTTCCTTGTCGTATTGATTTGACACCTTTTAAATATTATTTAATATTATTAATGCTATTATTATTAATTATTAATGGGTCCTAATATATAGACAACTCACATTATAAATCAACACCTTCCTATACGTTTTATATGGTACTATACACAGCGTATAAAGGGTCAAAAACACTGAAAATAAGGAAAATTCAAGAGGCTGTCAGAGAGCTATACGACCCCCTATACGGCACATATAGGGCTGTACGACGCGTATAACAAATTTCGACACAGACTACGAGGAAAAATTCAGGGGGCTGTCAGAGGGGTTATACGCCCCGTATAGGGCTATACGACACACATGGGGCTATATGACCCGTATAGAAATTTGGGGTGTTAATTTATAATTGTGGGATGTTACAATATCCACACCTTTATTAACACTGTTAAAAGAACTTGAAAGCTACAGTTCAGTTTTTCTTATGTACGTTTTGGCAACTTAACTTTGGTAACTTTTTTTTTTTAATTTAAATTCTTAATCAAAGAAATCTATTATATAGTTTTATTTAAAGAATAAAGATGAAGGGAGATGGTACCAGATGCCGCCACTTATCATTTCTTCTTTTCTTAAATATACCTCTCGAAACCTCCAACTATATATAATATGTAATCACCTCCAACTAATTTTAGTTTGTTATTTAGAAAAAGGAATGTGCTGCTATTTTAGTTTTTTGTCAACGTTGAGAACTTGAGATATAATTTTTTTTTTCTTTTAAAGCATAGTTGTATTTAAAATTGAGTATCTTTTTTATTTTGTGGACTATAGCGATTATGCTCACCGTTCGGTTAGCGTTACGAAGTTAACTGATTATAAGTGAGCAAAATTGAGTGGCAATATCTTTTCCAATAGGGGACACTTTAGGGTTTTACGTGAAAGTGACAAATGTTCCAGCATGTTGTTATATTCGAGTTTTGATATCCGGAGTCGTGATGGAATCCGCAGCGCAACGCGCGAGAGTGAAAACCTAGTGTGTGCGTAGGGGTGTAAACGAGCCAAGCCGGCTCGCAAGCTACTCGGGATCGGCTCGAAAAAAGCTCGAATCGAGCCGAGCTTAAACGAGCTCGAGCCCGAGCTCGAGCTCAGATTATTGCTCATTTACTAAACGAGCTCGAGCCCGATCTTTAAAAATCGAGCTCGAGCTGGCTTGCGAGCCTAAACGAGCTTTTTGTTTATATAGTTTTTTATTTACATATTAAATATATATAAATACATTTTTACATAAATTATATTATTTAAATATATTATTGTGATAAAAAATAGTTAAATAATATATATTATGTTATATATAAAAGGTATGATAATAAATAATTATAAAAAAATAAAAATTTAATAATTTAACAATAAACGAGCCGAGCCCGAGCCGAGCTCGAGCTTGAAAATTTTCTGACGAGCCGAGCTCGAGCTTTATAAATAAAACTATAAACGAGCCGAGCTCGAGCTCGAGCTTCCTAAAACCAAAACGAGCCGAGCTCGAGCCTAAGCGAGCTCGGGCTCGGCTCGACTCGTTTACACCCCTATGTGTGCGCATATCTTTACTGTCTTGTTAAGTTCTTCACTTGGAGGTGATAATTAATGATTATATGTTTTATGCTTCTAATCAAATTAACTAAAAGAATAATAAAGTCGTTTTGGTTTAAACATGCAATTTCAATTTCGAAGAAACACGACTTTTAGAAACCAAACTAAGTTTGATGGTGACTTCATAACTAATATCATCACTAATCTAAACTTATAATCAGTATGGGTGGGAGTTTGGTCTATTGACAAAGTTAAAGTGATGTAGCTTTTTTTGAGGTTAAAGGTTCGAGCTCCGTTTAAGACGGGTTGGGATATAAGTTGCGGTGTAGTTAGAAGTAAAATAGTGTTCATCGTTTGAAAAAATTTATAAAAAATCAAGGAAATTGATTACATATTAAAAGATAAAACATAAAGTGTTTTGCTTATTTTAGGCTTGTGTTAGTTGTTTGCGTTAGTATTCTTAATTTACCTTAATGATCATGTAAATTTATATTTTGACCCCCTTAAGTTTAGTTAAATACACAATTTATATAGTATACTTATCTGTTTATGTTTATACACTCACAATTTTTTTTATTTAACTTTTATTCTCTTATAAATTTCAGAGTTTAATGTTTTATAAAATTCTGAATTTACTGTTATGACTTGCTTGTTTTTACTTATGTTTTGGGGTAAATTTCATTTAAAACAAAATAATACGTCATAATGTATAAGTTATTGAAACACAAACATACAAGCCATCAAAACTGATGTATGGTTTTGATATTTGAGCAATTTTTTCTCCCCCGCCCCTCCCCCAATTTTTAATATATGATTTTTATAAAATTAAAATTTGTATGTGAGTGTTTATTTCTCACATTTCTCTTCCATTGTGATGTTGCTAATTTTTGTCAATGTTCTAACATAATATTTTAACGATTTTCTTTTTTATCTAAGATTTTAAATATTATCAACTGCATTGATGCATGCATGAGTGATGCTTTTGTTTTCTTTCTATAAATTTTGCGGGTCTATTTTTCTTACCTTAAATGTGTCGATGTTAGTCTCTTTAAATGATTTTACGACCTCAACGCAACACAATTATCTTCATTCTTTACCTTTATCCATCAACTTTTTTGTTTGACATTTAATTTAAGAAATATAAAATTTTTATCGGCTTTTAGATAAATTTAAAATGACATTTATCACAAAAGATATTTTTTACCATGCACGTATTTACCTGATATTAAAGTCATATAATAAATATGTTAGAAACCAAAAATTATTAGAAATAATAGGATCATAGTTAACTATAGTTAGTTTTTTAAGGCAAACTTAAATTTGTGTCCCGGAAGATAATATTACAAAAGGTAGTTTAACCCATATGCTATACCTTTTTTCTATTTTTTAATACCTAATACCATTTATCTTTTACTTGAAAAGATTTAAATCATATTATTTTTGTAGAAACGTGTAGCATACTACTAAACCATTTGTAGAAACGTATGGCATACTCCTAAACCATTTGGTCATAAGTGCATACGTTATACATATAGCGGATATGTATAACTAGCATTAAAAAAATTATGTATTACACGAGTTGTATGATAAAAAAATATAAACATAAAACATTTTCAGAATGTATGATATATGTATAGTATCTTTCTATTTACAATCTAATCTAACAAAACAAAATCTCTTTGTGACACATGTTTATTTTCTAGTACGTTCACGTTATCGCCATCTAGAATTGTCCATGTATCACCATCACAATAAATTACAATTGGTAAAAATCCTAACTTCAAAAATTTTTTCGTAATAACTCTCATTTAATACCATACAAATCAAGATAATTTCTTTATATAAATAAATAACATTTTATTAAGAATTATTTAATGAGACTTAATTCTGTTAAAAATGTAATTTTATTTTATGTTAAGCATTGTTAAAACTAAAATACTTCAAAATGATATATAATGAGGTTATGAATATTTATGAATAATAAAACCTTTTTTTCTTTTTATACTATTATTTATTACTTAAATATGTTTGTTATATAATATTTTTATTGATATGTTATCTATAACATATATTAGATTATACATATATATAATCTAGAGTAAAAAGTAATTTTCGTCCCTAACGTTTTGTTGAATTTGTCATTTCAATCTAATTTTTATTTTGTCATTTCAGTCACTGTAGTTTACCAAATGTTGTCATTTTCATTACTCAACTAACATCGTTAAAACTTCGTTGAATATGAGGGGAGTAAAATGTTATTTTCGTCTTTAACGTTTCGTTGAATTTGCCATTTCAATCCAAAAACTATTTTTTTCCCATTTCAATTACTATAATTTACCAAGTGTTGTCATTTCCATCAATTCTACTAACTTCGTTAACACCTTCGTTAAATATTAGGATATTTTAGTTTTTTTAAATACCCTAATTATTCAATTAAAACAAATTGACCAATTAATATTCAATTAAAATAAAAAAAACACATGAAGCGACACGTAAGACCGACGCTTCAATTTAAAAGTTTCTAGTAATTCTAATATATGTTGTTCGATTAAGATCTGCTGTGGGATTTCAATTAATATTCACGCTTTGTTTGAACGTGTACTATTATTCGATTGAGGTCTACTCTTATCATGTTTTGTTTGATTGAGGTCTGCTATTATCACGTTCACGTTCAAACGTGACAATAGCAGACCTCAATCAGATAAAACATGTCAACAACAAACCTCAAATTTACAGCAAACCTCAAATAGATAACGGTACACATTCAAACAAAACGTGATAATTAACTTAAATTCCACGATAGACCTCAATTGAACAACATGTTTTAGAGTTAACCGAAACTTTTAAATCGAAGTGTCTGGTCTCACTAGTCGCTTCATGTGTTTTCTAGTTTTAAATTAAATATTTATTGATTAATTTGTTTTAATCGAATAATTAGGCTGTTGAAAAAGATTAAAATGCACTCATATTTAACGGAGTTTTAACGGTGTTAGTGTAGTGGATGAAAATGACAACATTTGGTAAAATACAGTTACTAAAATGACAAAAAAAGTTTTTGAATTAAAATAAAAAATTTAACAAAACGCCAGGGACAAAAATAACATTTTAATCTATAATCTACTATATAACTTTTTATTTCAACCCGTGTAACGCACGGGTATCTAACCTAGTGATAAATATATTCGATAACGTTGAATTATTT
Source organism: Flaveria robusta (assembly GCA_025506415.1). NCBI lineage: Eukaryota > Viridiplantae > Streptophyta > Magnoliopsida > Asterales > Asteraceae > Flaveria > Flaveria robusta. The sequence goes on along the minus strand of CM046460.1, from coordinate 17,797,810 downwards.
TTTTGAATAAACAAAAATTTAAATGGTAGTCGTAAAAATGAAAATAAATTATTATTTTAATTACTAGTTGCTATAAAAAAGATGAAAGTAGTTTATATAAATTATGTCAAATGTTTTTTAGAATACTGTGTTTTTATTGTAGTAGTATGATATCACATGATAATTTTCGTAGGTGCGATTGTCATCCTAACGTTTGAAGTAGGAGTTTTTGTGGTTGGGTCGTTTATACGAGGTGGCATTTTGCATGCAAGCATGTTGAGCAGCACGTGTCACGTTCTGCCTCCCACGTGTCACGTAAATCAACAATTGCTTTTGGGAAATGGTTGCTATATTTTGTTTTCATTTTAAAAGCATTTGTTCAACTATTAACCATATAAAGTTTACATACATTTTGTTAATCTATATTACATACACCCATAAACTTATAAATTTATGTTATTGATAAACTAACTGTAAGAGTTAACTTAAATATTGAAGCAAATCAAAGAGCTCTCAGCATGCATATTAAATAACAAAGAAAGTTAATTTGAAAGATTTGAGAGAAACACTTAGAAATTCTTTAAATGTCAAATCTTTCGAAGCCGAAGACCATTTATTCCGAAGCCAAAGATAAAGTCTTCCGAGGCCTGAAGACAAAGTCTTCCGAAAACAGAGAATACATGCATTCTTTGACATACTTTTGATAAAATATGAGCCACTTTTCGTTGTCATCTAAAGACTCACCAACTTATATATGTTGGTGATATTTTCATACTTTTGTCAATTGTAGATTAAAGTATTAGAGTCTATAACTTTCTACTTTGTAGCTTTATCTTTTTTGTAATAGATAAGTATGTAAGCTATAACATGTTATAGTCATTAGTTAAAAAGCAATCTGCCTTTTGCATTTACACTGATCTTGTTGTATATATTAGTATTCCGGTTGGCCTTCAAAATATGGCCGACAGTAGGATGTAGTATAAAGTGTCTCAGGTAACAGTCCTTAGGACTAAGCCTTGTAACAATTGTAAAACACTTGAGAACAATATAAATCATTCTTGAAAACTAATTTTTGTTAATTGCTTTTGTTCTTTACATTTGTTCTTTGTTGTTATTTGTTGGTTTCCTATTTGATCTGCTAAATGTTGCTTATTCTCTCCAACCTTATGAAACTGTTGCATTACCCTTAACCGATCCAACATTAACATCTATTCATACTATCTAAACTACATGTTTCTTATTTTAGTAGGATTTCTTTGACAATTCATTTTAATTTGATAACCATTCTTTTTCTAAATTTATATAAAAAATGCACCACTAAATCATAAACCTTTTTGTCTTTTATTCGAATAAAATATTATCACATCAAAAAGAAAAAAATTACCTTGGGGTAATTTTTCAATACTACATATATGTAGTATTGGGATGAACATACATATAATATGATGCACTACATATATATAGCATTATATATTACATACATGCAACATATTGTACTACATATATGTAATTCTGGTATCATATGTAGAATGAAAAATTAAATCAAAAGTAATGAAATCATTTGAATAAACATTAAACAGCTTCAAAATACTACGATATATGCACTTTTGTTATATTTATAAGACAACTAGTATAATGACATGCATCTTGCGGCTCTTTAAACCACAAATTATTACTATAAGCACATTTAAAAGCTATAGGAATGATTTCATAAACAAACAATCGTAAATAATGTACTACCAAATGGCTAATGGTATTTACTATAACTTAGAAGCAAAGGTCGGTGACTAATGCCACCGACCATTGCTTACAATTTTATTTATCTCAAATAAAAGTGTTTCAGGAATCATCAATAAGTAAAGCTTTGGTCCACTGGTCTTTGTTCCTCACCTTTAGTTTTGCAATCCAGGTTCGATTCTAACCGGAACAACTTTTTGTTAACCATTTTTGTTGTTACCTCACACATGTTCGCGTATCACTTTGCTACGGATGGTCTCTTTCTCATGTGCATATCCATAGTGAATTTCTATTTTATATTTAAAGACCAATAAATTAGTTTGTAACACAATTATTTTTTCATCCCCCTCCAACTTTTCACCCTTTAATACTTTTTAAAATTTTATAAAATGTCTCTTTAACCCAGTTATTTTTTTATAATTTCAGGTTCACTTCTTTACAATTTTACTTTAAAAAATAACTTTTGTTCGTATTTTTGTGTATGTGTAAGCATAAATTCGAGTTTATCTATGTTTGGGCATAAATGGAAACAACTCGGGCCAAAATATAAATGTTTCCGGGCTTACTTTTTACACGTTTCAAGATGGCTTACGTGTCGACGTCCATTTAGGTTTTGATGTACATTTTATTATGAAATGAGTTTGGTCATAGAGAAAACGTTTCGTGTTTATTTTTATGTACTGAGTTGGTCTACGTTTCAACGTAAGTTTTGTTTGAAAACGCATCGAGTCAGATAGAATATGTTCTCATTTACTCTAGTGTCGATGTAAACGTAGTTTGGTAACAAACGAAAACAATGGCAAGTATACGCTTTGATGTAAGCTTTGATATGAGTCGGGTCAAATATAATATGTTTTTATTCAACAGTATAACTTTAAGGCTTCTTGACGTAAAATTAGTTCGGAAATAAGTCGGGTCGATTGTAGTCTATATTTTTTTTCACTTCGCGTGCGATGCCGCCGCAACACGCGACTGGTGACAAAACTAGTTATAACTTCATGTATTGTAAAACGCAAAAACTCATATGCATTAGCTCTAAAAACTATCTTAAAAGAAAAGTCATTGAATTATGCATCTTACATCATATTTGTGCAAGTTAACCTGTGCTTTTGAGAACACAATTATTGAAGTTATCTTGAGATAACGATTATTAACTTTCTTATTTTGTTTAAATTGTTGAAAGTAAAAACTATTGGAGTTAAATTACAAAAGATATAAATGTATTGGTTTAAAATAAAAAACTAAAGATTATACAAAAAGATGGGTATAACCCACTAAAACACATACAAAATCAATGATGCATACAATAGTTGATAATTATTATATATATATAATAATAATTGATACAATAAATAACATTATTTCTATCTTAAAAGCAAAGGTCGGTGGCCATTGACACCGACCAATGCTCACCACTCAACTTTCGTATACAACACTTTCACCGTCACCTTTTTGAGAAACTATATATAACACTTTCACCCTCATCTTTTTAGAAACTATATATAATACTTTCACTCATCTTTTTAAAAACTTTATAAAATGCCATTGTGACCCACTTGAGTTTTTAAGATTTCGTGTTTACGCCGCATATATTTTGTCTTAAGAAACTAATTACTTACGTACTTATGTTTATATACGTGTTGATATAAATTTGAGCGCGTTTACGTGTTGATGTAAATTTTATTCAGAGACGAGACAACTCAAATATAAAACGTTTTTATGCTTATTTCTATATACGTTTAGAGTTGTTATACGTTTCGATGTAAATTTTGTTTGGAAACGAGTTGGGGGTCAAATATTATGTGTTTTCATTCGACGAAGTATAAACTCGTGTTATTTGACGTAAATTCATTTTGGAAACTTGTTGGGCGATTGTAGTCTATAATTTATCATCTCACATACAGGTTCGCCACACGTGTTATTATGATATACGTTTTAAGTTTCTCTATGCTTTAAGGTAAATTTTCTTTGGAAACGAGTCGGGTTAATATAATACGTTTTCATTCGACAATACAAATTCAAGCTACTCTATGTTTATACGTAAATTTAGTTCAGAAACATGTCAAGAAAACAATAAGTATCTTAAGAATGATTTTTTCCGCCTAAAAACCGACACAAACAAACTCTAATTGAACTAATTCCAGAGGCATTGGAATCAGCTTGTCCTATAATTAAATCTATTATCGACGATAAACCATTCCCGTTAACTACAATATATAAGATCTCGACACTACAAAACCGATAGTACAAATTCAAAAAGACAATATAAAGTCTAATCAGATAGCACAAAATCAACCAAACAACACAAATTTTAAAACAAACAATAGACGGTACAAAATTTAACCAAACAACATAATTTTTAAAACAAATAATACAATCTTACAAATATATAGTAACTTCTTAAATTTTTATTTTTTACACAAAAACTAGTACTCAACATAATTTTCTCTTATGACATGTTAACATGTACCATACTTATCATTTATCAACCACTTTTTCATAAATAACATAAATTTGGATATTTATAGAATTATACATCAATTATTAATTTGGAGGATTTTTTGAGATGTGTAACTAACTATTCATACAAGATCCTTTCTTTCTTTATTGCACACGTTTTAACAAGTAATAATAAAATTACAAACAAAACCGTTTAAATCCACCCGTCAATATCCACATCTATCGCACACGTAATCACACATCTCACCACAACCCTCTCATTCCTCTTACATTCATCAGCTCACCGTTTTCTCTCTCATCACCACACGATGTCGTTTCGGAGGTCGTTTCTATCACGGCGAACCACCAGCCGCTCGAGTTCGTTGAGAAACCGATCACAACCGCCGGAGATCGGCATTGCGGTGGCGGACGCCGCCGAGAGCGGCGGAGGAGGTTGGAATAATATGCTGCCGGAGCTCTTGGGGGAGATTATGAAGCGAGTGGAGGCGAGCGATGACCGCCGGAGAAACGTGGTGGCTTGTGGATGCGTGTGTAGGAGGTGGAGAGAGGTTAGTAGAGAGATCGTGAAGCCTCCGGTTCACGGTGGGGAGATTACCTTTCCTTCTTGCCTTAAGCAGGTGCGATTTGGTTTTCTGAGGCTTTTGTGGTTGTTGTGTCGGTGATTTGAAGTTTTGGAGTTGGATTAGTTCGTTGGAGTATGTGTTTGCCTTGTTTTGTTTGTGAGATGAATGAATCATGAATGAATGATTTGGATTTTGTTTGTTGGTTAGAATGTTATCTGGTAGTGTAAGGGGAAGCTATTGGAATCATGTAGCAGAAGTCAAGTTTCTGAAAAGTCAAACTTGTGCGGTAGGGATGATAAGGAACTGATTGATAGATGCTTGCCTCTGATTGTGGTTGACATTGTTGACTAGGTCATGTTTTGAAGCTATCTGTAATTAATAAAGTTGTTAAAAGGGTGTGGGTGCTAGACTTAGCTTTTTCGATATGATTTACGCAGCTTTACTTTATATTTTGTGCATCAGGCTGTTTTTCACAGTTTAAATCCATAACCTCTAGGTCACAAAGCCCGATCCTTGGTAAATAAAGTTGTTCATGTAGAATATTGTTGAAGTCATCCTTCAATATATAGTAGGTGTAACAAAAAATAATGCAGATTATTTTATAATCCGGTTATTTAGGGATCTTTTAACTTTAATGTAATGTGATTATTTGATTTTTATAACTTCAGATGGTGTGAGTACTTCCGAACAGCATTGCTTGCATCTTGTTTTGTTACAGTTGATTAGTTAATTCTAATTATTTCATTTCACATAATTAAGCACAATGTCAAACTCCTGTGAAGGTAAAGATGTTAAATTCTCTTTCTAGCAAACTTTAATCATTTACGGTTGAACAATTTCAATGTCTTTGCAGCCTGGTCCACGTGATTCTCCGATGCAGTGCCTCATCAAAAGGAACAAGAAGAACTCAGTGTTTTACCTTTATCTTGCTGGTAGCCCTTGTAAGTATGCATATTGCCTAAACCTCTTGTTGAGTAACTTTGAAGTTTTATGATGTTATGTTAGATATATTTTGTATATTACAAACAAAAATATGAAGATTAAATGTTCCAAGTTTAATACAAGGTTGTTAGTTGAATCAAAAATTAGATCTTACTTACCTAAATGTTCTTTTAAACATGAGCTCTTTAACATGAGAACTTCTTTAATATAGATTTCTTTTCTTGCTTCACACAACCTCCTATATACGAAACTGGCATGAATTCTTTTAGATGAAATTCACTTCCCTTTCCTTCTTCTCCTGTTCCTTGAAACATCTTAAATTACATGTATATCCTTCTAAAAGGTCTAAATTTCATTTTTATCCTTCTAAAGTTCACTATATTATGTTTGCCCTATCATATTTGCTCATTCCATAATCCATAGTAAGCAATACAAAATCATGTCTTTATGGCAGCCTGTTTCATTTCATAAACAAATAGGAAAACAATTTAATGACTAAGAATCATCTCAACGCGTAATGTTCTCTTTTGTTAATTCAGTGAAACAAGTTGTTATAATTAAGTTATTTTATTTAATTTACCATGGATTGGGAAAAATGATAGTTTTGAAAGTGTATATATGATATCATGAAATTAGAAGGATATATATGAACTTTTGAGCTTTTGAAAGGATGTATATTAAACTTTTAACTTTTAAATTTTAAGCATTTAATTTCAACTTTCTGTCACGCTCTTTGGTTCTCTTTTCATCATGCTAATGTTGTTGGATAGTGCTATTTATAGAAAATTCCTTAATAATTGGATTCTATATTTGGCAGCATTTACAAACAAGGGTAAGTTTCTCTTGGCAGCTCGGAGATATAGAAATGGTGCTCACACGGAGTACATAATATCACTTGATCCAGAAGATACGGCTCAAGGAAGCAACGCGTATGTTGGTAAATTACGGTAAGTCATTTTCTTAAAGACGGAAACATGATCATGCTTCATCATATTGTACCCTTTTCTTCCATAATGCAAACAATCATACTATGTTTATCTTAGTACTCTGTTCATGTGTACTCTTAAGATGCCTGGTCATGGAGATGTCGGTACCCTTGTTATATATCATTTTCCTTTGAGGGTACAGTATACGAGTAATATTTACTCTTTTTCTGAATGGCAAGCACACACCCCCTACTATCTACTTCTAAAGTCTACCTATTGCCACTTCATGGGACGTGAACCCGCAACACTTTAGTAGGATTAACATCAGGTGTTATTAGGCCAGGAGGCCTATCAACAGTTATATTTACTTAATTACTTATTATGAACAATTTGCATTCTTTCTCTGACAACCTGGACAAAGGGGTCTCGCATGAACAAAATTTTTTACAAAAGAATTGACTAAATTGGTGGTGGAATATGATTTTCAGCTTTGGGATCTTGTATCTACATATATATATCTTTCTAAAAGATCAAATGTCTATATATCCTTCTAATTTTATATTATAATACTTACCCTTAGAAAACACTGAAATATCATGTATGCTCGTTTCCCGCAGAATAAATTAAAATCAGTTACGTATAAGTTATAACATGTTTCTGTGGATAAATGAAGACATTATAAGCTGAGTTGAATCTCAGCTATAACTTATCAGTTTCTCCAATGTCATAAGTAACTAATTCTTTTTATTTACTATGGAATGGGTAGATATGATATTTTGGCGTCTTGAAAATGTAAATAATGTGATATTATGGAATTTAGAAGGATATATAACCCTATACTTTATGGTTCAATGATGCATGCTTTGCACCTCTTATGTTCTAATTCTAATTAATTTGCATAATATACATCTGCAGGTCAGATTTCCTTGGCACCAAGTTCACAATATATGACAGTCAGCCTCCACACAATGGGGCAAAACCATCAAGCAGCAGATCTGGGCGACGGTTCACAAGCAAACAAATAAGCCCCCAAGTTCCCGCTGGCAATTTTGAAATTGGTGAAGTATCATACAAGTTCAACCTCTTGAAATCAAGGGGTCCAAGAAGAATGATATGCTCACTAAAATGCACATCATCCCAACACGAACCGAGCAGACCCGAAGAAGATCGTGTGTTAACAAGGTCAAAATCTGTCGGTTGTGGTCAAAGTCAAACGCTTTTGAGAAACAAAGCTCCAAGATGGCACGAACACTTGCAGTGCTGGTGCTTGAATTTCCATGGCCGGGTGACGGTTGCATCGGTTAAGAACTTCCAGTTAGTGGCTACAGTGGATCCGAGCCAGCCGGGTGGAGAAGGCGATGGTGAAACGGTTTTGCTCCAGTTTGGAAAAGTCGGTGATGACGTGTTCACCATGGATTACAGGCAGCCGTTGTCGGCTTTTCATGCGTTTGCTGTTTGTCTTACTAGTTTTGGGACAAAGCTTGCATGCGAGTGATGACACGTTAAGGTAATGTTGTTTGTTTTCAAATATGAATTTTAGGGCATGCAGTTTTCTTACTTTTGGGAGGGGTGGTGTATATATGGGTGAAAAAGAACATAAACTTTGGTGGTGTTTTACTTTGTATTAAAATTAATATATGAAGTTGGAATCTTTTAGTAGTCGAAATCCAAGAAGGTGGTAGATTTCATTCCTAAGCTCTCTTTATCACGTTATATATTTCTCATGCCTTCCTAGCCATTTCTAACCATGTTCCTTAGCCGATCTTAAACCCAGAGTTCATCTTTTTTCATCCTTAGCTTTCGTAAATCAACTTTTAAGTAATTTTGTTAATTTAAACAAAAACAATAAATATATGCATTTAATTTAAGAAAAAGTGGGTGTACCTTGTTCTTTACTTTATCGCATTGTATAAGGTTTGCGAAGGAGTTGGATCGTTTTGTGATCTGATATATACGCTCTTACTACACACATTGTGCAAGATGTTTTCTATGGCTGGAGTTCTAGACCTCAATGTCATAAAGTAGCACCTTGTTAGGTTGTTGAGCTCAACCTCAATTAATTTAAATTAAAGAGTAAAATGTTATTTTCGTCCCTGACGTTTCGTTGAATTTGCCATTTCAATCCAAAAAATTTTTTTTTGCCATTTCAGTCACTATAGTTTACCAAATGTTGTCATTTTCATCCACTTCACTAACACCGTTAAAACTTCGTTAAATATGAGGGTATTTTAGTCTTTCTAAACACCTTATTTATCCAATTAAAATAAATTAATCAATTAATATTCAATTAAAACTAAAAAACACATGAAACGACTAGTGAGATCAGACGCTTCGATTAACTCTAACCAACGTTGTTTGATTGAGGTTTACCGTGTGATTTCAATTAATCTTCACGTTTGTTCGAACGTGTACCGTTATTTGATTGAGGTCTTTGAACGTGACAATAGTAGACCTCAATAAAACAAAACGTGACAACTGTAGACCTCAATCGAACAACAGTACACACTCAAACAAAACGTGAAGATTTATTGAAATCTCACAACATACCTTAATCGAACAACACGTGTTAAAATTAATTGAAGCGACCGATCTCACGAGTCACTTCATGTGTATTTTTAGTTTTAATTAAATATTAATTGATTAATTTGTTTTAATTGGATAATTAGGGTGTTGAAAAAGACTAAAATACCCTCATATTTAACGGAGTTTTAATAGAGTTTTAACGATGTTAGTGGAGTGGATGAAAATGGCTACATTTAGTAAACTACAGTGACTGAAATGGTAAAAAAAAAATTTTTGGATTGAAATGACAAATTCAACAAAACGTCAGGGACTAAAATGACATTTTAATAAAAAGTATTTCATTTATAAAAAATTACAAGGCACACACATAGGATTCATTTCAATCCTATATGTGTAAAATAGTTAAGACAAGTGTGAATGTTACTTACACCTTATATACGTATGTAGGTGTAAATGCACTTGAATCAAATGTAAGATTATGGTCTTTATTACCGTTTCCAGTGTTGGTTCAAACCCTTTTCTGTTTATCCACAAATGGATAAGTAAATGATTTCACAATGGTTTATATCCTATATATGTAACATAATACCCCAACTTACATTGTACTCTTCTACCTCAAATGGACACTTGGTTGTAGATCTATGTGCAACCTTGCTAAATAAATGAGGATGGATTGGGTACGTTGACGTCATTGTTGGATTCAACGACGCCAAAAAACGTATTCCAAAACTTTAACTCTTGTGTGGTTAGATTCAAGCATAATGATTAGGTACTAGTGTTTGTATTGACCTAGTCATGCTTTTGGATAATTTCTCTAAACCCTATATGCACAATTAACTAATTAAGTATATGATGTGTGCAATGACTTTGTGAAAAAAACACACTCTTTTAATTATAAGTTTTTAATCGCGGTTGTATTATTTGAGACGTTATAGAAATATTTAAAAATTGTCTTGTATTTTAATACACTATTTAAAATATAGGCAAATTGGATTTTAATAATCTAAACTATTACCTATTGGCCGATAATAATCCATACTATTAATTTGGCCGGTAACACTCCCAACTTTCACTTTTATAACCAACAACAGTCCCAGTGACATAATTTTTAATTTTTTACGCTCAATTTGTATCTATTTTAGTCTCAATTTAACTTCTATGTTTTTTCATTTCGTTCATAATTATTGTTGCGAACCGAATCGAGTCGAAATCAAACATAAAAAATTGAAAATTATGTCATTGGGACTGTTGTTGGTTATGAAAGTGAAAGTTGGGAGTGTTACTGACCAAATTAGTAGTATGGATTATTATCGGCCAATAGATAATAGTTTGGATTATTAAAATCCAATTTGCCTAAAATATAAAATAAGTTTTCCTTATTCAAACAATTTAAAAATGCAGTTGTATGTTTCATCATTTGTCACTTCTCAAGATTAGCCTAATGTGTGGTAACGCAAATCTACGTTCTCGGAGAACCATGTGGAGCCAACTAAAGATTAATAGCTTAGCCTAATGTGTGGTAACGCAAATCTACGTTCTTGGAGAACCAAGTGGAGCCAACTAAAAATTAATAGCTAAGTTAGTACCGGTATTTAATTTTCAAAACAGGAAATTAACCTTTTTGTATCTTCTTATATATTTAAACATTTACGATGAAGAGCAGTACAATTTACCTGATGATAATGAGGTTGGAACATATATTGTATCAACTTAGTTTAGCACAGATTGTTGAAGTGATCAAACAATAAGCTTTTTTGAATAACAATCTGGGTCATTCTCTCATGAACTATCTTGACGCCGAATTTCTATACTTCACTCGCTTGATATTTGTGCTTGGCCACCAACCAGATCGGTTTTCACGTATTTGTGATTCGGCTTTGAGAAATGCATTACAATTTTGCGTTGAGCATTTTGAGTACCGTTTGATAATTCACATAAACTAGATTTTGACAACATATTTTGGTTTCTTGCTGTTGGTATGATCCTCACTACGGTTTGTTGTTAATTTTAGTGTTATTAACACATACTTTAGTGTACCAAGTTGACTTGTTGATCGAGAAAATAACGTTAGAAATCGAACGAGTTAGGTGTCGCGAGATTACGGGCTTGATTTGATTCTAAATGTTATTTGACTTTACTTATATTATTAGTTTTTTATTATTTTATGTGGGCTTATAATAATATGGTTGGTCTCACTTGAATTACTTTTCTGGGTGTTGGGCTCTTGATCGGCCATAAGACATTTTATGAGGTGGTGGGGAGCTCTGTTAATTGAGAATCAGTCTTGTTCATAAGATGCTGCAGGGAGTCTCTCGATCAATACAGAAAGAATGTAGAGAACAAAGTGAAAATACGGTTAGAATAGTTTCTTCAAGAATCCTCAGTTTTAATCAAATTTTACTCTGTCACAAATTCTCTATCTAATCCCAACAATCATTCGCGTGTAAACCAACAAATAAGTTTATCTAATAGTGTTATCAGGATTTGGAGGATAATCCAAGTGCTTGGTTATTTGACGATTACATTCAAGTTCCAGAATTTATCAAGTTTCTGGTTTCTTTATTTGGTTCGTTTTGCGTTCTAGACTTGCGATATCTACTCGGTTGGCTCACTTGAGGTAGCACCAACACTGGAAGAACTGTTAACATTTGGGTTTGTCATGTGAGCGTTTTGAGACTTGAGAGTTGTGAGCATTTTTGCGTTTTCGAGCGTATTTTCCGTGAGAGCTAGAGAAATGTTGTGATCACCTAATAATTATTTATACTAACATAGGAAGGTAAACGGTTCAAAGAACTCGGGCTATAAACAACTAGCTATAAATCCTTTTGAAAACAATTTTTTTTAACAACTTTAATAACCGGCTTCAAAAACTCATTCTTGCCAAACTAGTTTCTAAGCGTTTCTACTACTAAAATGCTAAGCTAGTCCCTAACCGGCTGTTGCAATTGGTTACAAAATCGTTCTATAATAACCGCTATCTTTTAGCAGTAGGGCCGTTCAAATAGCTCGGGCCTCGGAGCTCGCTCTAAGCTCGCTTGAAAAAAGCTTGAGAAAAGCTCGCTTGGAAAAAGTTTGAAAAAAGCTTGCTCGAAATGGCTCGGTTTTAAACTAAACGGAAGCGAGCCGGCTCGGTATGAAGACGAGCTGAACTCGGCTCGGTTCGTGACGGACCGAGCCAGCTTGGTTTAGCTTGTTTGTTAGCTCGACTAGGTATAGCTCAGATTATTTTACTTGTAATATATATTATTTTTTATGTTTATAACATATATCATTGTATTTGATCATTTGTTAAGAATATAATATATTTGTTAGCTATTTTTATGTTAAATATTAAACTATAATGTTTGTATTAGATAGTTTCATTTGATGTTTCTATATTTTTGTAAACTAAAATAAATTATTTAAGTGGTTTTAATTTATTTACTAAAAGGCAGACTAGTAGATGTTATGTAGTGTTGCGCGATTTGTTTATTCGATTTTGATAATAATAAAGTTATTTGTATTTTGTTGAAGTTGAACTTAGTTTTTATAAATTAATTAATATTTTGTGAAATTTGATATAAACACTTAATTATGAGTTATGTAGTTTGTTAAATTTATTTTGCATTTGATTTTTTTAAATTGTGCTTATGAAATAAAACCGAGTTAAAACGAACCGAGCTGATCCAGCTCGGTTAAAAACCGAGCCGAGCTCGAGCCTAGATTTTCAACTCGATTTTAAAATTGAACCGAGCCGAGTTGGCTCAGTTTAAATTCAAATCGAGTTTGAGCTTGCCCTAGCTCGAATCGGTTCGGCTTGTGAACAACCTTATAATTAGCGGACGAACACATCAAAAAATTATTAAATAGCCCAGTTGGGCTAGATCCGGATGAGAGTACATGGACGGTGGACCGATAAGATTTGATGTATCACCTAACACAACTTTGGGTTTGCCACGTAAAGAAACATATAATCTTTTGTTTTCTTCATTTCTTGTATCCCATAAAAACAAGGGATAATTCCATATATCCTCTTATAAAACAATTTAATTATATATTTATTAAATTCTAAATTAAAATCTATAAAATCTAATAAATCAAGGTTTTTTTTGTCATTTGTAATTCTTTTAAACTATCTTTATGACACTTGTCATTCTTTTAAACATTTTCATTTCATTTTCCCTCCAAAAATATATTATAACAATTTAATACTCAAACTAATTTCTCACTTTTAATAAAAATTAATTTTATTAATTGATACATTTCTCTCTCTCATCTACATTTTTTAAAATCAAGCTATATTTTTAAAAATAAGTTTTTATTAAGTAAATTAAAAAGCACATCTTTTTATTAAATAAAAATAATAATTTTGTTTATATAATATAAAAGTTTCTAAAACACTAATTCCTTTTATTTTAAATCGGTTCTTTTTTAAAAAAATTATACAAAATATAAATTTTTTTAAAAACAGTCTTAGTAGAACAACCAAAATAATTATAAACCCGAGTTTTTAATAAACAAGATTTTAATAAACAACACATTTTTTATAAAAAAAGTTTTAAAATGAATATTTAAAAATAAAACTATTTAGATAAGAGAGTTAAAAAAATAGTATAATTGTTTTATTTCTTGAACTATTACGTATATATAATTTTAATCATATCGTATATTAAAATATCGTATTGTAACTGTTCGTTTTTATTACTAACTGTAATCTGTTTAATAAATGAGGTTCTATCCTATCTATTTATCTATATATTTATCTATCTATAACAAACAAAATCTAAAATAAGAGTTGACGCAATTGTAAGTTTTATCATACTAACTTTCTTATTTTTTTTTATTATTAATAATACTATTCAATACTAATAATATTAATCATACTATTTTCATATTAAAAATTATATAATTCAATCGATTAAAACTTTTTTTACTAAAAAAAAACAATTTTAAAAATAAAAGTTTTATAAAATATAGAATACAACAATCTTTTTTAGAGTAAATTAATTTTTCTTAAAATAAAATATTTAAAACCCATCTTTTTTTTTATAAAATAAAAGTTTAAGAGAAATATTTTTTTTATTTACTTAAAGTAGCTATTCATATGCCATTATAATCATATTTTATCTTCAAACATAGTTTTATAATTTATAATTTTTTATTATTAATTATTTAATATTTTATTTATTTAACCCGTGTAATACACGGGGCACTAACCTAGTTGCATATATCCTCTCCTTTAATCTTTTTAATTGCATATTTACCCAATTCACAACAAAAATTGCATATATCTCCTTCCTTAATTAAAAAAATTTCAAATTGACCCATTGATTTATTTTATTAAACTAAATTATAAATTAACAATGTTGCCTTTGCCTTTACCAAAACTATAATTTTTAAAAGTTTTCATATACACCCATTTTTAGTAGCTATTTTTATTTTTATATTATTATTTAATCATGTTTTGCTAATGAGTGTTTTTAGTTTCTTAAGCTTTTTTTTTCTTTTCCTTGTGTTTTTTAATAATTTTATTAATCTATGTTGAGTCTATTTTTTTTATCAAGCTTTTGGAGTAACAATAATAAAATGCAACACAAAAACCGAACGTTTAATTTATTAAACCAAAAAATCATGATAAATAACAATCACAAACAGCCATGAATAAAATAGCTATTATATTATCTATATTAATAAAAAGTCAAAATGAGTAAATTTGATATTTTTGTCATTAAAGGAGGGGTTATATATAATTTTAGGTTTAAATTGGGTAAATATGCAATAAGTAGATTAAGGAAGGGGATATACGTAATTTTGAATTTGAATTAGGTAAATATGCAATTAACAAGATTTAAAAGTGGATATATGCAATTGCCCCTAAAAACAATTATGTTACATATGATTGCTGATGTTTACGTTTCTGTTTTTATGATTATTAAATCAAATCTTGAGCAAAACCATAAGATCTTTGATTATCAAAAACCGAACCATTACCAATGGTTTGGTTTTATTGCTTACTGGCCTTATGTGAGTTGACTAAAATAGGACGTAGAATATACAAAAAAAAAATAAGGTTTGGTTTCACGGTTTCAAACATTTTGTTTCTTTTCTAACTAGCACCTTGCATTCACCAAATAGTTAATTAGTTATACCGAATATAAAGTATCTGAAATGTAGAATAATATTAATCTCACTATGCAGTGTGGTTCTATAAACTGGTTCTTTGTATAAACCATAAGCTAAACCGTACACTGCAGTTTGAAATTTTCAAAACCGATCTAACCGCGAAACCAAACCAATAACTGATTTGAATGGTTTTGCATTTTAAAACCAGATCGTAACCCTAATTCTTACTATTTCTATGAAGTTTTTGTTTCCATCAGTAGGAGCCTTTCCATTTTTTTGAATTTCTTTAGATTTCTTCAATAAGTTTAAATGAAAAGAAGCTTGGACTTTTTTCCTTGTTATTGTAATTTTTATAATAAAATGTTAAAATATGTTAACAAATATGTAAAATTGTTCTGCATTGTATATAATCAACGGGTTAGAAAATATTATAAATCATTAACTATTTTTCTTTAACTCTTGGATTAATTTACTATTTACTATGTTATTGCTTTATAGCTTCTTATGCATCTTTACTTTTGTTATCTTTACCATATAACCATTAAATATTATCATATATAACATCCTTATGTTCACTGACATTGTTGCATATGAAGTCTACTAAAAGCATTAACATTAAAGTCACTGTATGCGATATTAACAAAGTGAATTTAACATTTTAATGCATTATCAACGTGTATATATAGTTAAACAAAATAATATAGTTAATAGTTAATAATAATGTGTGTGTGTGTGTGTGTGTGTATATATATATATATATATATTATGTAGTATGATTTTTATAAATTTTTATGGTAACATGATATCGAACAACATATATGTTGTATATAAAAGAGAAGTTAATTATTAATGGGATTGAGGTATCGATCATGGAGTTAGGTGATAAGGCGTGTGAGTTATGCTGTTATGAGAATTCAGAGGAACAATAAATTGTATAAATTTATATAAAACATGTACGTTTTATTTATATAAATAAGATAAGTTAATTATCACGTTTGCCTTCTTTCTTATTATGTAGTCAACTATGATAAGTGAGCGTGAGTCACACCCGATTGATTCCAATGGCATGCTATTATTACTAAAATGTCATAATATTATTACTAATTAAATATACTAGACTAGAAACTTGTTTATTACACGATGAATAATAAAAATATTAAATTGGATATTAAATAGTTAATAATAAATTTTAATAATTAAGTAAGAGAAACAAAATAATTTATTTATCAGATAAGATAAGCTACAAATGTAAATGATAATAATAATGATTCAAGAATTAGAAATTATAACGGAGAAACCAACTTATGTGAAAAAAGAGAAGCAAAAAAATAATCGTTAATAGGATTGTAAGAAATGACACTTTCCAATTAAGATTTTAGAAGATGTTTAGTCTTATAGGTGGGGTGGCAATAATAGCTCGTTCTTTATGAAAAAAACAAGTTGATTCGATCAAAAGTTTGTTTGGGCAAACTCCAATTATAGAACTAACTTAATTTGGGGTTATTTAAATGACCACGAGTCAAAACTAGTCATTGTTATCTCTCTCATAGCCAAAGTCGATACCAACACCACCCGCCTCCACCATCAACGACCCACTGAAACCATCAGCATCAACACCACCCACATCCGCCATTATGGGCGCTGGCACAGTGGTGGCCACCACCATCACCAACAGCACCAATCCACCATGATGCCCCTAACAGCTTCACTGTTATACCATCATCACCTCCATCTGTAGCTACTAGATGCCAAAAAAATATAACAATGAAATCATTTTGATACTTTCTTTTGTCTAAAAGAATTACTTCAACCTTAGGCCATTTCAGTCTAGATCCATTATAGCCCGAACCAATATAATATTTTTTTTAATAAAAAATTCATTTTAACCCGAATGATATTGCGCGAAAAAAACCATTTTCTAACCCGCGAATGCAACCTAACGTTTTGCGAGGATAGTTTAAATTTAATCTCATGAAATGATGAAATTATCCTGCTGATCAATGATAAAGTGGTGTGATATGATTTGGGTGGCCAGGTAAGAAGTGGCAAACCACATGAAATGATTAAACCTTTGTCATGTGTATGATATTTCTGATCTATAATGATTAGGGGTGTTAAAAATCGGATATCCGAACTTCGGATATCTGAACTTCGAATATCCGAAAATTTCAGATAGTGGATTTTATTATCCGATTCAGAATTCGAAATTTTAAATTTGGATATCATATTCAAATTCTAAAGAAATTATATATTTTATAATAATTTTTATAAAAATTTAAAATATTTTTTATTAAACAAGTTTTCGGATATATAAACTTGATTGATATGAAATGAAAATTATAGAGTAGAAAGAAATTCTAAGTTAACTTATAGGTTCACATGTAAGTAAACCCGCACCGCGCAACAAACGTATTCGAATCTTATAAGATTTGGTCTTCACGACCTGTACTTTAATATACACCTCACGATTTCCGCCAACTTGAATTAAAAAAATAACATCAATACGTTGATTAAAATAATCATGTTGCGATGGTGTTGTTTAGGTGGAGGGGGTTGCGATGGTTTTCTTCAGAATATGACTAGAGATGGTGATGGTGGTCGTCCGGAGATGATTATGGAGGCTGGCCGGCCGGTTATGGTGATGGCAATGGTGGTCATCGAGTTAACCCTGATAGTTTTTTTTGATGACTTGGACCGCTTGTGGCCAAAACACTAAGTAGAAAGTTGAAATCTACCATCGGGACCGTCAATCTAAAATTTCTGTACCCTGAAACCCGTCAATCTTCAATTTCTGATCTGAACCGCTTAACTCATAAGAGGTAGATTTCAAGTGATGATGGAGGCTAGATGATGAAAAATGGACCTGATGGAGGTCGTGCGGCGGCGGTGTTGAATTATTACTTAAAGTTGGCCCCATATAATAAAAAAAACTAATGAGGGTTAACTCTAAGTAAGGGATCATTAGAAGAAAATAAGCTTAAAAGTTAGTATTGTTTGTAAATATTTTTTAAGTTGAGATTAATCCCAACCAATAGGTAAAAATTAAGATTATTAAAATCCAATATCCAATTTCATAAATACTAGGAAAAAATATGGTTTCTGTAGTATAATTTATTTGATTTAATTATTATGTATGTTTAAGATAATATAGATTCAGCAATAAAATATTTTTCACAACTTGTAATTTGAGGTTTATTTTAGTTGAATTTAGTACACTCTGAAATAATCAATGAATTATAGTTTGTAATAATCATTAGTTCAAAATTAATGGATTGCATTCTCATTCTTAAAAAATTCTTCTTTTATTATTATTATTTTTATTATTACACTAAAATTACTATTTTTTCTTTTCTTTTTAATCAAATAATACTTTTATGTACTTTTATTACTATATTTTCTCTTTTCTCAACTGACAACTATTTTCAAAAATATTAAAAAAATTATAGGGGATGAACAGTATATTACCAAATTTATAAATGAACAGTAATATTTTCTCTCTACTCTACTCATAAGCATTCTATATAATATAAGAAATAGACGCATAAAATATAGAGAATGGGATCTGAAAGCTCTTACATTATATAAGAAACTTCCCTAATTTAACAAATTTGTTTGATAAAACTTAAAAGCTTAAAAGTGTATCAATCCATCACGACTTAATAGATAAGTACAAGGACGGGTCTTGAAGCAACTAGTAAGACTCCTGCTTTATGACCTTAAGTTCATAGGTTGAAGTTGTCTTAAACAACATCTTGTACAAAACGTAAGATAACATTATGTATATCAGATCGTTAAGGGATATGGTCCTCCCCGGACAATTCTTGTAAAAGTGTGAGTTAAGTGAAACACTATACATTTTCTTTACTTAACCGATGCTAACAAATATAGATACTAAACATTTAGCAAAAAATTCATTATTGTTACAAAAAATTGTGTTTTAGCATATGTTGACTCAATTGAATCTTGAGTAAATTATGCTTTTAGTCCATGTGGTTTGACGAAAATTATTGTTTCAGTCCAATAGTTTATTTATTACATTGGCATTCCAATAGTTTAAGCATTTGTTTCAATTTCACCAACGTCTTTAACACCGTTAGATTATTGTTATTTCACCCAAGGGCATTTTGGTAATTTTCACAGCCTTTTTAATACATATTTTAAAATTAAATACAAAAAATAATAAAAACCTTCCCCACCCATAACCTCTCTCTCTCTCTCTCTCTCTCTCTGACGCCACCACCGGATCCGCCCACCACCTTCATGGCGGCAACAACACCACCACATCATCCATCATTCATCATCACCGCTGCTTTGTAGATAACACAACCATTGTGCAATCTCAGAAGGTGCAACCACAACCACTACGAAACGATGGATATGCATCGATCATCTTGTTCATCCATGGTGGTGCCTAGATCCTAATAGATCATCTGCTTGAACCTCAGATCCATCTACTAATTCTCTCTCTCTCTCTCTCTCTCTCTCTCTCTCTTTCTTTCTCTTTCTCTTTATCTTTCTCTTTATCTTTCTTTCTCTCTCTCTCTCTCTCTCTTTCTCTATCCCTCTCTTTATAGAAAAACAAAATCAGAAAACAACCTAAATGGGTTTAGAGTCTGGATTTTTTGCTTTGCTTTTAGGGTTTTTGTGGGCCTTAAACTTGAATTTAGGATGATGATGGTGGTGGGTAGATTTGAAAATTTATTTATGGGTTTTGAATTTGGATCGATTTAGGTTCAGGGATCTTGAACGAGGTGAATGGGTTTGAGATGGTGGTGGTTATATGCAATGACTCTTAAAAGCAAGGGAAGGGATATGCTTTCTGACGGTGAAGATGTGGTGATTGATTTGTTTTTCCCATGAAAAGAGGGAAGGGGATCTGTTTTCTAGCAAAAAGGGAGGAAGCAGATCTGTTTTCAAGTGAAAAGAGGGGGTGGGGATGTTTCAGTTATGACTGTGAAGATATGGTGGTGCTTGATGGTCATCAACGATGAAGATGTGGTGGCGCTTAGTGACCGCCGGTGAGTTTTTAGGTGGGAGGGATGGGCCGGAGGTGGGGGGGATGTTGGAAGAGAGAGAGAGAGAGAGAGAGAGAGAGAGAGGGGGGGGGGGGGGGGTAGGGGTAGGTGGTTTATTTGGCTTTTTTATTATTTTATATTTTAATTCAAGGGCAAACTTGTCATTTTATATGAATTTAACAAATAATTTTAATGGTGTTAATGGTGTGAACTGAAATTGAAACAAATACTTAAACTATTGGACGGTCAATGTAGTAAATAAATAATTGGACTAAAACAATAATTTTTGTCAAACCATATGGACTAAAAACGTAACTTACTCTTGAATTTTTTTAATCACAAGCTACCCTCCCAAGTTTACGGAGGACCGAAAATGCAATACTTGAAATAAAATACAATTGTGCATTTGACTCCTAAGAAGTTTTAAATACAAATGATTCAACCTACCACATGATATACGGACCTTCCAACTAAGCTATCATCATCATCAATCAATAATACATATTTGTCTTTTGTTATAAAAAAATCTTATATCATTTTCTTACTAATGACACCCCTTAAACTTTGCTATTTTGACAAAAAAATGCCCTTTCGGTTTATATGATATGCCATTGTAAAACCAATATAAAGGTATGTATTACATATGGTCATGGTGTATAAGAATCATAAATCGATACCTTCTATAATAGAAGTTTGAGCGTAGAGGTGTTGAATAAGTCATGTTTATGGTTGACAGGATGAATCCAACATAAACCCAGAATTTTGATACGAACTTGAAAATCACGTCAGACATATAAAACCAAAAACAACATGAGTTTTTGTGGCATTACACGAACACACACAGTTTTTGCTGGCCGGTACGAAAATGACCCGTTTGACACAAAAATGATTTGTTTGACACAAAAATGTACGTTTAGAAACTACAAAGTTACAAAAAAAAAAAAAAAAAAAAAAAAAAAAATACAAGCATATGTGTGTGTGCGCGCACGTAAAATGGTTACGTTTAAAATATAAAACGTAATGCTAATTTTCATGTTGTCTCTATTTTTGCATAAAGTATCAAATAAGTTTAAATGATGGAGTTGGCCTTCTGGTCGAATGATATGAGAGTGGTTGTTTGAGTTTGAGATTTTTAAGGTCTCAGGTTGAAACTTGAATCAAATGGGTTTTCCACAGTGGTAGGTTTACGTATTAACGGTGTTCCTATGTGAGTCAGGTCTGTAGCGTAAAATCGATATAAAGGTTTACATCACATTTTAAAAAAACTCATTAGCTATTGGTTAAGCGTTGCGTGTTAGAAATTCTTAGAAGTGATTCTGTTTTTATTTTATTTGAAATTAAAATAAATAAATAACAAAAAAGCATGACGACAACAGAAACAAAGTTCAAGATGCATAATTTTATATTTAAAAGTAGCGGTGCAGATGTGCACTTTCCTTAAATTAGAATTTGTATAACAGACCATCAATTATTCACTTTTTTATGTTCTTATAAAGAGGCGATAATAATTGATATAAAATTTTGGTTAGCACTTAACAGGCGTGACTGATGACCTCAATGCTTCATGGTTCATGCGACTTCATTTAGTTATCACATTGCTTTTGTTACAAAGAGTTTAAAACAACTAGTAAGCGTACGTGCCAGATTGACGGGTTAAAAAGATAGACCCGCACATGACATATATATGTTTGTGTCAACTATGTTATTTATTTATCAGGAGTCAAAATGGTAAGCCGTTTGTAGACAAACTGATAGTTTGTAAAATGATTTATAATTAAATTGTAAACGAATTCACCTCTTATATATAGAAAAAAAGTCATACCCCTCTTATATACATGAGGTATGACTCTTTTCTAGTTTGTATAAAAAACAATTATGTATACGTCAGTCGATGGATCTCTCCTCATCAATCCATAAAAAAATGCTTATTTTGGTTTCTAATTATTTAATGTTTTTTAATTTCAACTTAGATTCTATTGAAGTTTTACCATGTTATTTTCTTTTGATCTAAAAACATGCACTCAATTATATACTATAGAGGTAACCTTTGAAATATAGAAGTCAACTCGTTAGAGTTTTTATTTGACTTAGAAAGTCAACGTTTTATTTCCTATGACAAAATTTGTGGTTCATTGAACCTCTATGGTACGTTTGATGCCTTTTATTTGTAAATTGTTAAACTTCAACAAATTCGGTTATAAATAAATAGCCGTAAAGCGAACGGCCGTATCTTTTACAAAATATAAACTTATCATATTACTCTTGTGATATATATAAAATTAACACAAAAAATAAAAATACAAATCAAACCAAACCGACCAACACACTCACTCTAAAATCTACATCTTCTCTCTCTCTCTCCCTCCCACTCATAACAAATTAAAACCTCGTCTCTTTAAACCCATCAAGGCCACCAAGCACTACAACATCTTTATCGCCCATGACCAACGAACGCCACCACATATGCTTCCCCGTTCATCTCTCTCGCTCTACCATCATCATCTCTCCATCCACCTACGAATGCCACCACCATGTCACACCTCCTATAGCTATCGCCACCTTCTTTGATCTGCTATCCGTCAAGTTCTGCAAATCCAAGTTCAAGACCCCTAAATCGACTCCCAACAACACCAATCATTCAAGACTCCTAAATCCCAAATCGATCTATCACCACCACCACCATCACTAATTGTGATGTTCTAGGTTCAAACAACCCAATCAGATCTAAGGTTTGGTAGATATTAAACAATCCAGACCATCTTTTTTGTTTCCAAGCCAAAAATCCATTCATCAATCCCTAAATCCAATTTGTGATTTCGGTGGTGGTAAAAATAGGACAAAGCTCAAATGGTTTTGGAGTTCGTTGATGGTTTGTGGCGATGAATTAGAATGACAAGCAGGGCCGTCCCCGAGAATCCTCGAAAAATTCTGGGCCTTTGGCGAATAGAAAAAATAGGCGTAAATAATATAAAATTAATAATCCGTATGTAAAAGTCTATAATAAAACAATAATTATTATATTACTAAACCAAAATATTGTAGCAAAATAATATAATTTACTTATTTAAGCAAATCGTGAGGCTCTTTCAACGTTTTGAGAATGAGTTAAGATTAGGTATATAGTAATGAGCTAAACTAATTAAAATGTTAATAGACTCTAAAATTTAATATGTTAAAATAATTAAATTGTTATTGGGTTTTTGTTAATAAGCTATAGTTTTTTTAAATAAAATATACGTACATATACATAATATATATAAAAAATAAAAACTTGGAGTCCCCTAGACGGCGACCCACCCCGTCCCCCTCAGGGCTACCTATGATGACAAGGGTTCATAAAGATGGCGGTGATGTTGGTGGACGTGTGTGGAACGTCTGTGGCAATGACTGATGGTCTTTGAAATCAAAGGGGAGGGGTGTGATTGTGGTGGTTTGGTGGTGTTTGATTGAAGGTGAAGGAGGGTTATAGGAGGTGGTGAGTGATGGTGGTAGTGGCGATGGAGGAGAAGAGTGAACAATGATGGTTGGCGGTGATGGAATATGACGATACACATACATACACACACACACACACCAAGAGAGAGAGTTGGGTTGGGGGCTAGAGGGATTATAATTTTTTGTAATAAATTTTAAAAATATGTTAAAAATTTGTGAAAATAACTAAATTCCATTGAGTGTGATATTGCATCACTGGATTGCGTTAGTTTCTTTAGTAAAATTGAAAGCTAGTATGAAATTATTAGACTGTTAGCGTAACAAATAAATTTTTTGATTGAATCGTAAATTTTGTCAAACCGTAGAGACTATAAGTGTAAACTCTAAAAGTAAATTACATTTAAACTTATTTAATAATTTTAAAGTGTTGTTTAAAAAATAAGTATATGCTTATGTTTGTTGATAGTTTTTCTTTTGTATTTGTTATTATTTACGAGTAGAACATGAAAAAGACACACCAGGACACGAGCATCTGAGTTTTTATTCGAATATTTCTCTTTACTCAACAGAAAAGTAAAACAAATCCATGAAAAGGATAATTAAGTTATATGTGGACCGTATTGAGACTATATTTTTGTGGTGGAAATCATATGAATTTATGAAAAACTCATGAAGAAATTGAATTAGAAAGAGGAAATAGAAAGCAAAGTTGGATCTTTCATATCACGAAAAGGCATGAGTTCTTGCCACTTGACCAAGGAGTGTTCGTAGAGCCGTCTTACTCACTAAAACAAACAAAAAAACAAAAACAAACAAAATCTTTCATAAAAGATGAATCGAACACTTTTTCTTTTTTGTCATGATACATATACATATGTATATATATATTGAGAAATGGAAATTAAGTACAACCGTATTCTCTATATGTAGAGGCGTTAAACGGGTCAAATTTGCGTGTTAAAGACCAAATCTGATACGACCTTAAAGATTTTTTATGAATTTGGAAAGTATGCATATACAAAAATTATGTAAGAGATGTGAACTTGAAAATGACTTGTGTGTTGATTTTTTTGTCACCTAGAAATCAATATATATATATATATATATATATATATATATATATATATATATATATAATTGCACTCGTAACGGAAGATGATTCGTTTTTCATGTTTTAACTTTTTATGTAAAATACCTAATAAGTT
Source organism: Flaveria robusta (assembly GCA_025506415.1). Taxonomy (NCBI): domain Eukaryota; kingdom Viridiplantae; phylum Streptophyta; class Magnoliopsida; order Asterales; family Asteraceae; genus Flaveria; species Flaveria robusta. The sequence goes on along the minus strand of CM046460.1, from coordinate 17,772,923 downwards.
TGAGATTTAAAATAAATTAACTAAAGTTAACAACAATAACCAAGTGAACTCATGAACACATCGTACTGATTTTACACTCACCATTTAGCTAAGTGTGTGTGTGATTCGAGTCAAAAATTCACACATCTAACTATATGCATTAGGTGTGAGGGAGCCTAGAAAAATTATATGAGAGGGTTTTATATTAGGAATTTTTATTATCATATAGTTTTCTTTTGTGTCTATGAGAGCTAATGTGGTTATGATAGGTAAAAAATCACCGAACTTAATATTTGAATATAAGACCTTTGGTAGGAGAGAATTAAGTATTTACCACTACATGCTTTTGAAGGCTTTCTCATATTTTTCATTGAGAATTACATCGTTGCTAACTTTTTTGTATAATATCATACATAAATTACTTATATTTTCAAAGACATAATGAGAATCATTTAAGCATAAAGTACAATCAATCAATGCATAGAGTTTGATGGCATTGTGACGTGCTTATTTTTATTTACATTTTAATATAAATTTTATATGAAATCAACCCGGGTTAAATATAATATATTTTTTAATTTTTTCACGGCATAGTAATTTTCCTAAATTTCAAATATGTTTAATTTCATTTATTTTTCAATATACATTTTATTTAAAATGAATCACTCGCAATGTGCGACTAAAACCCACGGGTCAAGGTATAATGCATTTTTTTTTACACAAACGTAATATTTTCTAACTTTTCCCAACAAAGTGATGTTCTCCTAAATTTGAATATACCATTATGACATGGTTACATCCACCTAAGTATTAATAATTATTTTATTTAAAATCAAGCCTTATAAAACGTGGCCGAAACTCACGAATCAAATATAGCTTTCTTCACACTAACGTTTTTATGTTTCAACTATACCATTGTAACGTATTTTTTCTACCTACGTCTCTAAATAAATTATATTAAAAAAATGACGCCGCAACACGCGGAAAAACTACTAGTTGTCTTCTAATTCACAAAAATTCCCAACGAATGATTAGTTGCGTTTGTTATGCATACGAAAGCGGACGATAATGTCGTTATTATTAAAAAAATACTAAAAGAGTAAAAACTAGAAGAAAAAGACTGATTATCAATTTATAATAATATCCACAAAAATATTCCAATAATTCAACCCTGAGTTTGCTGTTTGTGGATGAGTTTCTGTATCGTCGATACCTGTAACTCATACAGTTCATAACTCATACTTCATCTATAAATACCCAATCCCAAATTCATTTTGCTCAAAGTCTCAACACTAAGCATACCCAATATTCAGGTGATCTAATTCAACATTTGCATGAGTATTTACCTAATTTTTATTGGGTTTACAGTATCTATTGGATGGATTTCTTATACGGTTTGTGGTTCGATTAATGGGTCTCAATCAGAAGTTTGTGATAATCTGCTGAAATGGGTTGTTTTTGTGTTGATTTTTCAGGGTTGGAGGGAATTAAGCAAGGGTGTGAGTAATGGCTAATCGGAATTTGGAGAAATTAGCATCGATCGACGCTCAATTGAGGCTTTTGGTCCCTGGGAAAGTTTCTGAGGATGATAAGCTTATTGAGTATGATGCTTTGCTTTTGGATAAGTTTCTGGATATTCTTCAGGATTTGCATGGGGAAGATCTCAAGGAAGCGGTATGATAACTCAAATCATTGATTGTTTTTGGTTCATACTCTGATCTTTCTGTTCTTTTTGTTTTGATTCATTGCATAAGTTGAATACTAAGTGAGCTTAGATATGATTATCACTGTTGATTAGAGTTGGGTTTTATGTGGTTTGTAGAATTGGTGAATGTGAATCTTCAGTTTATTATCTTATATGGTTTTGCTAGACTACTTATTTTGATTGATCACCAACTGTTTGACATAATGCCTCAAAGGAATTGTTCACTTCTTTCTTAGTTTGTTTACCAGCTCAATTTCAAGAAATCTAGTGCTATATAAGTTGGTAACTCTGGTAGTCTAGCAGTATCAAGATGTATACTAAAGTGGTTCTCCCTAAGTGGTTGAGAGTTCTAGTCTCGTAATGGACAATGGTGTATATTTAGGAATAGGTTTAGATGGTGTGTGGGTTAGGTGTTGTAAAATATATAAATACATGCACACAGATATATAAGTTGGTAAGTATGTTTGCTTATGTAGGTTCAAGAATGCTATGAGCTATCTGCTGAATATGAAGGAAAACATGACCCGAAGAAGCTGGAGGAGCTTGGAAGTGTGCTGACAAGTTTAGATCCAGGGGATTCCATCGTCATTGCAAAAGCTTTTTCGCACATGCTTAACTTGGCCAATCTGGCTGAAGAAGTTCAGATTGCTTACCGCCGAAGAATCAAACTGAAGAGAGGTGATTTTGCTGATGAGGCTAATGCAACAACTGAATCAGATATTGAAGAAACTTTCAAGAGACTTGTGCATAAGCTTAACAAGTCCCCTGAAGAGGTTTTTGATGCACTCAAGAACCAAACAGTTGACTTGGTCTTGACTGCTCATCCAACTCAATCCGTCCGCAGATCTTTGCTTCAAAAGCATGGAAGGTATGGCCTTCAATCCTGTATACGCACCAATTTGACCAATTTTCAACTTCCAAATTGACCCTTTTATCTTTTCAGGATTCGTAACTGTCTGGCTCAGTTGTATGCCAAAGACATCACTCCTGATGATAAGCAGGAACTAGATGAGGCTTTGCATAGAGAAGTAAATAATATTGCTAAGAAATCGCATTAGATCCAAGATGCATTGAGTGTGCAATATCATTGTTATTAATTGCTTTCATGTAATTTGTAGATTCAAGCTGCATTCCGTACTGATGAAATCAGGAGGACCCCACCAACTCCACAAGATGAAATGAGAGCAGGAATGAGTTACTTCCATGAAACAATCTGGAAGGGTGTTCCTAAATTCTTACGCCGTGTTGATACTGCTTTAAAGAATATTGGGATTAATGAACGTGTTCCCTATAATGCACCTCTAATTCAATTCTCTTCATGGATGGGTGGTGACCGTGATGGCAAGTTTAATCTATCTTATACACGTAATTGACAAAAAAACTATGATCTCATTCATCACTTATTTTATTTTGCTTCTGGATTAAAATGCAGGCAATCCGAGGGTAACTCCTGAGGTAACGAGGGATGTTTGTTTGCTAGCCAGAATGATGGCTTCAAACATGTACTTTTCTCAGATAGAGGATCTTATGTTTGAGGTATGTGAAAAAAACTTTCTTGGATATATGTACTCATAGTGATTATTGATCTTAAACTATGTTTTCTTTTTCAGATGTCCATGTGGCGTTGTAATAGTGAACTACGTGTTCGAGCAGAAGAACTATATAGAACAGCAAGAAGAGATGTGAAGCACTACATAGGTATTTGTTGGTGTTAATGATGTTATGTATTACTACATATCAAAACATATAATAACGTTATGTGCTTGTCTTTTTCTTTAGAGTTCTGGAAACAGGTTCCTCCCACTGAACCTTATCGTGTAATTCTTGGTGATGTAAGGGACAAGTTATATAATACACGTGAACGATCTCGCCATTTATTAGCCCATGGAATATCTGACATCCCAGAGGAAGCTGTTTATACCAACGTTGAACAGGTATGAACCCCTTCAAGATCACCAATTATCAATTTTTGATAAATTCTAGATGGCATATTTGACCTGGTTATGATCGGGTCAATTTGCTTGCGCATTCTACCCATCTCTAATCCTTAGTCCTTACCTTCATAATTCGGACTTCTTCCTAGACCCTACCCTTTTATGAATAGGTCAACTTGGGCTATGTTTTATCGCTAGCATGTCAAATGGGTTTAAATAAAATAGAATAGCTAAAACAGAAATGTGGTCAAATGGCTTGAAACTCGCCGAAAATGTATTCATTATAAAACTTCTTGATTAATTTATGAAAAGTATATAGTGATTGAAAAAGTATAATGTTCGTAATCACATTTGACGTACCGATAATTTTAAAAAATATAAAACTTTTGGACAACAATCAGATTCAATGGGCACATAAAGTTACCCATTTTGACCTTTTACCCCAATGCCTTGCCTCTAATGAATTTTTTGCTTTATGCTCTCTCTAATATATCTTTTATAATATTTCACAGTTCTTGGAACCACTGGAGCTATGCTACAGATCTCTATGTGACTGTGGTGACCGTGTGATTGCTGATGGAAGCCTTCTTGACTTTCTAAGACAAGTGTCGACATTTGGACTCTCACTTGTAAAACTTGATATAAGACAAGAATCTGACCGACACACTGACGTCCTTGATGCAATCACTCAACATTTAGAAATCGGGTCCTACCGTGAGTGGTCTGAAGAAAAACGCCAAGAATGGCTTCTAGCTGAACTCAGTGGAAAACGTCCTCTTTTCGGTTCAGACCTTCCAAAAACTGAGGAAGTTAAGGATGTTTTAGACACGTTTAATGTTTTAGCAGAACTCCCATCTGACTGTTTCGGTGCTTACATCATCTCAATGGCCACATCACCTTCTGATGTCCTTGCTGTTGAGCTTCTCCAACGCGAATGCCATGTAAAAAATCCTTTGCGCGTGGTCCCCCTGTTTGAGAAACTTGCTGACCTGGAGGCGGCCCCTGCTGCCATGGCCCGCCTTTTCTCAATTGATTGGTACAGAAACAGGATCGATGGTAAACAAGAAGTCATGATTGGGTACTCTGATTCAGGAAAAGATGCAGGGCGGTTTTCTGCTGCATGGCAGCTGTACAAAGCTCAAGAAGAGATTATTAAAGTTGCAAAAGAGTTTGGGGTCAAACTTGTTATATTTCATGGGCGTGGTGGAACTGTTGGTAGAGGTGGTGGGCCCACACATCTAGCTATCCTCTCTCAACCACCAGACACCATTCACGGGTCTTTAAGAGTCACGGTTCAGGGTGAGGTCATAGAGCAGTCGTTTGGTGAGGAACATTTGTGTTTTAGAACACTTCAGAGATTTTGTGCTGCTACACTTGAGCATGGGATGAACCCACCAATCTCACCACGACCTGAGTGGCGTGAACTTATGGACCAGATGGCTGTTGTTGCAACCGAGGAGTACCGTTCTATTGTGTTCAAGGAACCACGTTTTGTGGAGTATTTCCGCCTTGTGAGTGTATACTTAACTTGCTTATGATTATAGTCAGAGGTGGCAAAACGGGTTGGTCGGGTGGTTGTCGTCTCATATAAAAATGGGTTTTTGGGTCAAAATGATAATATTCACTACTTGTTAGCGTGATAACATTTTGTAGCCAAAATTTTAGCTCTTTTAATAATATGATTATGAGTTTTGATAAACATAGCCCTTATGACCATGTTTGAAAACTAAGGACATACGTAAATTAGTCTACTTTAAACAAAACCACTTCAGGTGGTTGATAATAAGTGACTAGAGTATATTAATTTATGCATATCCTTAGTTCTTAAAAAAATCCTTACGGGTATGTTTATGAAAACCTGTAAATACGTAACATATGATTTCCAAAATACATTCACTAATAATCTTGTGTTTTTAATATAGCAATTACTAAGTAAATGGGTAGAAACCGACACCCATCACTGACTTTCTATGAATCTGCAGGCAACACCTGAACTGGAGTACGGGCGTATGAATATTGGAAGTCGCCCATCAAAAAGAAAACCAAGTGGTGGCATTGAGTCACTCAGAGCCATTCCATGGATCTTTGCATGGACTCAGACCAGGTTCCATCTCCCAGTTTGGCTTGGGTTTGGGGCGGCATTCAAACATGCCATTCAAAAAGACAGCAAGAATCTTCAAATGCTTCAAGAAATGTACAAAACCTGGCCTTTCTTTCGGGTCACCATTGATTTAGTTGAAATGGTGTTTGCTAAAGGAGACCCAGGCATTGCTGCCTTGAATGACAAACTCCTTGTTTCCGAGGATCTATGGCCTTTTGGAGAATCTCTGAGAGCTAACTATGAAGAAACCAAAGATTATCTTCTCAAGGTACAATTTCTCAACATTTATAACTTGTGCTTATTTATGGGTCGGGTACGTTACATAATGGATCTAACGAGTGGGTTTGGTTGAGACAAATCATCGTTGTTATGGAGGATTGGTTTGGCCTGCTAACACTCTTTGTCTTACTTTTATAAATAGTAAGGATTTTCACATAAAAATTGAAGGTACTTGTTCAATTGTCATGTTTAAATCATTCTTCTGTACATATGAGTCTTGTTTTGTGCACAGTTCAGGTCATTTTGCAATCAATAAATTTGACATTAACATTATATTCACATTCATATCCATAAAATGTAACTTTTTTATATATAGCTATTGTTTTTGACAGCCTATTTTTCTGCTTACAAATTGACCCAAACCGATCACACAATCATCTTCAATTACTCATATATATGGAGAGAAGTACAATGACTAAATCCCGACAAGTAAATAGTACATTGGTTTTTTGGTGAAACAAACAAACATACCCAGCAAAAATTACCCGCATTTGGTTTTCTTTGAAAAAAAACGATTAATAAATGCATTAGTTATGAGTTTAAGATAACAAAAGCAATAATATTACAATAGTAAATTAAATCCTAAATTAAAACAAGTTAGGTTGTCATACACAAAAAAAGTAGACCATCCTAGAGTTTCAACCTATTTGACCTTCAATTTAGATATATTTTTAGTTTGATCCGAATGATATAACACACAACCCAAATCAACCCGTTCATAAGTAAACAGGTCGAAACTGCACTTCTAAATTATTATGCTAACGAGATTCTCTTGTCTGGGTTGTAGATTGCTGGACATAAGGACCTTCTAGAGGGTGATCCCTACTTAAAACAAAGAATCAGGCTGCGTGATTCATACATCACAACCTTGAATGTATGCCAAGCTTATACCCTAAAGAGGATCCGCGACCCGAACTATCATGTGACATTAAGGCCTCATATTTCCAAAGAATACGCCGCTGAGCCGAGCAAACCAGCTGATGAGCTTATCCACCTGAACCCAACCAGTGAGTACGCACCCGGTTTGGAGGACACCCTCATCTTAACCATGAAAGGGATTGCCGCTGGAATGCAGAACACCGGTTAGGTTAACCGCTATGCAAGTATGTAGTTATCTTTTCATGCTTTTGGATATTGTCACATGCCTTGTTTACTGCATGTGTTCTTGAGTGTTTGTATGCATCATCAATCAATGCATAGCAGAAGTTGTACTATGCGCATCATTGATGGTGGTTTATCCAAGAAACTAATGACTTATTGTGTACTTGAGTACAAGTGATTATATAAATTGTTGTGCTTTCTACTTATTTTACCCTCTTAGCATATTCATTCTATAGAACCATTTACCAAATCGACTCTATGATTAAGATTGAAACGGTGATAAATTTGTAACTAATAGGAAGTTAAATGTGTATAGAAGGACAAAAGAGGAAATACAGTTATATGTTTTACTTTCTCTATAAAATTGTTCACTTATATATTTTTATCTCTAACTAGCTACATGTCTTGTTTTTTTTGCATTGATTTTTACCTTCTATTTTTTTACTTGTCAAGCATATCTTTTAGATTTGATCAATTGTCTTATCGACGATTGTTAAAAGGTGATATCGTGTGAAATGATAACAAGAAAACTAACAATAGTAGCGGTAAAAGATCAAAAGGTTTGTGTTATGTATAATCTTCTCTAGTATCTATGAAAAAAAAAGGTTCAAACACAGCTTTTTGCTCTCATTTATCAAGGTGTAGAAATGGTCATTATTAGGCAAGAAATGAAACCTAATTGTGACCTTCTACAAGAATAACACCACTTGTGAACTGTATCATTTGTGTCTTTTGACCTTTTAACAAATACGAATTGCCACTTTATAATTTCTACGACCCATTTCACAATCCATGGTTTTTACTTTTTTCCTTTACATGAAAATAAAAAATATAGAGTATATAAATAACCAATCATCTTTTGTAATTCCCTATCCCAAAGTGGAAATAACAAAATCCATATTTATATACACCTCACAATGCATCATTTAGTGCATTCATTTACACATTTTTTTTTTCCTAAATACTTTTCCTTTTGAGAGAAATTAATCTTTGCATTTAAGGTTTTAAAACTACTATATACTCAATTACCCATACAATCTATTTTCATCTTCTCAAAGCTTCTGCTGTATTTCATCACAACAATGGCTGCCCTGCTTCTTCTTCTCCTTACTTTCTCCAGCAATAGCACTCTTGAAAGTGTTAGACGTCGATGACAGTACGGTTGCAGTTCATAGCGTGTGGGCCGTCGGAGGTAGATGTGTTCAAAAAAACCGGTTTGGCAACCGGTTCGGGAAAAAAAACGAAACCGTTTGGGGCCCAAACCGGTTTCAAACCGGCCCAACCCGGCGGTTTAGGTTCGGTTTGTAGGTTTCCTCTTTCAAACTGGTTTCTAACCCGATCTACTTTCAAACCGGTTTCAAACTGATTACAAACCGATTTCCAAACTGGTTTCCAAACCGGTTCCCAAACCGCTACCCAAACCGGTTTTCAATCAATTATTTAAAATTTTATGTCTTTTAAATTGTTTCTATGTTTTATATATTATATATTTCACTTTGATTTTAATTTTTGATTTTAAATTGTGTACTTAATTTGAAATTTTGGTACTTTGTTTTTAAAAACAATTATGTAATGTTTCTAATTTTATATGTTTTAATTTTTACAAATAAAAATATGTAAATGCATCTTATAGGTTTATTTAAATTGTACAATTAATATGTAACCCTTTTTTCTTGTGAAATCAATTTTATCCTTTTACAATGTTGTATGATTGTTTTGTGAGTATTTATTTGGTATGTGCATGAGTTATTTGTGTGGTTCTTATTTCACAACTATTTAACTACGATGTCGAAGTCGACGAACAAGTTTTGATAGTAATATTGGGTTGACACCCCCACCATTGTTTGTTAGTATACTAGTTGGGACTAACAATGATCACGGGCGGATTCTAATGTGAATATAATCCTACAAGCTTTGTGCGTACGCTATGAGGTTTAGTTGTGAAACTTATGTCTGCATTTGATTTTACTTACTTATAGTTGCTTACATATATGTCCTACAACTGCAACACAACATCATTTATTTATATTTAAACCTGCGAACCCACCAACCATGTGTTGATCTTTCGAGCATTACTTTTCAAATAATAACATTCATTTAGGAATCAAAGGAGCTTGTGCTTTAGTGGTGATCTTTAAGGATTTCGAGATAGATAATTATTACTTCGGTTTAGTCTTTATTTGGTTTCATACTTTTGTGCACTTAATTACTTTCGGACGTGTTTGCCCTAATCTTGTCCCAGGATGTGGGATTTATCATGAAATACTTTTCTAGCTATGTTTGTCGTGGAATTGACTAACCATGACACGTGTCTCCATTTGGGTCGGGTGATGTCATGACATGTTGACTCATATTATTTATTGCATCTCTATTAACAATCAATGTGTTATGATGATCCCGTCTATTACATATCGTATTTCCGCTATAAGTGAGGATGTGACAAGTAGCTAAGATATTTAGTATGATTTCGCTGTGACCTAAACCAATATCACCAATATGAATTAGGTGTGATGGTGTTACTACGCTAGCTAAGACTTATTGTCATGTATATAATGGGAAGTCTAGACACGTAGGTGTTAGACATAACATGATTAAGGAATTAATCAAGCACACTGTGATTACAGTTGAATATGTTTGTACACAATATAATTTAGTTGATCATCTAATTAAAAGGTAAAGAAGAGTTCTTGTGTACAAGTCAACTATAAGGATGAATTAACGTCGAGTTAAATCTCTTATGTTAAGATACCAATTTCCATTGAATACAACATTAACTGTTGAATTCAAAATATGTAACTGATTTGTAATTGAAATAACAAAATACAATAAAAAAGAATAAATTTAAGTATATGCGAAGTGAAATAAGTGGTGGAGAATGACTAAAGTACTCCAAGCTTGCACATGAGAATTGAGACATGACCACTTTCGGTTATGGTCATAAAGTAGAGTGACTTTAGGGTGTGAATATAATCATTTTGTGAAGGATGTAATGCATCATCATGCTGGTTTGTAAAACTTTTTCCACCTTTACCAATTCATTATGCATTTAAATAGAAAAAAAAAACGTATAGCTTTAATGATTCGTTAGTTAAACAATGGGCTCTATTGTTGGTTTTTCTTTTGATTTATCTTGTTTACTCGAATTTATCACTTTATTTAAACCAAGCTTAAGCTAATGGTTAAATCAATAACATAGATAGGCGATAGTTATCGGTTTAACCAGAAAGACCGGTTGGTTTACTTGGTTTCAAAAACTTGTTCTATGTTATCATTTGATTAATTAAAAATAGAAATAAAGGGTACTGCCATTTCCATAATTCTCGAGTTCAGTCAAAGGTCTCTATTTCAGAAAAATAGACAAATGGATGAAATAATATTGTTACTCTTTCATTTTATTTAACAAATTAAATCAACCGTCTTCTTTAGAATCGATCCATAATCAACTCGTTATACCAATAACTCTATAGTTTTTGGTTTAAAAGTAAAATCATCTGGTTGAAGTTTTCAAAACACCGACTAGAATTCAAGTTATCAAGCTATTGAATAATATAACATACGTATTTAAATGTTTAGATTTTTTTAGTTACTTATTTAATAGTGATATAGTAATATTTTAAAAATAGGAACATATTAAGATAGTAACATCATAACAAGCCTATCTCAGTACTTAATAATAGGGATTAAATATTCTGACATATTATCTAACACATCTATGATCTATTTGTGATATTTGAACTTTAGGTGGTGTTTGTTTTTTTAGAAAACATCTGCGAAGCCTCTTCTGTCTGCGCCGCGTAGACCACGCGCAGACATTAGTGTTTGCAGACTGTTTGTTTTCTGGAAGAGATTTCATTAAAAAACGTCTGTACGTGGTCTTCTTGGTGCAGACTTAGAAATATATCTTCACAACACTTCTCAAACCTCTTCTCAACTTATCAACCCATTTGACAAAACCCTTGTCATCACCCCTCAAACATCCGCCTCCCTCTCTTCCCTTCGCTGCCTCCATCCTGTCGGCCACCACCTGCACCGTCGCCGACTCCAGTCATCGCCGTCGACTCCATTCGTCACCATCGACTCCACTCGTCGCCGCCTCCACCGTCGCGTGCGCCGCCGCCGCCTGCACCGTAGCATGCGACGTCGCCTGCACCGTAGCGTGCGCCGCCGCCTGCACCGTAGCGTGCGCCGCTGCCGACTCCACTCATCGCTGTCTGCACCGTCGCGTGCGCCGCCGCCTGCACCGTCGCGTGAGCTGCCGACTGAAGTTAAATGGGAACGATTCAGAGCAGAAGACAAACATCCTCTTTCAAATTTCTAATTAAGATTTTGTATTTTTCAAATTTTGATATTTTGTTGTTGATTTGATAAACTTTAAAGTGTTTTATAAGAAAAAAGGATTGAGTGATGAGTTCTTTAGAAAATCAGTTTAATTCTGTTTATTTCAACAGTCTGCAAAAATTAAAAACAAACAGTATTTTTCTAGCAGACTGCAAAGCTTTGGTCCACCTCTTCTGCTACAGATGTCTGCAGATGTGATCCGCAGACTGCAGACATTTTACCTCTGCAAAAACAAAATACACCTTGGTTAACTTTGATGTTACGTAATTTGCGTTATTTGTGTTTTGAAGTACTGTGATTAGAATACTTGTTGGAATAGTCCTTCAACTATCAATCAAGTTACATAAAGTCCCTGATCTTTTAATTGTTTCCATACATGAATAAAACTATGTCATTCCTTATTGAATAACTAAAACTTTTTTTTTTTTTTTTTTTTTACTAAAACCAACTTAGGAAACTAGCGAGACAAAAACAAATCCACCTCTCAACACCATCAAATTAGACCCCTTATTCATCAACGTGTAACACCATCACTCAACCTATATCCTGTAACTTTTAATATTTCTTCTTAAATTATCAGCAATGAATAAAAATAATAATGAATGATTAGAAGAGACAATAAGAAGGATTGATGACGGTTTTTGGTTTGCCCACCGTTGTCGTAGCTAGTGAAATCAAGTTGTGGGAGGGTTACTTCAACTCATTTATATTCATTTTTTTTTATATTAAATTAGTTATTGAAATTCAGCGAGAAAACGCAAACTCATGTTGAAAATCACATGAACAATTAGGTTAGTTGCGTTTTTCATTAACCTTTATTACTTTATTGTTTTTATTTAATTATTGCTGTTTTTCTTTTTGTTTTTTTTTTTGTTTTCATCATAAAAAGGGTAAAATTGTCCTTTACACAAATAGTAACCAAAAAAGATGAAATGTGTTAAAACTTTTAAATTTAAACACGATTTTTGTAATGATAAAAGTTTAAGGACAAAAACTATGAATTGGTACATACATATATAACAAAAATATTGTAATATACTTTTCTATGAATGTTTTGTAATCATTAATAATAACTAAACTCTTTAAATTATGGTACTAACTCATTTACTTATATGATTTTATTTCAGTTGTATGTTGAATTTGATAGAATATGTATACAAATATAAAAAGTTTTTCATAAATGAAAATGTCAAACAAGTTATATTCGTAAAATAATCTCGTAATTCAATTTATTAGAAATATAGATTATTATTAAAGTGACATGATTTTCATAATTATACTTAGAGACTTAGAGTTAATTACATAGTTGTTTCTTGTGATTTGGATAAAATAACATATTTGTGTACTAAAAAAGTAATAAGTTTGGATACTAACTTCTAATTTATAATGATTTTGGATAATAAAACTAGCCGTTTTTCATAACTTTATCGAAACGTTAACGAAAATAGCATGTTTGGGTGCTAACATTTCAACGAAATGTAATTGGAAATTTAAGGAAGTTTAAGATTAATACCCGAACTTGTTATAAAACTGAAAGTCAGTTCATAATCCTATTTTAATTTAATTTAATTTATTTGCAAAACCACACTAACTAGCTATGTAATTAACTCTTATACTTAACTACATTAACCAATGATCTTTAGCCCAACTGGTTAAGGTTAGGTAACCATGACAAATAAGTATTGGGAGGTCATGTGTTCAAGTCTCACTTTGAGCAAAAATATTTAGGGTTGAGCAAAAGGGTTTTCTCAGCAATGAGTTTCCTTCTGAGGGGGTTGGGGGTGCGGTCTCTGTTGGGAAATGAATAGGTGAGCCCGATTAAGATAACACATATTGTTCGAAACGGTGTCGCACATTTGCCGTTCAAAAAAAAAACTTAACTACATTAAATATTTGTTGAATAAAAAATATGCAAAAAAGTTAACCGGTCAACCTACTGTTACTATTAAAAATCAATAGCTTTCAATGCGATTCAGTTCAACTTGTTAGACCAATTTATTTTAGGGTCCTAATATAGAGACACCCACCCAGATAAATCGATACCCCCTATACATCGCGTATGGGTCCATACGCGGCGTATAGGGTCGAATACACTGAAAACGAGGAAAATTCAGGGGGCTGTTAGAGAGCTATACGCCCCATATAGCCCTATACGACACCCCTATACGACAAATATAGGGCTATACGACGCGTATAGCGAATTTCGACACTGACTACGAGGAAAAATTCAGGGGGCTGTCAGAGGGCTATACGACACATATAGCCCTATACGACACATATAGCCCTATACGACCCCCCTCTATACGACGCGTATGGGGCTATACGACACGTATAGAAATTTTGGGGTGTTGATTTAAAATATTGGGGTGTCTATTTAACCGGACCCTTATTTTATCGACTTTAAATAAACAAATAATTTTCATGTATAGCTTATCTATAGTCTATAAAAAAAATTTATATAATATGAAATTTTCAAAAACACTAAACCTTTTTGAAACAAAATATTTTAAATCCGTCCTTTTTTTAAAAATATATAAAAAATGTGAACTTTTCTAAAAAAATCTTATTAAAACAACCAATTTAATTACAAACCAAAGTTTTTAATAAATAAGATTTTTATAAAAATAAATTCTTTTATAAAAGAATCTTAATACGAATGTTTAAAAAAAAGACTATTTAGATAAGAGAGTTAAAAAAATAATATAATTGTTTTATTTTCTTGAACTATTACGTATAAAATTCATATCTTATATTAAAATATCGTAATGTAAATCTTTGTGTTTATTACTAACTATACTTCATTTAATTAATATGTGTTTCTAGCATATCAATCTATATATCTATCTGTCTGTTTGTCTATCAATCTATCTATAATAAGGAAAAAATAAGATAATACGTGACGCAATCGTAAGCCTAATCATACTAACTTTCTCATTTCTCTCTATTATTAAAACTAATATTGAATACTAATAATATTGCTCATACTATTTTTAAATTAAAAAATGTATAATTTAATAAATTGAAAATCTATTTATTTTAAATTAAAAACACACTTTTTAAAAACAAAAAAGCAACAAACTTTTTAAAAAAATCATTTTACTTAAAAGCCAAATATTTATAAACCATAAATTTTTTATAAAACAAAAGTTTAAGAAAAATATATTATTGTTTATTTACTTAAAGTAGCTATCTATAAGTAATTATAATCATATTTTATCTTTAAGCATAGTTTTATAATTCATAAATTTTTTTACTAATTATTTAATAATTTATATATTCAACTCGTGTAATACACGGGGTACTAACCTAGTATTAACATATATATTTAAAGAGTAGATCAAATAAACAGTTGGTTTCGTGGTTTTCTGATCTTAGCCGCACATCTTTTTCCTTTTGCGTTTCACCCCCTGTACCCGTTTATAATAAGTGGAATCTCCTCATTTTTACTGACCTGTGACAGTTGTCTCTGCCGGTGACATCATCACCCTTTCCGACTTCCACCGGTTGTATGGCGTGATGGTTCCGATAGGTGGAGTCAACCATCTCTTGGCTTGGTGGAAGCGGTGCCCTGTAGGGCGATTGTTTCCATCGTGCCTGCTCTCCGAGAGATCCCTTTTGTTGTTAACTAGAAAGTAGTGTTTGTGAGAGGATGTCGGCTGGTGTAGTCGGTGCGTTCTTGCTATCCTGAATCTGGTAACATTTACCTCCACCTTTGTACTCTTTAGCTACTCGATGACGCCATTATTATCGGAGCAGCCTATAGTCATCTATGCTATGTTTTCCAAACCCTAGGCGATGATGGTTGGCCAACGGTGGTGCGGATGCGGCCGATGTCATCAATGCTCGGTCCGGCCCGACGTTGTTGTACTTGCTATTTCTGTAATCACTCCTGCTATCCTGCATGCACAGTAGTTGCCTATCTGTGGGTGACAATCATCTATCGATGATTCGGTTCTAGTTCTTCATCTAGGGTTTTCATTTTTTGAGTCTTACAAATCCCTAATGTTTGATGTTAATTATGGTGATTGTTTTCTATTTAAGACGATGATCTTCTGGCATACAATACTATTTTGGGTTTTCGGTTTGTTCTTCAATCTGATATTGATTTGGGTTTTCCATGTGTTCATGAATCTATTTGATGTTAGCGGTGCTTATGATGATCTAACCAAAAACAACTTGTTGTCCTGGCATGACAATCATCCGTAGATGATCTGAAGCTAGAGTAAGTGACTAGGTTTAAGCCAAAGCTATGGTTTGTTTTCGAGTTTGCTTCGATTTGTGACATTCCGCATTATTGGTTATGTTAGGATCTTCGTTGTCAATGATTGATCCAACCAAAAACATATTGTTGTCGTGGTGTTGAAACTACGGTTGTACTAGCAATTATTAATTTTAGAATACTTGTGCAGCGCACGATGTTGAATCCTCCTAGTTTTTTTACTTTCGAAGATAAAAGGTGCCATATTATGTTAGTTTTAATTTGATGAGCGGTTTAAGAGTGCTTAATCTGAATATAGGATTAAAGAGTTCATATGTTTGAAAACATAAGTAGAGAAAAAAAATATGATTATTTAAGGTAACATTGTTTTATAAAGTTTATCCTATATAAGCTCCTCCTATCTCATGAGACAGAGGAAATATGTGTTTTCATCTCATCCAAGAGGCCCTAGTATTTGAGTGAGACTTATATGTTTGTTTGTATTCATATAAGTTCCATGAAGGATGAATGGTATTATTTCAATACATATAATTTGACCACAAAACTATATATTTTAAATAATAAATTTAACATAATGTAACCTAATGTTACCTCTGTAAAGATAACGATAAACTTTTATGTTGTGAAGCTTGGTCACAAAAGCTTTTTAGTTTAAATTTTGAGTAATTTCCATATAGTCCTTTTTAGAGTTAATTACATTATTGGTACTTGTGATATGCCCATAACTTTTGAAAAATTATATCATAAAGATAGAAAGAATGAAAGATGAACTAGGAACTAAAAGAGTGTGTGTGTGTGAGAGAGAGAGATGGAGTTGACTATAAAACTTTTATGTTCGAAGTTTGACTACAAAGTTTTTTTACATCTCAATTTTAAGTATTTCTATAATATAGGGATGTTTGTAACCACTCTTATTATACGTTTCAACGTAAAATTTAATCCAAAAACAAACTCAAGTTATAGAAACTACTTCACGCATTCATTTTTAAACTAAGCAAAATGTTCTAATTTTATAAAATTCTAATTACACCGTTGCAACATTATTATTTTTATCTACGTATCGACATAAATTTAATTTCAAATTAAACGTTACAAGTTTTTTGTCGCATCAACAATTCAACACCCATATCGTGACGCGTGAATTTACGTCTATTAGTTGGATTATAAATTGCTATTAGAGCATTCACAGTAGGTTCTTCATAAATTTGTGAGTGTGTTCTTTATATTATAGAGAATGGTTATTAGTGGTTTTGAGTGAAGGATAGAGAATATGTTACTGTTCATCTCTATATTTGATAAAACACTGTTCATCTCTATTAATTTTTTAATATTTGTTGAAAGTGGTTGTGAGTGAAGAAGAGAGAAAATGTAATGATAAAAGTATAAAAATATATTATTTTATTGAAAAAGGAGAGAGAAAAAATAGTGATTTTTAATATAATTATAGAGATGGAGATGAAGGATGAGTTGTGAATGCTCTTAGAGCATTCACAGCAGAGTCTCCATAAATTTGTGAGTGTGTTCTCTATATTATAGAGAATGGTTATTAGTGGTTGTGAATAGAGGATAGAGAATATGTTACTGTTCATATCTATATTTGATAAAACACTGTTCATCTCTATTAATTTTTGAATATTTGTTGAAAGTGGTTGTGAGTGAAGGAGAGAGAAAATGTAATGATAAAAGTATAAAAAAATATTATTTTATTGAAAAGAAGAGAGAAAAATAGTGTTTTTTAGTGTAATTATAGAGATGAAAATGAAGGATGAGATGTGAATGCTCTTAGTAAAGTAACAGGGCAAAGAGTGTATGAGAAAAAAACAGAAAGAAAATTTATTTTATAAACCGAATCAAAAGTGAAATTAACATTCAAAAACCCATCAAATTCGTTTTTGCATTATTAATCTCATAACTCTTGTAAATTCAAATAAAAACTGTACTAGTCAAAGGGCCAATAGTATAGGGACGAAACTGCAATTAATAGAGAAAAGCACGTGCTGAGTCGGTCTTACGTGGCGCACTATGAGTGGTACCATACCCTAGCATCTACGAGCTGTGGGTCCCTATTGTCGTTTTCCATCCACTTGCAGTACATCATTAATCCTCTGAAGTTTCAATTATACGCCCTTACCTTTTTATCTTTCAATATTTAGCCCATTACTTTATTTTATTATTTATCGCTCCATCTACTTGCACTACATCATTAATCCTATGAAGTTTACAGCCACCAACCCTATAACATGTTTATAGTACATCCTACTAACATGTTTTAAAAGTGTCTAGTTAGAATAAACGTCTTTAGCCAGATAAATATATAAATGTGTTCGTATTCATGACTTCAACCTACCAGTCCAATTATCTAGTATTAATGCCATTCCTAGTTACTTTAATATGTATCTTTTTAAAAATAACTAACCCGGTTTAAAACGATTTGACCCAAGTCATGCAAATTTATTCCTTTTCTAGCCCTAATTATTTTTTTTAAACAACAATTTGCCTTGGGTGATATATGAACCTACAACCCTTTGGTCGTAAGACTTCCCTCTTATCATTAGGCTCAAATCATGCAAAAAAAGGATTAATAGGATATGAGTTTCTAAACCCAACCCTATACTTTTACTTTTAAAATGACAAACACATATTAAAACTACTCCTCTAAAATTAAAAATACCACTAAAGAAAAACACCATTATATACACAATAGATATCAAGGGTCAACAAGTTCCTAGCTTGACCAATCGGACCAAAAACCGACCCGAGACCTAACCGAACATATGTATTTGACCGGACCAATCATCTCTGTCATTTAATGATCATTAAGAAGTTAGCTCTTAATGGATTATAACCTTTGATGGTTAAAAAGTAACCTTAAGTTTGAATGCTAAAGAGATAGCCATTAAAATGCTACCTTTTAACCATTCAGACTTAATATTGCTAAAGAGTTTCAAGAAAAAATCTCCTTAATGTGACTGCGAGAAGGCTGTTCCTGTTACATTTCGCTGTGGAAGAAAGAAGGAATTGAGTCCTTTCACATTATCATGAAAAAGGGGATTGACTCTTAGTCAACGTGCAAACAATCAAGAAGAAAGAAGAACATAAACAAAAGAACATCATCAGACTAATAAAGGCGCAGCAGAGTACTCTCTTTGATGGTCTCGCTTTTTCATATCCTCTTTTCATAGAAAGTCTCATCGGCAGACGCCCTCTACTTCTAACTAAAGGCGAAAAGCCGGCATTGCAAGCAAGTGGAGAGCCTCAGCCTCCCATCCGTGTCGCAACTGATTCGGTAAGCTACGTGTCCGATCCACGGAGAACTGCCTTCGGTCCCACAAACTGACTTACTCGTGGCAACCGAACATATGTATTTGACCGAGAACCGAACCCGAGACCTAACCGAACATATGTATTTGACCGGACCAATCATCCCTGTCATTTAATGATCATTAAGAAGTTAGCTCGTAATGGATTATAACCTTTAATGGTTAAAAAATAACCTTAAGTTTGAATGATTAAAAGGTAACCATTAAAATGCTATCTTTTAACTATTTAGACTTAATATTGCTTTTTAATCATCAGAAGACTATAAACCATTAAAAAATAATCTTTTAATAACTATTAATAGATAACCTTCTAATGATAATTAAAAGATTATCAAACAGATTTTTAGTTTAATGGTCAGGATGTAACTTTTAATGATCAGTAACCTTGTGTTTAAATGGTTAAGATGTAACCATTAAAATGTTATCTATTAACCATTAAAGCTTAAAATTATCTTATAATTATTAAAAGATTACGAACCATTAAAAATAACCTTTTAATAACTATTAAAAAATAATCTTTAATAATTATTAAAATACTATCCAACAAACCCTTAGTTTAGTGGCTGAGGTATAACTTTTAATTTTTCATGTAAAAAAGTGTGAAAAACCAAACTTGAGTGGCCAGAATAAGCATTCCTATCAGTATATCTACAACATCTACAGATGCTTCTTTTCGCGTTTCTCATAATTGACAATACAAATTGTAGAGAGAGAAAGTAGTAATCAGAGCTCTGAGATCGGCATCAATGGCGGCCTCTGCTGAACGTGAAAACTTCATCTATGTCGCCAAGCTTGCAGAGCAAGCTGAACGCTATGATGGTCAGCATCGTCTTTCTTCTTATCTTAGATCCGTTGTTTAATCTTCATTTCATTCTTTTTTCATGAATTTCGATGCCTCAATCGATGCAAGATTTAGATGTTTGATGTTTGATGATAATTTAGTTTTATGCTTCATATCTGAAGTGTGTTGGGGATTCTGTTGAATTAGAGGTGCTTTGGGTGTAAACCTATGATTAGTCTATTCAAAAGGGGGCTAGATTTAGGGTTTACTATATCCTATGGACTATATAGCGTTTGTTCCCGAAATTGAGATCAAAACTTTATTCTGTTTGTTTTAAGATAGTGAAATCGATGTTAACCTTTTGAATTTGTGTAGAATAATATCGATCGCTACTATAAACTATGTAAAAAGTGTTAAAGTTAGAATCTTAGCTTGGTTGAACTTATATTTGTAGGATTTTGTGTAGATGAACACTCTCATATTCACTAATCAAGGGGTTTGAAATTGTGAATACAAAAGATTTAGTTTTTTCTGTGTTTAGCAAGCAAGACTTTAACGTTCAGAACTTTATATGGTGCTTTTGATGATTGATCTGTAGTCTATACTGTAGTCTTTATGGTCTTATGGTGATTTGTTCTTTTTTCAGAGATGGTGGATGCAATGAAGAAAGTAGCAAAGTTGGATGTTGAATTGACTGTTGAGGAGAGAAATTTGCTCTCAGTTGGGTACAAGAATGTGGTGGGCTCGCGTAGGGCATCGTGGAGGATATTGTCCTCGATTGAGCAAAAGGAGGAGTCGAGAGGCAATGAAGTTAATGTTAAGCGGATTAAGGAATATAGGCAGAAGGTGGAGACAGAGCTGTCAAATATTTGCAAAGATATCATGGCTGTGATTGATGAGCATCTGATTCCATCTTCGTCTGCTGGAGAATCCACTGTTTTCTACTACAAAATGTGAGTTTTACATATGGGTGTGAGAAAAAGGTCCAAAAGAACATTCTTGTCCCATCTCTTTTGTGGTTTTTGATTCTTATCAGTCATCACCGTATTTTGTTAAGTGGGCTTTGTGTTCTATCAACTTGTTATAAGAATATAACCTTAACATAAATCTAAAGAGGGATTTCATATATCCTCTCTAAACTTGCCGAATATCATATTCCTCCAAAACCGAAGTTTTTAGTGCATAAAGTACAATGTTTTTAAAGCATGATTTGGAGAATTAAGATATTTTGTAAGTTTAAAAGGGATATATGAAATTGCCCCTAATCTAAAAGGGATACAAATGCCCGCCTAACCTTTTGTTTTCAACTAAAGATGACCTTAAGTTTCTCAAGTTCTAAAGATTTTGTGATGGACTTTGATCGAATGCAGGAAAGGAGACTATTACAGGTATCTTGCAGAGTTCAAGTCTGGTAACGACAAAAAAGAAGCGGCTGATCAGTCACTTAAGGCTTATCAGGTACGTGTCTTTCTTTTTATTTTGTAGTTTAATAATTCTTGCATTCTGATCAGCAGTGTAATGTTGATTTTACATAATTTTATGCTGTAAGAACTACATTTCATTATAAAGGTTTATATTTTGTATTGTGGACTTACCTTTATATATCCTCCAGTTGGCTTCTACTGCTGCAGAGGAATTATCTCCTACTCATCCCATTAGATTGGGTTTGGCTTTGAACTTCTCTGTTTTCTATTATGAGATCATGAACTCCCCTGAAAGGTAACAAAATGGTTACAAGACCCTGCTGGTTTTCTTGAATCTGATATGTCAAAATCATTCTAACTTGTGGGTTTTCTTAAACATCGGTTCTATCAGAGCCTGCCACCTAGCAAAACAAGCTTTTGATGAAGCTATCTCGGAACTTGATTCCTTGAGTGAGGAATCATACAAAGATAGCACTCTAATTATGCAGCTACTAAGGGACAACCTCACATTGTGGACTTCTGACATTCCAGAGGATGGAGGTAAAACGCTTAGCAATCTTTCTAATCTTTAATACTGAACTTATTTTCTCTGTTTTTTTTTTCTTATTTATTTACCCATGTTTTTTTTCTTTGCAGAAGATCAAAAGATGGAGATCACCAAATCTGGTGAAGTTGCAGAGGTTAGTCCCAACAATTGCCATTAATAATAATGAAAATAAATTATTAAATATATAAGTTATGCTTATCAACCTTGTTGGTATACTTGTTGGTTTTTGCTTTAATTTTATACTTTTTATGCAGTAAAATTTGGAGGGTAACTATGCATCCTTGGAGAATGGATGTGGCCTTTGTTATTGTATTGTAAGCCTAAATTTGAAAGCGGTAACATGAGAATCGCATTAGTTGTTTTCGTTTGTTCTTGTTGTAACAGTTGTAAAATGCCCGGAAATGGGACGTCTATGGCATGCCCGACATATTTTATGATCCAGGCTTGTTTCTGCAAAAGAACCTATTTAGTTTCTCTGTCAACTGGAGTTAGCTAGTCACTTTATGTTTCAGATATTATGCATTGTAACAAATCATACCCCTTATTATTGAATAACAAATTGTGTTTAGAAATAAACTCTTAACCATCATAATGCCGATTTAGATCAATTTAAGTGCTAAATAAGGACATTTAAGCAATCTGTATTTATCATTGATGCACAACTATTACAATACATGTGCATCAGAATAAGGACATTGATGCACAAATAACAATACAGATGCACAAGACTATGACTACAAGAGGGACAATGTATAACCTTAGTGAACTGTGAGTATATAAATTTGATCTATGTATAACCTTAGTGAACTGTGTGAGCATATAAAATTGATCTACATCGATCAACTTGGGAGATTTCATAAAGTAATTCCTTAGTCAATCATATTAATCATAAGGTGAGTGGGATATTTGGTACTGTCAATGTCAATCATGATAAAGTTGCTGAAATTTAGAGTGTTTGTCATTGACTTATGAATATCTTTTTTTAATGGAGTTTGGAACTACGATTAATACATGATTGAGTGAGGGGCTGTTTGATTAATGTTGATTTAGTAAGATCTGATTGAATCAGAAGCTGACCCAGTTAGAAGTTCTGACTGAGTCTGCATCTGACTGAAACTTGACTGTTTGATTTAGTATTTGACTGATTCTGCTGAATGATAAAAATAACCATATTACCCTTGTATTTTAACTGGTATTGTGTAATAACTCGCTTCATAAATTATTTTAACAACACAAAATAAACCATCAAACCCTCATCCTTTTTATATACACTCATCCCCTTACCACCACCGTCACCACCACGAACAGCCACCACCACCGTCATCACCGTCACCACCGTCACCATCGTCACCACCACGGAGGAGGGCAGGAGCGACGGAGGCTGGGAGGGCAGAGCGCCGGAGGGGATGGGGGTTCGCAGAGGGGGTCGCGCCGGAGAGGGGGTCGCCGCCGGAGAGGGGGTCGCGCGGCCAGTCAGCGCCCCTTTTCTTGGTCAGAATGGTTAAAATCAGGGTCTGGGTCAGAACCCACGGACCCGGTCAGAACCGCCTCACATACACATCAAACACACTGACCGGCAGCCAGTCAGCCGGGTCAGACCCAAACAAACAGCCCCTGAGTCTTTTTAAGACGAACGTTAATCGTTCATAATGGATTTGACGCTTCAACCTTGCTCATCTAGAAACATCATCCAAAAGGAAATTCACTATGAGAACCCCTTTGAGTCGGTTAAAATTTAACACCTTAAAAATCTTAAACCCAAGCCATCATCTTCGTACCATTACATTACAACACATATTAAAAAGCAACTTCACTGCAACAGTGAAGTTTGCTTTTTAATATATTGGTCATACAATTATGTAAAATGCATTTAGAAGTTTGTGTTTTTATATATTGACCACATATTTTTATAAAATGTATTTAAAACTCAAATTCTAATTAGAATTAACAACAAAGTTTTATATTTTTGCTTTTTGACACAAAAGTTTACTTTTTTTGTTTTTCGGTTCAAACATTAGAATCGGTATTTGATATCATCGGAACCGGTATCGGTATACGCTTTTGTGGTTTTCGATAAGCCAACCCGACAACAAAGAAAGTCACGGTAGCGTAAGGCAAAGGAAAACAACCAAACTTCCGTACGCGTAACGCATGTGAAGTTTGCTTTTTGACCACAGACGTTTATTTTTTTGTGTTTTTGACGTCAAACATTAGTATCGGTATCCGGTATTTAATCGAACTGGTATCGGTATACGCTTTTGTGGTTTTCGATGAGCCAACCCGACAACGAAGAAAGTCACGGTCGCGTAAGACAGAGAAAAACAACCAAACTCCCGCGCGGGTTAAAACACTAGTTAAAATAAAAGACCAACTGCACTTATGAACAGCTAAGTACTTGATAAGAGGTTAAGAACCAATAAAAAAAATACAGATTATTAACATAATTAAGTATGGATTAAAACACATTTTTAAATATGATATCAGATTCAAGACTGATCTTGTGATTATTAAGTAAATAATGAACTTAATAATAAATAAATTTATATTAGACGATTATATATTTAATACGTGGAATATTATACGTATAGAAGATATACATGGATAAATGATTTATTGTAAGTGAATTAAATCATGTGATTGATTAATTTGTATTTTTCCTTGTATCATAATATACATAAGTTATTAAGAAAATTTATTTTTTTATTTTATGCATAAGTTTTATAAGACATACGCATATTTATTTTATACAAGCAAGAAAGATTTGTAAAATACAAACCACACTTTATAAATATATCTTATAGAAGACATATAAGAACAGCGACAATAATACCGAATCACTCCATCGGTATTGAAAAATGGCTTCCATCGGTATTTTAGTAGTATACAAATATTAAAAAACAGACAATCTTTTTTTTTTTTTTTTTTTTTTTTTTTTTTTTTTTTTGCATACTGCAAAATTTTGATCCACCTTTTCTACAAGTTTTGATTTGATGAATGATCAACTTTCGATGAGTTGTCATATGTTAGTTTCTATAAGTAGTAGAACAACCTTAATGCCGCACCAGAAGAAGATCATAAGCACGTCTGCATAGCGATTTTGTTTGTCGTATATGTTACTTTTGGTAAACCAATTAGAGGACACAATAGTGGTATGCTACATTGTGTAGATCGATTGCTGAAGTTAGCATCGATCTCAAACCCTAGAATGTGTGGCTTAGATAGTTTTTCTAGTGTTTGTTCTAGCTCATTGTCTACATGTATGCAGATGTAGTTCTTAGTATATAACCTCTCAAAGTAATAGTTGATAGGTTACACTTTATTCTCGCTATTTTGCAACTACACTGTAATCTGCAATCAGTTGAGTGAAATATAAAAAGAACTTGAAGTAATAATCGTCTACCATTTTCATTATTCTTTCTGTATTATGTGTCAGTTGCTAGTATTGATTACGAGTAAATCCGCATATTTTAATCGTTTTCACTTAAACTTTCTTGTTACTAATCTCAAAACGACCTAACAGTTTATGATGTATATCTTCATTTTATTAGAGGGGATGATCACAATGTTGTTTTTTGTTTTTCTCCATCTAGGGTTTAACACTAGGATGTGCTTATCATCATCATCTGGTATTCATCTCATCATCTCACATTGATGAGCCATTATTTCACATCTATTCATCTTATAAATCTTATTAGGATGACAATGTTTAGTGTTACTTATGAAATTAAAAATCCCTTGTTTTGATAATATTTAAGATTATGACTTGTGTCATTATGTTATCAATTAAGGATGGTCATATACAACATACATGTCCACACACATTTAATGAATAATCAAGAATGAAAATCATAGCCAATTTACACCTACAACAATAAGGATAAAAAAACACGTAAAGTTAAAAAGTGCTAAATCGACAACAATATGTAACAATCAAGATTAATCCGAAAACATGAATGTAGTGGAAAACTAGAGATAGAAAATCAATTGATTTTCAATCAAATGAGAAATTAAATAAAAATGTGATGCTTTCCCAAAATTTTTTTATAAAAACTTAAGAAAGTTAAGTAAAAACAAATTAAACTAACAAATGGTAATAAACTAGTTAAATATCAGTGATGCTTAGATTTTCATAAAATGGTGATAGATGGAATCTACTAAAATGAGAAAGTCTTCACATATATTTTACATCTTGGAGACACAAAGTTTCCAATAGAAACCAAAGAGAAAGACATCATTATGTTTTATAATAATAAAAAGGTGATGTTACCATTTGATGTAAAAACTTTATCCATGTTTGCATCATTATCTCATGCCTCCGGTTTTTGACTCCGATCTCACAAAATCTTTTCACGCTCAATGTCATGTAACGACTTTAATACTTGACTAGTTTGTTGATTTTCCTGTGATACGGATCACGTGACTTCCTCTCTAGATACTATTTCATAAACCATCCCTTACTCGAGCAATGACAAAGTCGCTTTTGGAAACAATAATGTTCTGCCAATCTCGCACACGAGTAATTGTTTGACCAACCTAGAATAAAGATCATGTTTATGTGTCCAAGATAATATTCCCAAAGCTCTTCTCGCATATTCTCGGTTGAAATTACAAGCTTATTATGAACTTTTGCATTCTCGATTAGGACATGTGTCGTTTTTGGATGTTTGATTTAGTTTGGTTCCCCACACATCCAGCTGATTGGATTAAAGAATGAGCTAATGGGCTAAATGGGTTGATATCATACAAGTTAGGATGTTTTATATGTTATGATTAGGGTGCCCAATGTTGCTAATTGGTTTATGTTAAGATATGTGAGGCTGATGTTACAAAAAACATATTTAATCTATTAAACAAAGTGTCTGCTAGAAGAACTGCTTCTGAATAAATCAAGCTTCCAAAGAAATCAGTTTAACTATCAAAAACACAGCTATTTGTCGAATAACAGTGAGCTTCTGAGAGTCCATAAGCTCATTTTGATAAGAAAGACACTTCCGACTGACCAGACATTTCCAACAACACTTCTGATACGATGAATGTTTAACTTTCGATAAGCTGTCCTATGCCCATTTCCATGAGTAGTAGAACAACCTTAATGCCGCACCAGAAGAAGATCATCAGCTAGTCTGCATAGCGATTTTGTTTGTCGTGTGTGTTACTTTTGGTAAACCAATTAGAGGACACAAGCGTGGTATGCCACATTGTGTAGATCGATGGCTGTGGTTAGCCATCGATGTCAAACCCTAGAATAAACGGCTTAGATAGTTTTTCTCTTGTTTGTTCCAGCTCGTTGCCTTCATGCCGACGACCGTAAGTTTTAGTATATAACCTCACAATGTAATAGTTGATATGTTACACTTTTATACTCACTATTTTGTAATTGTATTGTAATTTGCAATCAGTTGAGTGAAATATATAAAGAACTTGAAGTAATACTAGTCTAC
The DNA here is from genome assembly GCA_025506415.1 of Flaveria robusta. Taxonomy (NCBI): domain Eukaryota; kingdom Viridiplantae; phylum Streptophyta; class Magnoliopsida; order Asterales; family Asteraceae; genus Flaveria; species Flaveria robusta. The sequence goes on along the minus strand of CM046460.1, from coordinate 17,745,754 downwards.
TATTTTCATTCTTCTTCTTGTATCATGTGTGAGTTGCTAGTATTGATCACCAGTAAATCCGCATATTTTAATCATTTTCACTAGAACTTTCTTGTAACTATTCCCAAAACGATCTAACAGTTTATAATATATATCTTCATTTTATGAGAGGGGGGATGATCACAATGTTGTTTTTCGTTTTTCTCCTTCTAGAGTTTAACCGTAGGATGCTTATCAATTTATCATCATCATCTGGTCTTCATCTCACCATCTCATATTGATGAGCCATTATTTCTCATCTATTCATCTTATATATCTTATTAGCTAGGGTGACAATGTTTAGTGTTACTTACAAAATTAGAAATCCCTTGTTTTGATAATGTTTAAGATTATCACTTGTGTCATTATGTTATCAATGAAGGTGTCATATACCATATACATGTTCACAAACATTTAATGAATAATCAAGAATAAAAATCATAGCCAATTTACACCTACAACAATAAGGATAAAAAAACATTTAAAGCTTAAAAGTGCAAAATCGACAACAATGTGTAACAATCAAGATTAATCCGAAAACATGAATGTATTGGAAGACTAGAGATAATATATCAAATGATTTTCAATCAAATGGCTAATTTTATAAAAATGAGCTTCCTGTAAAAATGTGATGATTTCCAATTTTTTTTTATAAAAACTTAACAAAGTTAAGTAAAACCAAATTAAACTAACAAATGGTAATTAACTAGTTAAAAATCAATGATGCTTAGATTTTTGGAAAATGATAGTAGATGGAATTCACTGAAATAAGAAAGTCTTCACATGTCAATGAACCCTATATCAATTGGTTTGGAAGGAGGTACCTCATGGCTTTTCAAAGTGGAGGTCATGGGTTCGAGTCTCACTTGGTGCAATATGCTTCAAGTGGGCCAGGGGTTTTATCACAGTGGGCGTTTGAGTGGTGGGTTTCCCCTGGATTGGTGGGTGGGCCGGGTCACCAGCGCTGTCTGTATTCGCAGGCGTGGGTGATATTTCGCCATTAGATTTACCCGGGTGACAAGACTTAAAAATATTTTTTTGCCATTCAAAAAAAAGTCTTCACATATATTTTACATCTTGGAGACACAAAGTTTCCAAAAGAAACAAAAAAGAAAGACATCATTTTGTTTTATAATAATAAAAAAAGGTGACATTACCATTTGATGTAAAAACTTTATCCATGATTGCATCATTATCTCATGCCTCCGGTTTTTGACTCGGATCTCACAAAAGTTTTTCGCGCTCAATGTCATGTAGACCTGACAAATTTGACCCAAATATGTAAATTTGGGTTGATTTGGACATTAAATATAAAATAATGGGTTAGGTTGGGTTAAACAAATATTTTCAAAGGGTCAAGGTGGGCAACTTTATAAGTGAAGAAAAAAATAAATGGGTCAAGATGAGTTTAAAAATATCAAACGGGTCAAGATGGGCTATTACGTATCTTCAAAAATACACGAAACCCGTCTTCTTCATAGTCCACATCCTTCCCCTACCGGCTACCGCAAAGGCTACAAACGAGTATTCTCACGTAACCCACTGTTTTTTTCTCATTTGTTTAATACGCACCCATCTTGACCCGTACCCATCTTGACCCATACCCATCCTAACCTGTTTTTAAATTGGCCCATCCTGACACGAATCCATCCTAACACGAACCCGTTCTGACCCGACATCCTGCCCGACCCAACCCGCCCATTTTGCCAGGTGTAAATTGTCATGTAACGACAATACTTGACTAGTTTGTTGATTTTCCTGTGATACGGATCACATGACTTCCTCTCTGGATGCTATTTCATAAACCATCCACTACTCGCAAGGGCGGAGGATATAAGGGGCCGGGGGCCTTCTTTTTTTCGTCAGTAGTGTTGATTTTCGGTTCGACAGTGTAAATTTTTGACACGTTAGTGTAAATTTTTCTATAGGAGAGCTTAAGCTCTACCACTACCTACTTGAGCAATGCCAAAGTCGCTTTTGGAAACAATAATGTTCTGCCAATCTCGCACACGAGTAATTGTTTGACCAATCTAGAACAACGATCGTGAAGGATGTTTATGTGTCCAAGATAATATTCCCAAAGCTCTTCTCGCATCTTCTCGGTTGAAATTACAAGCTTATTATGAACTTTTGCATTTTCGATTAGGACGTGTCGTTTGACGCTATTTTACTTTTAAATAAATTGGAACATTTGGTAATTACTTTTAGTTTACTTTGGTCTTACCTTTTCAACTAGCCAAAGCACATAGGTTGCCATTTGATTCGAATGAAAAATGGGCATCCAACCCACTAGACAAGATACATTAGTTTGTTTGGTTGATCATCATCGTTATTATGTGACATTTATTGATAACCATTCTACATTCATGCGGTTTTATCTAAGGGTGTGCATGGTTCAGTTTGGTTCAATTATAACCTTAAACCGAAACCAAAAATCGATATTGCGGTTTTGGGGTTTTTAAAACAATTCGGCCTTGGTTTTTTTGGTTTATGGTTTTAAGTTTTCACTTTGGTTTCGGTTTTTTCGGTTTTACCATTTGAGCTTTAAAATTTGGGCAAAAAGTTTATCCAAAGGTAATAGATTTGAGCTGGAGACTTTGCTCTCATTTCGTTTGTTGATATTTAAAAACAATCTATATATATTATTATTAATTATTTGATATTTAAATAAATTTCAATACATAACAAAAAATTAAAAAAACGATTTAGCCTACCAATTCAAACTAAAAGTTTAGTGTTTATTCTAGATGCTGAAGTATTCAATCTCTTTTAGACAACAAAAATATAATAATAATTAATAGGCTAATCATAGTTATAGATATATGAATACACTTGTTTACAAGATCGGTTCTATGGTTTCGGTTAGGTTTGTTACAAGCAAAACCCAAATCAAACCGAAACAATTAGTTTTTGAAAAACATCAACCCAAATCGTCCTTTTTTGATTGGGTTTGGTGTTTTCAGTTTGATTGCAAATTCGGTTACGGTTCCGTTATTTCGGTTTCATGAACACCCCTAGTTCTTACACCTAAAAACAAAATTGTGGTTTTATGGCATATTCTCAGTTTTTTATGTAGTTTGTTTAAACATAATTTTCGCAAAAGTGTTAAAAGTTTTCAAACCGATGATGGCACTAAATTTACAAATAATAATGTTCGTAAATTACTTGAGAATAATGTCACCTTTCATCGGATCTTTTGCCTTATACGCCACAACAAAATCGTCCTACAGAATGCAAACATATACATATTGTTGAAAGTGGTTTAGCTATGTTTTTTCATGTTCCTTAATCTTATTGGGTTCATGCATTTAGCACGACTGTTTATATTATAAATTGTTTACCTATACCGATTTTGAAAGGTGTCTCTCCATTTCAAGTATTATTTTCTCATTCACTTTTATACGATAATTTTCAACCATTTGCTGGTCGTGTTTATTCGCAACCATTTGGGTTGTTAGTCCCTCAACTCAAAGATCATAACGTGGTTGGCTCTAAATGGTTGTTTTGCACCAAGTATAATGTTGATGGCTTAATTGAACAGTATAAAGCTCAACTTATTGCACGATTTTGTACAAGTTCCCGGACTTTATATTTCTCACACTTTCAGTCTCATGGTTAAAGCCTCAATTGTTCGTATTGTTCTTTCATTAGTTATTCTAAACTAATGGACACTTCATCCGCTTGATGTCAATAACTTGTGTATATGGAACAACCTCTTGGTTTTAAGGATCTCTACTTTTTGGATCACGTGTTTCGTCTCAATAAAACATTATATGGGCAGAAACAAGCCCCACGTGCTTGGTTTCAACACCTTAATTTTTTTCTGTCATCTCTAGTGGTTTTGTTTGTAGTTGAGCCACCACCTCTTGTATGTGTTCATGCAAGACTCTTGTATTATGTATCTTCAATTATAAACTGAACTGAGAAAACATCATTACTTTGTTTATTAGTCTTTTACATTGTGAGTTTGCGATCAAAAACCTTGACAGACTTAATTATTTTCTTGGTCTAGAGGTTACTTATACACCTAATAGTTTGTTCCTTAGTCGGTCTAAGTATCCTCATGATTTTTGGTACAAAGTTGCTTTACTTGACTCTAAACTTGTTCACACATCGCTTGCTGTAAATGTATCTTTTACCTCTGCTGGTGATCTATATTTTTTTTGAACGGCCAGCAAAGCATATATATATATATATATATATATATATATATATATATATATATATATATATATATATATATTAAATAGCTAACAAGAGTTAGCAAGAGATACAAAATAGAAATACAAAATTAAGACAAACCAAAAATAGTACACGCTAGTGCACCTCAAAATTACACCATTGCTCCCACGTTAAAGATTTCATTTTTGATCTGTTTTTTACCCAAAGGAAACCCATCACCTTGATTTCTTCGATTAAATTGCTGAAAGAGATCTGAACTTGGTTGAAAATAAGATTATTCCGTGCTTTCCAGATGCTCCACATCGCCGTGAAAATTATAGATTGAACAACCTTTATTCTTGACTTTGAACCAGAAAAATACTTATGAACATTAATAGCATCTCTAGCTCCAAAAATAAATAAATCAGAGAGAATTCACCATTGGGAAATATAGTCCCAGCAAGTTGAACAAAACCACAGCCAAAGAAAAGATGGTTCAAGGACTCGGGACAGTCTCCACAGAAGCTGCAGAAGGAAGATGCGGCGTTTACCTTTTTAGACGTCAACGAAACTTTGGTCGGTAGGCGATCCAAGTCAGCGCGCCACACTAGGATATTAACTTTTTTCGGTACCCAATTATTCCAAGGAAAAATCAAATCCGGTGTAACAGAAATTCTTGATTGAATTTCACGTTTGATAGCCTTAACAGAGAAGGATTCGGCCCCAATAGTGACCCATGACCATCTATCAATTGAAGAAGATAGACATACCGACCCGAGTAATGAAGACAACTGATTGAGCTCGGTTATCTCCGACCATGAAGACGGGGTTTGTTTCCAGTTGAATGTCATCACGTGAACACCATTAATCACTTGGATTCTATTAGCTATTGACCATAGTTTGAATCATTCGATGGAAAAAAAGGCAGGGAATTTTAAATATAACGGCACTTGATCAATCCAGTAGTCTATCCAAAATAATATTCGTGTCTCACGACCAGGCACACCTTTGATTGATAAAGCAAGATTGATGCCAAACTGAGTGAAATCATTAGAGATTTTTATTATTTGTTTCCAAGGTCCCGGCATCGACAACTTAACGGGAAAAGGAGACCATGATCTTGAATTATGGTGGATGGACCAAATAACTTTTTTCCACAGCCCACTTTTTTCCTCTTTAAATCTCCACCACCATTTTGCGAGCATCGACAAATTGCATTCTCTTAGCAAACCGATGCCAAGACCACCGTATTCTTTTGGTTTAGTTACTTGATTCCAAGCCACCCAATTTATCTTTGAGTTTTCCAAAGATCCCCCCCAAAAGAACGTTCTTCTCAATTGCTCCAACTTGTCAATAACTTGGGATGGGGCTTTATATAAGGAGAAATAGTATGTGGGTAGTGAGTTAAGAACCGATTTAATCAAGGTTAATCTACCCCCGCCATGATAAGTTATTTGCTTTCCAGATTGAAAGGCGATTCTGGAAGGTCTCAAGGATGGGCTTCCAATTTTTACATAAATTCATATTAGCACCAACAAGCATTCCTAAATATTTGAAGGGAAATGATCCTTTATTACAATGAAGAATTGATGCCATAATTTGGGATTCATGATCCTACACACAAACACCATAAAGACTGCTTTTGGGGAGATTAATCTTAAGGCCAGAAGCTAAGAAGAAGCACCTTAGAATGCGACGTAGATTAATTGCATTTGAATCCGTCCATTCTCCAATGAACATCACATCATCGGCAAAAAGAAAATGAGACAGAGTTGGTCCATTAGAGATGCGGATTCCATTATAAATACCCACTGCACTTGCCTTTTTAATGATACCCGAGAGGGCCTCCATGGCAATAATGAATAGGAAAGGGGATAACGGATCCCCTTGGCGTAAGCCCCGATAACATGAAAATTCTCGGGTGGGAGACCCGTTGACAAGGACCGATGCCCGGCTAGATGAGAGGATAGACCGATGCTGGTGATCTATATAAAGATCCAGTTCATTATTGGTCTCCTATTGGTGCACTTTAATATTTAATAATCACCAGACTAGATATTTCATATGCTATGAATTATGTTAGTCAGTTATTGCAAACTCCAACCATCACCAATTATTAGTGTTTGAAGAGAATTCTCCAGTATGTCAAGGTATCGTTGCCTTTAGTCCACAAAAGCACCAATCTTCTTGGCTACTCTGATGCGGACTAGGCTCATTGTTTAGAGACTCTTAGATCTACTTATGGATACAATACTTTTCTAGGTGGTAATCTTGTTTCCTAGTGTGTCAAGAAACAACATACTAACTCTCACTCTAGTTGTGAATCAGAATACCAGGTAATGACCAACACTTCAACTAAGTTAATATGGATAACATATTTGTTACGTGAGCTTCATGTCTTACCATCGGATCGACCTACTCTCTTTTGTGGTAATCAAAGTATATTGTTTCTCATTCAAAATCTAGTTTCTCATAAACGAGCTAAGCATATTGAACTTGACTACCATTTTATTCGGAGGCTGGTGTCTTTAGGGCATCTTCATACTAGGTTTGTTCCAACAAAGCTTTACGTGGCTGGCGTTTTTACAAAAAGTCTTCCTCTCTTCTTTTGAATAATTATAGAAGATGCTTTGTCACGGACCACCATCGTCTCGTTTGTGACGGGATATTAGATATACTTAAGTTTCTTATTTTTAATTTTTGTATTCTTTATGTACTTACTTGTAACTTCCTCATTTATTTATAGCAAATTCTCCTACTATTTTGGTATGGGAAACTACATTCAACCAAAAAATATTCATTTGGTCATTTTGAAGTATCAAATTTTCAATATTTGGTACGAATTCTCATAACAGTTAGCATATTTGTTCTTGAACCATTTATTTATCCGATTAAGTAATTTTGAAGTAACACCAGAATTTCTTTAATCTAAAAGTGATATTACGATTCAAAAGACTATCTGGTAAAATCTAAACTAATAAATCCTACAAGATTGTCATCAAACTTGCAAACTATAAGTTGAAAATAAAACTTTCTCCATTAGTCCATGATAAATGATGTGGATTGGTTCTCGTATTCTAGTTGTAGTAAGACTCTTAATAATTTCTCTATAAATCTATAGATGTGTGTATGCATATGTATATGGCAAAGAAATTATTATTAACTATCTAGATGACTCATAGCAATAAAATCCATGTGAGGCAAGAGAGTAGAATTTCATAACGTAAAGTCATTGTATTATTGTCATGTGATTGTTAGTCAAACATCACACATTTTGTACTTACATAGAAATGGTGAAGACAATCAACTTCACCCTTCTTATGACATAAATGACATACTTCTTCTAATGACAATAGTATCAAAAATAAACAATAGAAAAGTTGAACAGGTACAATCATGCACTTGATAGGAGTTCTCATGATTGGCACATCACTATTTATCTTAAATGGATATACAAGGAAAAGTGACTTAAGATAAGATGTCAATAATGATGCTCTAATTTCATAGTTGTGTCAAGTGTATTTTCAAGTATGATCAAAGGGGCCAAGAGGGTCCGCTCACCCCGCCACAAAATTTGTCACGATTTTTTCGTTTCAAAATCTCTAGTTTTTCCAGGTTGTTATATAACAATATTTTTTCTATTTTGATATATATACTAGTATATGTCTCATTGCGATCTCTAAAAGTCTATTTTGGTTTCATTTTAGGTAGGTTTTATTTGTTCTTAGGGGAAATATATGCATCTACTTTTAGTGACTGAAATGAAAATAAAAAATATAGCAAATTGTAGCCACCTAAGTGGTATACAAATTATACTTCCAGTGAATAAATTGAAGCAAAAATATATCTACTAAAATGTATTTTAAAAAAAATTAAAAGGAATGATTTAGCATATCTTCTGTGACTCTCAACCTAAGATTAAGAGTTCGAGCCCTATATAAAACTTGTTATTATAATTTAGTTCCGTGTAATTAATAGTAGAACAAGATTTGCGTAAAAGAAATTACCATTAGACTGCAATTAATATGTTTGGGTCTGACATTTAATAAAGATAATATTATGAATCAATGTGTGATTAACTGTATTTTAATAAAACAAATATTAATTAAATGAAGACAGCTAGAAATATGAAAACAAAAACATGAAACAGGAGACCAATGCCCATCAAGAATCTTAAAATAAAAAGCAGTATTTAATGGATGGAGTAAATGGTGAAGGCCATGGTTTTCTTTATGTGGTTTTCACCATTCATTGAATTCACATGTATTTTACATCCTTATTCTTTAGTGCCCTTCACATGTCTTGTTTTTTCAAGATTGAACCCGGTCAACATACCCTTTGACTTTTAACCCAAATCCCTTAAATTAAGCACAATCTTTTACCTTTTTTATTCTTTGACTAATGCCATGCATATGCATAGATTTGCCCGTTGAACTTCTTGTACCGTTTTACCCTCCAAACATCGTATATGCATAAAGATAAAAGATTTATGACATTACGCGTTGACATGATGTGACTTGACAAAAAATAATACAGACTTTTGAGATAAACAATTTTTGGTCATAAACACGCTCACACATTAATGACAAGATTTAAAATGTGTTTAATCGACTTCAACACGCTTAACTTGTTTATGAGATACATAACTCATTTAACCTATCTTTGGTTGACACAACTTTATAACCCATTTGAATTAGCAACATAGTTTCATAGTTTTATAATTATTCAAATATATATATTTTTAATTTCTATTTTATCATGATAACCATTTTATCATTTATTAACCTTGTTTTGTGACTTCTCAATGATAATGCTAATTGTCACGTGAATTGCTTATAGTTAAACATGTCAATATAGTGCCATCAAGCTAGGTATATTTAATCATAAACATATTGTGTCTTTATAACCGCTTTATTAAACATGCCATATTAGTATAAAAAAACTAAGGCATTTAGTTAAAATGACGTGCGGATTCAACAATCATATAAAACATGTCATGTGAAACATAACCCGTTTAACACATTTTGCCAGCTCAAAGTAAACACCATCACAAACAATGAAATAAAATAAAAACTCATAAACTTTTATTAATGAAATGGTATAACAAAAAAGAATCCCCCTAAGCATTAACTAAATCAAGTACACCTAAGGCCTATCCATCCAAATTCTTCCTCCAAACTTTCTTTTTCATTTTGTATACATCTTCATCTTCACATATATATACACACAAACAAAGGGGAGATCTATATCCAGAAAGAAGCCATGGAAGCTCACTTGTAATTTACATTGGTACAGGCTATCTGAAATGGAGGAAGACAACAAAATAGGGGGTGATAGACTTATGACATAGGGGTTTATAATGGGAATTCTAAAAAAGCTAACATTTTGATAAGAAAAGAATGAGGGGTATTGCAAAATGGCTTTCTTAAGTTCCACAAGAGCCATGGGAGGGAGGTGGGATGGGGTGATTCAATGGAATTTTTTAGTTTTTTTATAAAGAAAAGATGAAGATAAACTACTATTCTAACCATCTCTAGTTCCCATAGGCATTGGCTTCAAAATATTGGCTCTTAATGATAAAGTTATTGAGTTGTTTTATGTAGCTTTGGTATAGGAGGTTGATGGGTGGAAGGTGGCGATATTACCATTACGTCCTTCATCGATGGTTGGAGAGCGATGCAATTACAATTCTGTCCTTAACCGTCCAATAACTGTTGGACTCCTTTAGAAGCTGTAATGGCGAACAGAGGATTCCAGAACTTCACGACACGGGCATACCATTTCCTTCATTCGGTTACCTTTTTTGTAAATCTTGACTGTTGGTACAATTCTTACACTCTCAACACTTGCAATTGTTGGGCTCTCTTCAATATCAACCTTTAAATGGAAAAGATAATGAAAATTTGTAAAACAAGTTAATGCAAGAATCATATTCTACATGTGCATCTGATTCCAGCATGTGCGCGCGTGTGTACACTTCTTGATAATAAAGATCAAAACTTTATAATGCATTTAGAGTCTTTCTTTCATTAGAAATGATAAAAAATGGTACGCAAAACATAAAAGTACCTTGAGGAAATTTATAGACGGATATCGAGTGCATAAGGTGTCAAGAAACAAAGATATCTGCTTGCATTGAAGATCAGATGTTGTCTTGAAAAGAACAACAGAGGCCCCTGCATTTTAAACATAAAAGGTTCACAAAAAGTTGAGAACTTGTTCTCAAGAAACAGAGCATATAATTTTAGTATGTGACGAATGAACAAACCAGTTGAAGCAACTGCAGCTTTGAACTGTTCAAGATTATTAATCAGTTCCACTTCGCCACCAAATTTCATATTATACACTTCTTCCCCTCGGGATTTCTTTAACGCGACTTGGGCATGAAATAAAGATTCAGCTATATCATTATTATCTGGAAGCTCTCTCCTCAAAACCTCATAATCTTTTACTGATTCAGCCCACCTTTCAAGCTGTAACACAAAAAAACCTTAATTAACAAACAAAATTTAGTGCCATTAGAAAAAAAAGGAAAAGAAAAAACAACCAATCTCAACTTAATGTACTTAATTAATGGTTCTCTTGATATTTCAGCTAATGTGACTCAAACCTATGTGTAACCCACGGCTAAGAAGCTTGTGCGCGCCTCAAGTTCAAATAAGAAGGAAATTCAAGACTATTTTTTCATGAAGGCTATCAATGACTTTAAGAGTATAGTATATATACCTTGACGTATGTAGCAGCTCTTCGAAGAAGTGCTTTTGTATACCTTGGATGAATAAGAAGTGCTTGATTACAATCATCAAGAGATCTTTCAAACTGCCCAAGTTTAAACCAACAAGCTGCTCGATTGCAGTACAAAATTGCATTTGAGGGATCATATTTAAGCCCTTCCCCATAAGCAGCACAAGCTTCAGTGAATCGTTCTGATTTAAACAAATCATTGCCACGAGCCCGGGACCTACACAATGATCTTACGTTTTGAAGCAAAACCGCAACCTCATTGTTATTAGGATCAAGTCGTCCTGCTTTCTCAATAGAAGCAACTGCGTTCTCAAATCTATCAGAACAGAAACAAAGAAAATGTTATTTTGGATTGTTGATTTGTTTCCTGCATTAGAAAACATTTAAGAATCAAATCTTTTGGGGGTATTTGTCACTGCCAGAATGTTTTGAAAGTGATTATGTGAAATATTTTAATTAATAATCAGATCTGTTGCAACAAAACGGGCTTAAAGGAAAAGGCGTTTAGATGTGCTTTTGCTAATCAGATATCAACTCTGAGAGTGATATACATGTAAAATGACCCCTAAACAATCCAAATCAGTTTCAAAATACCCAAACACTAGAAATTGATTATATGCGATTTGAAAAGGCAACAATCAGATAATCACCTTCAAAACACAGTGCCAAACATCCACCTACACAAACTCACCTTCCCAATGACATGTCAATCTGAGCACGAACAAACAACATGTACGTTTCAGATAGCATCCCAAAAAACTTCACTTGAGAACAAGACGGACTACTAGTTGCATCAAATTTAGGCGCATTTGAAACAACCGCATCTGCATCATCTAATTGATGGAGCTTCAATAACGCTTCAGCTTTACAAGCATATAGCTAAGAGTAAGATATAAACAAATTCAGTTCCACTACAATAATAAGTGATTGAATTAACTAGTTCTAACTTAATTTGTGTTACCTGAGGACAAGCATCTGCTCCAGATGAAATAGCAGCTTCAGTTTCCCTTAACACACCAGGCCAGTCTCGGCACCTTCTCAAATAGGTACACTTATTCAAGTGCGTTTCTACTAATTGCAACTTTAGAACCTCATTCGGGTCGGGTTGGTACTCCTTAAAATAAAGATGTCTCCTTGCATTTTCAACCTGTCCTAAACTGTCATTGCTTACGCGAATTAGATTCAAGTAATTACACTACTTTTTATGGACTTTAATCTTCGACTACCATCGTTAACAGCATCATAACAATACCCACAATCACAACAACAATCTAATTCCAAAAAAATAAAGATCTAACTCAACATTAGAAGATCAAGAACTTATACAAGATACCATTGACAGCAATCACTAAAAGTCCAAAAAATGATAACTCAAGCAAAAATATCAAAGAATATGATTAATTAAACAAGCAAAAAACAAGAATCACAAATAAATCAGATCTGAGAAAATGGGTATGAGTAAATTTTCATTTTCAAGATCTCTTGAAACAGTTATGATGAAAACAGATAAAAACTTCATTTTTCCTCTTGAACTTACCTAATAAGAAGAGATCCTAAACGATGGTGAGCTCTCACATATCCAGAATCCAATCTTATAGCTTCATCACATTCTTTAACTGCTTCAGTTAACCTTTTCAAACACATCAATGCCGCTGCACAATTGCAGTGATAAGCTGCATTCAATGGTGATAATGATATCGCTCGATCGTAAAAACTCAACGCCTGTAAAAAATGCCCCTTTTTATACTCTTCGTTCCCCAATTTCTTCAAATCTTCAGGATCCACTGATAATCTTCTTGAATTTGAAGCTGTTGGAACATGGGTTTCAACTCTACCGCCGGCAACGGCGGATTTGGTCGCCGGAGTGGAGCCGGAGCCACCGCGCATTATGCTGCCGTGACCGTAATTACCGGTGCCTAAACTCAACACATCGGGTTTGGAGCTCCGATTTGCCATCATACCCGATTTGAGTACCCTGCCGGAGGGGCAAATATTGCCGGTCGGAAGCACGTTGATCGCCGGAGATGTGACGGAGCTCCCACCGGAAAACACCGACGAACCGGATTCCGACCGCCGGTGACCCGATTTAGCCCCACGAGACCCACCAACGGAGAATGTCGGTGAGCTATCAACCGACAACTCACCGGAGTGATTGTTGTTAGTCCCACCGGAACCCACCTGAAACCCATTTCCAGTCCGACCCGAAACCGACCCGGATGAGCTAGAGCTGCTGCTAACCGTAGGTCCGACCCTCAACGGCGAAATGGGCGAACCCGAACCCGAACCCAGACCCAGACCCAGACCCAGACCCAAATCGAGTTCTCGGAAGTCGGGTTTATCGGTGTTATCGCCGTCGTGGGTGAGTGATTTACGGAGACGATCGGAGAGTGTATTGACCCCTGATTCCGACATTTGTGAAAAGCTTGAAATAGGAGAAAGATTGAAGCTTTCTAGGGTTATGTTCTCCACAAATCTGTTGTTCGATTGAAGCAACAGATGTGGTTGCAATTGAAATTACAACCACGGGTGGATTATGCAAGAGATGGAATCATAGAAAAAGGAAGAAAAGAGATGGGGATCTTGTGATTTAAAGGGGGAAGCAAAGAATGAATGTGAACTGGTTCCAGAGAGAGATGGAGAGTTTTACAGAGAGGAAAGAGAAGAAGAGTAGGAGATGATGAATTTTAATAATAATAAAATAATATTATTAATATTAATATTAATATTAATATTAATAATAATATTAATATTAATATTAATATATTTATTTATAATTTATTTATATTATTTATTTTATTACCTAATATTAATTAATATTTTTTGCACTACTTGCTTGATGATTCATGAGCCACAGGTTTCTCTGTTTAGTTTCCTCTAATTTTCTAGTACTTTCTTACCCTCTATTGGGATTTCTATATCTATACTTTTCTATTTTATTTATAACATAGTACAGCAAACATTTTGGGGTCAAACAGAGCGGTTTTTATCATTTATATAAGTGGTGTTAGTTTAAAATTTTTCAATGTGTAATGTTAGAATGTTGTGAAAAAAAAAAGTATAATGTAGTACAATTCCTAAATGCCTAGACATCTAGGGCGTTATAACATGAAATTTATAAAAACAAGTTTAGGTTAATTTCAAGCGGAATCGTTAAAACAAAGCCGATTGAATCGTGCTAATGTCAACATGACGGATTAGTTGTTCTGGTTATTAATTCTTTTATATTTTTATTTTCTAAAATATGTTTTATGTAATAGCTTAAAGTGCTTGAGTTTTTTATGTCAACATTTGGAAGTTCTAAGCATAGTTGGCATATTTAAACATAACTAGGCATTTTACCAGTCGCGCGATGCGACGACGACGTACGTATCGAGATAAAGTATAGACTCCAATCGACACAAATCGTTTTCGAACTAAATTTACATTGAATATAAAGTAATTCGAACTTATACCGACGATCTAAAATGTATTATATTTCACATTATTTCAAACAGAATTTACATTGAAGCGTATACAAACTCAAAACATACATAAAGTTAAGCACGTGAGGTGGCTGTTGCATGATAAAGAATAAACTACAATACCGTGACGTATTTCAAAACCAAAATTTACTTCAAAAGGGTAAAGAAGTTTTTTTGTTAAACTTAGTATATAGATAATTGTGTAAAAATTAAAAGTAATATGTTAATTTAGAGATTTAAAAATACAAAAATAAGGTTAAATTGTTTGTTCTGAGTCAACCGACTAATACACAAGTGTTTGGAATCATGTCATTTTTAAGTTCATGTGAAATTATAGATTCCTATCGGATTTGATCCTCCTAACCTATGAACACGAGAAACAACAATCCTTTAAACCTCCATCAGATGATGCTCAATATTCCGATCAACGTGCTTTCTAAATTTTATTCATATTTTTTCGAAGTGGAATAAGAATTGCTAAAATATTAAATGAAAATCATTAAAGACGATATTAAACAAATGGATTTGAAACAAATAGCGCAAAAAATGCTTCTTGTTTAGAATGATAAATTATTCCTTTCATTAGTTTATATAGCGCGCCTCAGGTTGTGATTTTATTGATTTCACACTAGAAAAAAAAAAGTCAAAAAAAAGATCTCAAAAATATACATCCAACATGTAATTACAACGACCCAATTATTAAACCGGAGCTCTACTTCATTTATTGTGAGTTTAAATTTTATATAAGGCGAGTCAAATTTCAACATCATGAACTTTGACTATATTAAGTCATATGTTCATGGTATATTCCCCAAATAACGTGTCCATGAATTATAAGAGATCAAGATGATTGGTGTTAAAGTCTTGATCAAATATTGCTTTAAATTTGTGGCAATGGTATCATATTGACAGGTAACGTGTGTATACTTTTTTAATTCCAATTTAATTGCAAAGTAAAAACCTTTGATTTGTGAACTGATTTGTATAATTAACAAATAAATGATTGCTTTGGTTGGTTGTAAGTATAAGAAATAAGGTAATTACTCATGTGTAAATATTTCATCTAAGTTTTGAAGAGATTATTAACAACAGTATTTGGTTAGATTATATAGACATAACAAAACATTGGTTGATTAAGTAAAATCAAAAAACGGATTACAACCTATCTTACCGAATGATGTTAAGTATAACATTATCTTTTCTTTTATTTTGCTCTTTTTCACCCATTTTAGTTCACATATAACTATTAGCATGCATTAAATAGCACTAGCGGATTAGACCAGCGCCTCATAGCAGTTCAATTTTGAACATATACGAGAACATCGTAGTGATGGTTTTTGGGTTATCTTGGTTTGGGTGAGTTCCATTATATAGACATTCGGATTCTTGTGGATATATACAAATGCTTTAGCGATCCATTATTATATCGTCATGATACTATTACCGAACATATGGTATTTGATATGTTGTGAATATCAATTAGAATGAATATGTTAAAACTCTTTGAATAAAAACACTTATCAAATGTAGAATGACCCAGATTGTCGTAGTATACTCAAAAACAAATTAAATCTAATATTTAGCTCGCATATACTAGTACGGATAGTAAGATCGTCTCAGCAATAAATTTGTGGAAAGTGTACTTGTAGTTAATGATTCTAACCTAATTATGAAATAAAATTTGGTCTAACGATTGATTTAGAAAACAATGATGCGAATTAACAAACTTGATTGGTTTTTGGAAACAGTAATGAGAAGAATGATTCACTTCGGGCTTTAGGTTTGTAAAACGCAACTTGTAAACTAGTCACACCTAACAAACAATCATATAGACATAATTGTATTGGTTTGATCTATTTTAGTGATAGAGATAGAAGGGGTTGTTAACAGACTTATTCACAAACTACCAATTTCAATTTGCTAACCAAAACTTAACACTCATAATATTCATGATGTAAAAAAAACCAAAACTTTGTTTCCTTTCTTTGGATGATATTGACATAGGACGTAAATTACAACTCCCATCATTTTGTCTTAATTTCTTCTATTATCCAAACTTTGTTTCCATCGTGAGCTTGGGGCTTTCATGAAAACTCCTGAAAAACACCCAAATCATACCTGTTTAGCCTCGCAAATTTGAAATTCCATTTATTCTCAAAGTAATGATATTTTACCTTAATAAACACGTAAAATAATATACTTAAACATGTTAATACACCGAAAAATACCGACGCATCATAGAACATTGTATTATGATTGTTAGTGCGTTACTATTAAACTGTTACAGATACAATAAGATGACAAAAACAGATTATTAAATTGTAACTAATATAATAACACAATGTTAATAGTAGTAGTAGTAATAATAATAATAGTGATAATAATAATAGTAATAATAATAACAATAGTAATACGAATAGTAATAATAATAGTAATAATAATAACAATAATAATAATAATAATAATAACAATAACAATAACAATAATAATAACAAGAACAATAACAATAACAATAACAATAACAATAACAATAACAATAATAACAACAACAATAACAACAACAACAATAACAATAATAACAATAATAACAATAATAACAATAATAACAATAATAATAACAATAATAATAACAACAATAATAATAATAATAACAATAATAATAATAATAACAATAATAATAATAACAATAACAATAACAATAACAATTAGCTGCTACAAACATTTATAAAATAAAAATAGTTCAAAATTTTGTTCTTTTAAACATTTAATAACTAACTTAAATTTATAATATGAATTTTTAGATAAATAATATCAATTATATTAATAATATTAGTAACATTAAAAAAAATTTAAAAGAGTATTGCCGGTGATACAAAAAAGTCATGGTATATCCGGCGATACACATAAGCCACGGTATTTTCGGCGTATATCTAAAAAAAAAAAAATTGCCACGTGGGCGATACACCTATGCTTTGGTATCGCCATGTGGAGATACGCGCCGGTCAAAATGCTAAAATTAAAAACTCAAAAGTCAAAGGTTATTTGGATAAAATCAAATAGTCAAATGTCTATTTGAGTAATTATCCCTTTTAATAACCTATGATCTTCCATTATTTTCTTTTTTAACCGGTCTTTTATAACAATTCGAAGTGTTATAGTTATATGCAATCCACACAAATTTAAATTACCACATTATGGTTAGAATATACATATTTTCCCTGTGAAACGCACTTCAGGGTAAACCTAGGATAAATGAAAAGAGTGTAGAGAATTATCGGGATAAACCAATAGTCGCGAAATGTTATCAGATTGAAACTAATAGGGTTTACGTCAAAATTTTCAATTGTATAAAACTTAATTACAAGAACAAGTGTGATATGCATGAGAAATTTATGAACCGGTGCTTAGAATGAAAAAAGAAGAAATTCTAACTAAAATTATGTTAAAATTTAAATTTTTGTAGGGATTGGGAATTGTCAAAAGTAGTTATTGTCTTCAAATATGATCATTTTTGCCTACTGAGATTCACATGTGAAATTTCAAGAAATTTAAATTTTTATGTATTTTTGGTAAAGGTATATTGGCCAAAGTTAGCTTGACCCCAACCAGGGACTCTATCCTTTGGCCCCTTAGAGGCTGCCGGCCTCTAGACCCCGCTATCACAGACGCTGCCTTCGAACCTCCGCTAAGGAGGCGTTGCCCCCTTGGAAATCCCATTTTACCGGCTTTGCCTCTAAGGAGGTTTACGATATAGAAGATCAAAATAAATTCAAAAAAACATGCACTTTGCATCGTTTGATTTGTATTATGGATATTATGATCACATTAGTTTGTGGCTAAATTATAACAAACTAAGTTTTTTTGTCAAAACTTAGCACACACCCAAGTTTATTATTCCCAAAATAATCTTTAAAGTATATAAATATCAAACGTTTTCTTTTCAAAAATTTGCTAAGCCAACTTTAACTAGAAGCCTCCATATTTGAGGAAAAAAGGTTAGGTAAACATCTTTTCATGATTCTTTAGGTAACTTTGTTCAATAAATGAACAAACTCCCCCGGACGTGTTACCTTGTTAAGCTATGATAATAGTTTCAACCATTTTTAGATAAAGTTCACTTTCAAATTGTTGAAAGGGCTGTACAAATGATACAACAACACTAGATATATTAATATAAATTAAAAACCATATCATTGTCTTGTGGTGAAGAACCGACGAGTTTTACAACAATTTTAGACAACACCATTATGCAATTTAAGAATGTTGATCACTTCCCTAAGGTTAACACAAATAGTGATCAACTACGTATGACTTGAAAATTGCTTGAACTGTTCCCTTAATGTCCTTTGAATAAAATCTGATCAATTAAAAAATTTGATAAAAAAGTAAAGTGAAATTATTGTAAATAATATTAATAATGGTTATCAATATAATTAAGTCTAGATTGAAACTCCTAAAATATTATGCTTTTACTCATTAATTTATATTACTAAATATATATATATATAGGACTAGTTGTTAGTTAATATGTAGAGAAAAATATAATTATCATTCTATATTCTATCTTTCTCTCTATAAACATTTATTTGTTCTAAAAATTTGCTAGAAGGTCGTTGTTTTACAATACGTTATCAGCACGAGTTGCTATTTGGAGTTGGATTATATTATCACAAGATAACAATCTTTTCTCAATCCATTCAAACAAATATCTATATTATATTTCATATAATTTTGGATTATATTTGGATTTCGTATAATTGTCATTGTTTTGATTCTCTCATATAAAATTCATGTTATACTTCACACTAATTTTTAGTTATGTTGAGAATTATATAATAAATTATTAGTAATATGTTTTTGAACAAAGAAAGATTTAAATTTGTTAAATAATTACCTTTTAATATCAAAGAATTAAAATTACTAATAAGGATTTTCAATCCGAATAAAATAAAAATATATTTTTTTTTTCATGATTACCTCAAATAATGATATTAATTTATTATTTACCAACAAGGAATTGTTATATGTTTTTAGAAAATATTTTTGATATTATTTATGTTTTGCATACGATTATATTGAAAATTTTATGTATCTAGTAAATTTATTTATTGAATTTTCTGTTACAAAAAGTAACCTAAAGTAAAAAGAAAATTATGTTAGTTTCAATTGTCATCTATTAATAACTAATCATTTTTAATGTTTCATGATAATTCAATACCATATAATGCATGGTATTTTCAATTATGATAATTATTACTATATTAGTCAAAATTTAAAATAACAATTACATATATTTCACATGTATCTCTAATTTATAATTGATTTGCTTCAAAGAAAATAATTCTTCATAACCTCTATTGCATCATAGATATTATATGATATCATCATGACATTAGCTCAATTGCTAAATATATAAAAAAAACTACCATAGATTGATTTGTGTATGTTTAATTGAAAATGATAGCATGTTATTTATGTTGATATAGTATTTAATTAGACATGTATTGTATGATTATATATGTTTGTTTTAAGATATTGATCTTATGGGTTAATTGTAAATATTTTAAAACTAAGATAATATAAAATAAATGCATCATGAATTGATATCATATTATTAGTTCATAAATTTTGTTTCATTATTAAATTATAATTTATGTTTTCATCTTGATTTGAGATTTATATTATTTTTACATGCAACTAAATATGACATATCTTTTAAAGCATCAAGATAAACTAAAAGTTATATTTGAATTGTTATCTCACTAAACTATATTTATTATTTTTTGTTATAATATTACATAACCAAAAACAAAATATGTCACCTGATTGGTTTCTTGTTCATGTGATTTATACAAATTATATGTATTGTTTATGATAGTTACAATTTTCATTTATACATATTCTATGATCATTGAATATTAATAACTTTTGTTCAATACAAAACATATTAAAAATGATGCCTAGTGTTTTATTGCAAGAATATCATAAATGTAATTTTATCATTAAGATTATAACAATGCATATAAGTTGCTTTTAGTTTTAAAATTATCTTCAACATGTTAAATGATGATAGAACATGTGATTTTACAGTTGGTATTCTTAACATGTTTTAAGAATATAACTTGCATGAATGACAGTATGTTTAATGTTAAAAATCATATGATTTTACTTTATAGTATATACATTTTATATGTTATAAATTAATTATTATAACGTATTGAATAAAGAAAATAAAAGATTAACTTGTGTTTCTAAATAATATAGTGAATGATTATAAATTTGTTAACCTTATAGTAAATGATCCACTAATTCATTGCAATAATTTAGTGTAAAGAAAGGACACCTCATATGTGATACTCCCTCAAGGTTGTTATAAACTTAGAGAAAACTGAAAGATTTTAGAAAAATAAAATGACTGTAACTTGATCACAATCACTTCTCAATTGATATTATGAGATAAGAATATTATTTATAAGCAAAAGTTGAATATTATAATTTTCATATATGCTCTAGAAGTGTTAATATTATTAAAAGTTTGAAAACCACCATGAAAGTTGTGTGGTTCTAATCCATTTCCTGGTACGAATGTGATTTATATAATGATCTAATGATCAAGTAAGTAGTTGAGAAAATTATAATGGTGAACAAGTTAATAAGATCAACTATGTTAATAATAAAATTAACCACAAGAAGTGACACACTAAGGGAGTGATTTTATTAATAAAATATGAAAATATGTTTGAATAATAGTACACTATTATCATGTGTATTATTCCATGAATTAAACAAGCACAAGTAAAAGATATATGATCATGAACGTGAATATTTTATTAGCATGACCGATTATACCATCCCGAGTCAATGATAATGTGAAATGTATTAAGGAATTGGGGATTTTTCAAATCGATAAATTGTACATGTAATGTTTGCTCTTAAGGAAAGTCAGTTATGACTAACTAGAGTAGGGTGTGAATCATTAAATATTATATAATTGATAAAGATATATATCATAAAGAGTATGCCATTTAGTGTTTCAAATCGATACATCGTCTAAATGGTTATCAAATTCACAGCTTGACGTTTGCATGATATGTGACTTAGCTAATAAGATAGCATGCATATTATTCTAGAATGACATATTCATTTTGATAATACAAGATTAATCTCAAGTTATTAATGATTATTTGAATAAGTGGTGAATATCATATGTTTATTCACTAATTTTTTTGTTGTTGAGACGAGTGATAAACGTCGAGTTTATAACAAAGCCAATAATCATGAGAGGAAAAGTTCATGTTTGTGTTTGGGACAATTACTTACATATGAAAATAATAATTCACATCAGGCATGTGTTGTTGTACTCCTCCCCGTTGCAATTGGTTTTTGGTCAAGAACCACATCTATACCATCTAAGATTATTATGTTGTGAAATATATATAATATAAATGTTTCATCGCAACGCAAAAATATGGTACTTCAAATGAGGCTATGAATGCATATTGGGTATGAATAACTTTCTATAATTACATAACTAGAGCCATTGACGAGAGATTTGCTTACAGCTCAGTTTATTGGTTTTCTTAGTAAAGAATCATCATTCCCAATATGATGGGGGAGGGAGATATAAGATAGTTAGGGAATGAAACAAACTGAAATGAATTATCAATGTCTTATCTTGATACTTAAACTAAACAGTATGAACTAGACGTTCAAAGGATAATTTATTTTGAAACATTTATTGATTGCTAGACATATTCATTGACCTTAAAAGAGTGACTAAGTCACATATATCAACTGATAATGCTTCAATAAAATTTAAAATCCTAGAAGGACAACCACTTATTGGTAATAAGGTTAAGGTATCTTTAAATCATGGTAAATTAGTCAATTATAGAAATAAAAATCCTCAAAAATTGGAGCAAGCAATGAAGATGGTTAAATCGAGCTAATAGTCAAAAGATCCCTTGAAAAGAGATTAGACATGATGATTCTAGAAGAACATCAACTACTTGAAAATAAAATCAACATTGATGATAATTTTATATATAATAGTGCTTGAAATAATGAAATTGACAAGGATCAAGAAATTAGATCTGTCTATGAATAAAAATGAATAGCCAAATTGGAAAGACGTAATATGACAGAGTTAATATTCCTTAATGAAATAGAAAGTTATTGGATTTGTTATCCATATACATGAAGTTGAAAAATATGTTGGCTATAAATGAGGTCTTTATGCGAAAGAGTTATGTGAAATAATTAAAGAAAGTCCAAGAAAAATTTATGGCATAAGGATTTTACAAAGACCTATAATTGATTATGAGAAGATATATTCTCAAGCGGTGGATGCAATGTTATTGCAACATCTCATTGGTCTGATAATAGTAAGAGAGTATTAATATGCGTCTTCTGAATGTTTTGACGCACATAATAATGAGATTTACATGACATCCATGAGGGATATAAATTTAAAAATCATGTAAAGAAAATTCTTGAGAACAATATGATTATTTATATAAATACTTATCTAGATATGTTATTATGATTATATGTATACATTGATGACTTGTGTACAACTAAAACTCCTCATGAGTTTCTAAGATAGTTGAATTTTTAAAAGATGATTTATTAAAAACTTTGGTAAAATTAAGTTATGTCTTCAATTACATATTAAACATCTTAAGTATGTAATCTTTATACATAAACAAAGGCATGTCAAAGAAATTGTACATGATGCTTAGGGATTATGATGTAAGCTATGAAATTGTACCGGAAACAAGGGTGGTCATTATTCGAATCTCATTCGAATAAATCGAAATTTGATTCGAATCAAATTTGAATAACAAAGATGAATTCGTATATGGGTTATTCTATTCGAATTCGAACTCGATTCGAATAATTAAGTCAACTACGAATCAAATTCGATTTGATTTTATCCATTCGAATTCGATTCGAATAATTCAAATAAGGAATATATCTATATTTTTAATGTTTTTATTAATAATACATGAGCAAAGTATCAAAAATATTAATTATGTTGCTAAAAATATGGGACTATTTGATGTTGTTTGGTTATGTTTTAATGTTCTTTATATATATATTTTGTAATAAAATGTGAATAAGATTGTTAATATTATAGGTTCAAGTAGTAAATTAGCTTTTCTTTCTAAAAATTATGAACTTTATCTCTTCTTCGAATAGATTCGAAATCGATTCGAATAAGTTATTTGAATTCGAATCGAATAATTCAAATTTTATTAGAATCGAAAAATTCAAATTTTATTCGAATCGAATCGAATTCGAATATACAGTTTTCAAAATCTCAAACTCTACTTATTCGATTCGAATAATTTGAATAAATCGAATTCGATTTGAATGAACACCCCCAACCGGAAATGCTGCAAAATGATTAGCAGTAAATATTTTTTTACATATGATATATAATTGATATGCTAATTTAAAGAATTTATGTGTCAAAACTTCTCAAGTATGCATGAGCATACATAACTTATCAAGATGTAAAAAAGTGCATGATAGTTTATAAATACTTAAAGCAATAAAGTTGAGAAATATATAAAGTCAAGTCGAATGTGCTATAATCAACTTACTGCTTATCTCAAAAAGGAGAGATAGACGCAATTGGTTTATGTGTTTTTATTAAAACACCAATATCATGTTTACAAATATTATAATATATGTTGATGATATTAGTGTATCTTTTGAGTGAAAAACAAAGAGTTTAAACTATTGAAAAACAAATTTGAAATGAAAGATGGTATTACAAATATATGTTTCGGCGAGCAAGTCGAGCATTTGTTTAATGATGTATCAATAAATTTACATTTAGAAGATGTTAAAAATTTAATTTAGACCAGCTTTCCATCTAAGTATGGTAAAGATTGTGTACTCATTGTCTCTAATAATTGAAGATCATAATAAGAAAAATTTGATCCAAAAGTACAATACTTATGTGTAATTGGAACACTATGTTTTGTGTTAGCTTGTGATAAAAACGACACATTGGAAATTGGTAAAAAAAAGTATTTAGATATCATTAAGGTATGAAAGGTATGTGATTATATTTAACTAACCTATCAAAACAAATTTAGTTAGTTTTGTATATGTAGGGAATGTAAAACAATGCAATTATGAAATCTTGTGGTATTTGTTTATGGGAGGAGGTGCTAAGAGTATTATATGAAGATCTTACATCATCACTTGATAGAAAGAGTTAAGTATCAAGTAGTAAATCATTAACTACGAAAGTTTTTAGCAACTCATAGATGATCGAAACCCAACATTTGAGGTAACATAAATTATGGGGAGTAACATGAGCTGCACTTTTTTTTCTTAGCTATGGTTTTGTCTCACTGGATTTTCCTAGCAAGGTTTTTAAAAAGGCAGCATCTCCGAACGTATTAAATGTAATATATTGATAACCAAGGGGAGTGTTGTAAATAATAT
The DNA here is from genome assembly GCA_025506415.1 of Flaveria robusta. Classification (NCBI taxonomy): domain Eukaryota; kingdom Viridiplantae; phylum Streptophyta; class Magnoliopsida; order Asterales; family Asteraceae; genus Flaveria; species Flaveria robusta. Next base: position 17,720,906 of record CM046460.1, on the reverse strand, counting down.
TTATGATGGTTATCAATATAATTAAGTGTAAATTGAAACTCCAAAAATGTTATATATTTTCACATTAATTTATATTCAATGTATTGTTACTAAAAACATATATATACGCCTAGTTGTTTGCTAATATGTAAAGATAAATATAATTATCGTTCTCCATTCTATCTTTCTCTTTATAAACATATTCGATAATCTTTGTTTTAAATATATGCTAGTATGTCATTGTTTTACAACTGAAATAAGTTTAAATCATCTAATGTTTGTACTTTATTTTTATTTTAATGGCTATCATAGACGGGTCACTTGCCCACATGATTATCTCCGTTACTTGACTACGAAACCTAGATTACACTCGCAAGGAAACTCACCTAAGGTGAGAAAAACCACGTGTCCCAACCTGAAACTCCTTTTTAATAACAGATGGGACTTCAATCAAGAGCTCTCCTATTTTAACAAAGTCACCTCAAGCATTTGATATAAGGATTATTAGTGGCTAATGCTTGTAATTGACCATAAGAACAAGATATATCAAATAGTCTTGATTTGTGAATAACTCTTAGTTTGATATATGATGTCTCAATTATGTCTTTTACTCACTGTGTAATTAGGTATCATTTGTGTCATTTATGTTATTTCTGTCATTTTTGTCTTTTAGTTTTTGTGAATTTGTTAGTTGTATGTGTTTATTGTGTCTTTCATCATTATGTAATCCACTTATTGTGTTATTTAAGCTAATATGTAGATATTAACTTCAAACAATAGCAACTTTTGTAAATCAAAGTCTCAATTGTGTCTTTTTATTCATTGTGTAATTAGGTATCATTTGTGTCATTTTTGTCTTTTAGTTATATGTGTCTTTTGCTTCTTTAATCAATTATGTAATTACAAATGTGTCATATGCTATATGCAATGTTTAATATACCCATTGTGTTATTTAAGCTAATATGTGTATAATAACTTTAAACCATAGTAACTTTACTATTTACAACTACTAAAGCCTATTTTATACCATGAAAAGTGTACTGTTTACATCTTTAAAGTAAAATTTTCTTAAGTCAAGCCAACATAAATTAAGTTAAAGTTTTAAATCTACTTCTTTCCTACGTCTTTCTTGAATTCCTGCTTTTGTAGTTCTTTGTATCTTTCTTCTCTCTACAATAAGTATTTCAGATACTTCTTAACCTTCTCTATAACAAATGCTCTTGCCTTATTCATATCATGCAAGATAATTTTTGCAGCATACTTTGTTTATAAATATTCAATCTGTGTCTTTTATACATTCTTCTTTTTCCCAAATCCACAATTCTAGTGTTATTTTATAATTTTTTGTTATTTTAAATATTAACATAGTTATTTAAGTATTTGTTACATGTATTTTGAACATAAATATGGGAATGAAGAGTGTTACGTATACGTAACACTATGTCGAATGAAATATTGTTATGTATATGTAACCTATGTGTGATGTATATGTAAAACTATGTTATGCTTTTTATTTTAATCCCTATCTCTATGTACATAGACACACACACGCACACACATATAGGGTAGGGTTATCTTGAAAACCATCATATTATGTGAGAACTCTAGGAACCAATATGAGCCACACATTTCTTATCACATGCAAGTCACATGCCAGTCACATGCCATTTACACCTTTTTTTTTTAATTTTCATAACTTTTTTCACGATATTATTTTTTTAAAAAAATCACACCATTAATTTAATTATTTTTTATCTTTCCAACACCTACCATATTGATATAATATTTTTTAAAAAAATCATTCTCCCGTTATTTATATATGTGTAAATCTGGTTATACACATGTGTAATATAAGATTTACACATACACATGTGTAATATAAGATTTACACATATGTAAATCCTGTATTACACATGTGTAAAACTAATTTCGTAAAAAAAACGAGAATTTTTTTATTTTTTATAAATTTTTTATATGAAAGAGTGAAATGAGAGAAATATTTTTGTGTTTTTATTTTTTTATTTTTATGTTATTTTTTGTTTAATTTTTTAATTATGTTTTTGTTATTTACCATTTTGTCATTGAAAACTAGTGGCTCAGATTGGCTTATAGACTTCTCATAAAATAAGTGAGTTCTCATTTGATCCCTCCTCTATATATATAGTGGAGGGTTCAAATGAGTACTCACTTATTTTGTGAGAACTCTAGTAACCAATGTGATTCACACATTTTCAATAGCAAAATAGTAAATAATTATAACATATTAAAAAATTTCATAAAACAAAAAATAACATAAAAATAAAAAAAGTAAAATGAAGAAAATATTTATTTTGATTCCCTCTTTCATAAAAAAAATTTATAAAAAATAAAAAAAACTCATTTTTTTATAACGTCACTTTACACTTATGCAATACCTGAAAATACACATGTGGTAAAAGAGAATTTACACATGTGTAATGACTAATTTACGGATGTGTAAATAACGGATGAACGATTTTTGTTAAAATAGTATATCAATATGGTACGCGTTAGAAAGATAAAAATATACTAAAATTAATGGTGCAATTTTTTTGAAAAAGTAATGTAATAAAAAAAAAGTTATGAACATTAAAAAAAAAGGATGGATTTGGCATGTGACTTGCATGTGACTTAATTGTGTGGCTTATATTGGTTTCTAGAGTTCTCACAAAACATGATGGTTATCAAGATAACCCTACCGTGTATGTATATATATATATATAGGATTGAGTTCATATAAGAACCCTTAGAAATTGGAAGAACCTTTTAACCCAAGATCTAATCATTGATTTAATGTTAAAAAATATAGATGACATTTGAAAGGTGGAGATGTGATAAGGGCATATAAGTCATTTACTCTTTTTTTTTGCTTTATGCTTTTGTCAGAAACATCATTTCAAATACTCTTTTTCTTTTATTTTTCCTTTGGTTTTATAAAGATGAGAAAGATGAACATTATTGTCTTCCTCCCCCCTTTCATCTCCATCTGTTCATCTCCATGCCATCGCCATCGCCACCGCCACCGCCACACCTCCCTTCCGACCACCACGAGCATACCACCATCTCAACCATCCTTCTTTCTTTCTCTCCTCTTTCTCATCCTCTCTCCTGTCTTTCTTAAATTAACACGCCACCGCCACCTGCACACCTCCTCGTCGCCGTCACCGCCATCTGCATCGCCGGCACCACCATCTACATTGCCGGCACCAGTGCCACCAACATCGCAACCTTTCTCTCATTTCTTGCTTTTGATTTGTTATATTTTGGCAGATCTTGTGGGTATGTGTTAATTTTCAATGTTCTTGATTTTTACCTTTATCTACTTAGTTCTCTTGTTCTTGCTATGTTATCATCAATTATTATCAAATTTGAATTTTTTTGGTTTTATTTTTTCATAAATTTATACTTAATTTTACCTATGATGTACTTTATCTTGCAGGCAATAGATGATTTAATTGAGGTATGCAATAGAATGCAACAAGAAAAAGAAAGTCTATGAAGAAAGACAAGCTTTTATAGGTACTTGTTCTTATGTTTAATTCTAGGTTTTTTTTTTTTTTCAATTTAAAAGGGATTTATTTATGCAATATGTTACATCATTATTTATGCAATATGTTACATGAACTTTATTGTAACAACCTGTTGAAATCCAGACCGGTGCCCAATCATTATGGTTTTGTCTTATGTGTTTTTCATCTTCGATTCTATCCACTTCAAGATGGTTTAGTTTCAAATTTGGTGGTTCTCAGGCATGGTTATCGAGTAATAGTATAACTCACAAAAGAAAATATTATTTTTATTTAGTTTACATTAGCTTACATTGATTTACAGATTGGTTTACATCGGTTTAAATTCATTTACATTGTTGTAGTTTTGTTTTTTTGCTTTTGTTACAATGTTGAAATTTCATTACAGTGTTGTAGTTACATGGTGTAATGTCGTTTGGTTGTGAGGTTGTCGTATTCTGTCTTATGTGTTTTTTTATAATATTTTCTTAAATTACTCTTTGTTTTTGTTTAACAGTTCTGATTAAATTTGATTGCAAATGTTTTTTTTTCAATTGATGTTAGGATAAAGTTAGAGGATTGATGTTGGATATATATGGCTTTGTCATTTGTTTCTTGGCAAGTGTGACATCACTACCTTCATAAGCACTTTTCTTCCCCTCTATCTATTTATTCCGTACAATTGTTAATAAAAAGAGACGTTGTTTGTCTTTTGAGGTTAGGATTCATATGTTTTCTGCTACAAATGCGACGAGTTACAAAAAAACATATGTTGTGAGGTTGTAGTTACAATGTTACATTTACTTTATAATGGTTACAGATTGTAACCCTTTAATAACCTTGTAAAATCTTGTTACCTTATGCAATATCATATTACATCAATATAACTCCTCTGTTACATTCATGTAAAATCTTGTTATGTTATGCAATACCGAGTTACACTAATTTTTTGTTTATTTTTATTGTTTATGCAATGTGCTTTGTTGTTAACTCTCCTGTTACGTTAATGCAAAACATTGTTAGTTTTTATATTTGTTTTTCAATATAATTCATTGTAAGTAATTACAATATGATGTAATTCACTATAAGTGTTGGAATTTGTATTCAAAGGATTATGAAATTCTGATTTTATGGGGTATTCTTATGTTAGGTAAACTTATCTGCTTCTGAATTTCACTATGAGTAACTAAAAATGATGTAATTCACTATAAGTATTAAAAATTTGCATTAAAATATACATGATGTAATTCATTATAACTTAGTGTTTCCGTTACATGAACTTTATTGTAACAACCTGTTGTGGTCTGATGTGTAAATTTAAGTACTTGTTCTTATGTTAAATTCTAGGTTTTTTTTGTTTCAATTTAAAATGGATTTGTTTATGCAATATGTTACATCATTGTTTATGCAATATATTACATGAATTTTATTGTAACAACCTGTTGAAATCACGTTGTTTATGCAATATGTTACATCATTGTAACCCTGCACTTGTGTTGTTTACATATAAAAAACATTAATGGTGTAATTTTGATGCAGTAGTGTAACTACAATGATGTAACTCACTGTTATTCGATGTAATTCGTTGTATTAGGTATGGTTTTATGTTTAATTTGGTGTTTTTTGTTATTAATACACCATGTTTGTTTGATGTAATTTACTGCAAATATTAGATTTTGCATATGAACATGATGTAATTCACTGTAATATTTAACGTACGGAAAAAAAGTTGTAAAAAATTTCAAGACTATTATAGAATTAAAGAGAATAGTGAGACGAGTTTAATGATGTAATTTTTATAAAAAATTAACAATGTATGAAAAAGTTAGAAAAGCTATAAAAACAAAGGGGTAAAAATTTTAAATAGAAAAAAAAAAAGAATTAGGGGGAAATAGAGTGGACATGTGTCATATTCTTGTTAAAAGCTGAATTTTAATGAGTGGATAAAATGACTATTTTACCCTTTTGTATTAAAAAAAGAATAGAAAGATCTAGTCCATTGATTTCTTGATCAATGGTTGGTGTGGAGTTAAAGAGTTCTCACAAAAATCTTGGGTTCTCATTAGAACCAAACCCTATATATATATATATATATATATATATATATAGGGGAGGGTTCACATGATAACTCACTTATTTTGTGGGAACTCTAAGAACCAATGTGAGCCACACATTTTCAATGACAAAATGGTAAATAATGATAACATAATAAAAAAATTTATAAAACCAAAAATAACATAAAAATAAAAAAAGTAAAATGATAAAAATATTTCTTTTGATTCCCTGTATCATAAAATATTTTTATAAAAATTAAAAAAAAACTCGTTTTTTTATAAACGTCATTTTAAACATATGTAATACCTGAAAAAACACATGTGTAAAACAGGATTTACACACGTGTAATGACTAATTTACACATGTGTAAATAGCGGATGAATGATTTTTTTAACAAAAGTATATATCAATATGGTACGCGTTGAAAAGATAAAAAAATACTGAAATTAATGGTGTAATTTTTCTGAAAAAATAATGCCGTGAAAAAAAGTTATGAACATTTTAAAAAAAAGGTGGATTTGGCATGTGATTTAATTGTGTGGCTGAGATTGTTTTTTAAAGTTATCACAAAAAAAAGGTAGTTCTCAAAATAACTTTACCCTATATATATATATATATATATATATATATAGAGGGAGGTTCCTCTAAAAAATAAATTTTTCCTAAGAATACTAAGAAGTAATCTTAGCCTTCTAATTATCTAATTAAGGGCTAGGATCAAAGGGTAGAAAAAATAAGCAAGCAAGGGTAGTTTGGGTATTTTATAATGTTACCCACAATTATTGACTTTTTAAAATTTCCCCCCATTTTTTTAAATGCTAATAACTTTTTCATACAACATTATTTTTTTAAATAAATTACACCAAAAAATCAAGCATTTTTTCCTCTTTAAATTGAGTATAGTATTGCTATACTTTTTTACAAAAAAAATCAAATTATGTGAAATTATGCTGCATTTTTAACGTTTTTGTGTTGTATTTCATAAAACAGCACAAAATTGTGCTGTATTTCATAAAAACAGCACAGTTTTGTGCTGTTTTGCGTCAAACAGCACAGTTTTGTGCTATATTTCATCAAAACAGCACAAAATTTTGTTATATTTCATAAAAACATCATAGTTTTGTGCTGTTTTTGTCAAACAGCACAGTTTTGTGCGGTTTTGCGTAACATGTTCTATGTTGTTTTACGTCAAAACAATAAGGTCTCGTGTATTGTTTTTATGGTGTATTATGTCAAAATATCAAACAACATAGAAACAACACATCTTTTCTATTTTAATGTTCACTATTTTGCGTTAATATAACACGTTTTGTGTTATTTTGCGTTAATACAACAATCTATGTGTTGTTTTGTTTCTTTTTTAACAAAAAAGACGTTTTGAGCTGTTTTAACTCAAATATTTTTGTTTACAAACGTGTTGTTTTACGACAAAACATGAATTCTGTTTATTTACCGCACAATCTAGCACTTTAAAAAAATTCAACACAATCTAATATTTTAAAATAACTCAGCACAATCTAGCATGTTAAAAAATATAGCACAATCTAGCATATCAAAAAATCTAGTACATTACATTCGAAATTGTGCTGTATTTTAATAAACTACAAAAGAGACTAATAGGTGTGTTTTAGGACCAAAATGCCCTCTAACCCTAATTTGAAGAGTGCCACATGTAATCTCCTTGTTCCTTCTTAGCCTACTTAGGCAAAACTTATTTTTTATTTGAACTTCTACCTATATATATATATATAGGGGATGGTTCCTAAGAAAACCAATAGTTATGTGAAAACCAAAGAAAACCACGGAAAGCAATAACATAATTCAAATTTTTATTGTTATTTTAATTATTAAAATGCTATTTAATTGTTTGGTGTATATATGTTGAGCATACATACGAGAATGAAGAAACTTACGTATACGTAACACTATGTCGAATGAAAAATGGTTACGTATACGTAACCTATGTGTGATGTATATGTAAAACCATGCTACGGTTTTCATTTGATCCATACCTTTATTTATATATACTCACACATATATATAGAGGGTAGTGATAAAAAATTTATAAATTATGTGACCGTTTTCATTGGTTTTCTCTAGTTTTCTCATAACTTTGTGGTTTTCTTAGGATCCCTCCTCTATATATATATATACATATATAGGAGTGATCTTAAGAAAACCATAAAGTTATGAGAAACTAGAGAAAACCAATGAAACCGATCACATAATTTATAAATTTTTTTTATCACTATCCTTTATATATATGTGTGAGTATATATAAATAAGGTATGAATCAAATGAACACCGTAGCATGGTTTTACATATATGTCACACATAGGTTACGTATACGTAACCATTTTTCATTCGACATAGAGTTACGTATACGTAAGACTATTCATTCTCGTATGTATGCTCAATATATATGTACCAAATATTTAAATAACATTTTAACAATTAAAATAACAAAAAAGTTATGAATTATGTTATTGGTTTTCTTTAGTTTTCACATAACTATTGGTTTTCTCAGGAACCCTCCCCTATATATATATATATATATATAAAGGGTGGTGCTATAAGTTATGTTACTGGTTTCATTGGTTTTATCTAGTTTTCACATAAGTATTTGGTTTTTCTTTTAAACCCTCAATTATATACATTTATATGTATATATAAGCCATAATTTTCTATGTGTGTAATAATGTTATTTCTGCAAAAAAATGATTTTGATTTATTTTGATGAGTTTTTGCAAGTTCTTTCAATAACATATGGTTTTTCTTGTTTAAACCTTACCTTGTGTATATATAGAAAACTTTAGTATTCAAAATAATGTTTTTCTAATAAGTGTAGGAAATAATATCCATCTATGATTAGATGGATGATTCTGATTAGATATATAATAATCACAAAGGAATATAGATAGTAGATTTGAAAATAAATTATAATTGTTTACTTTTCTCAAATTTCTCAATTTTTTAAATCGTATAACTTATTTATATGACATTATTTTCTTAAAAAATTTAAACCAAAAAATTGAGCATTTTATTTCTTTTACTTTATGTATAGTATTGCTATACTTTTTATATAAAATTAAACATTTTTAAAATGTTTATATATTTTGCGTATAACTTGCATGATTATTAATTGCGTAGTTATGAAAATTGTTGCGTAATTACCATATAGCTTGTGTAATTATAAATATAACTTACATAATTATTATTTATAACTTGAGTAAATTTTAACTTGCGTAATTATAAATATAATTTGCGTAATTATTTAGCTTATATGCTTAATTGTGGCATGGACTAAATTATCCATCTCTCAAAAAACACGTGTTATGCCTTGGTGACTTCATATGTGTATATTTCACATATCCATCTCTCAAAAAAACACGTGTATAAATATAACGTACAATTTTTGTACTTTGTATAGTAAACTTTTAAAATTATGTACGAAAAAATAATTCATAAAAAAACAAAAACAAAAAAAAAACACAACCATAGGATTTCAACTTAAAAATGAAAAGAAAAGTAAAAGAATAAATTAAAAGAACATCATATTTCACAAGTAAAATTAATGTATTTCACAAAAAAAAAGTTCGTTTCACAAATGAAATCAACTTGACTTTTTTTATTATTTATTATTATTTATTTTCTTTTTCTTTTTCTCAAATGCGATAAAATAAGGGTTTTTTTTTTGTTAATGGATTTAAATATTCTCAACTATTGGGAATTGGCCGCTGCCACCCCCAAGTATCATTTTGGCGAATATAACTCCCAAGTAAACATTTCGGTGTTTGTATCACCCGCCGTTTGTCAAAACCCTAACAAATGATATAAAATATATGACATAATGAACGTATATGACATATTGAGCTGATTTATTTGACACAATAACCAAAATAAATCAGCTCATTTGTTAGGGTTATGACATACGGCGGGTGATACAGACACCGAAGTGTTTACTTAGGAGTTATATTCGCCAAAATGATACTTGGGGGTGGCAACGGCCAATTCCCAATAGTTGGGAGTATTTAAATCCATTAACTCTTTTTTTTTGCATTTTTTTGAATTTTTTGTAATTGTGTGGCTAGTATTGTTTACTTTGTTCCTTCTTTTTAAGTATTCCCTTTTGAACCTTCCCCTGTATATATGTGTATATATGTCTATATATATATAGGGTAGAGTTATCTTGAAAACTATTATTGTTTGTGAGAACTCTAGCAAACAATATGAGTCACACATTTTTAATCACATACAAGTCAAATATCATCTTTCCATTTTTTTAAAAACGTTCATAACTTTTTTTCACGACATTATTTTTTCAAAAAAAATTCACCCTTAATTTCAGTATTTTTTTTATCTTTCCAACACCTACCATATAAATATACCTTTTTTAAAAAAATTATCCACTCGTTATATACATATGTGTAAATATCGTTATACACATTTGTAATACCGAATTTACGCATGTGTAAATCCGGTATTACACATGTTTAAAATGAATTTCGTAATTTTTTTTTTCTTTTTTATAATTTTTTTATTTTTTTATGAAAGAGGGAAGCTAGGAAAAAAATTTGTGTTTTTATTTTTTTATTTTTATGTTATTTTTCGTTTGATAATTTTTTTTATTATATTTTTGTTAATTAACATTTTACCATTAAAAACTAGTGGCTCACATTAGTTTTTAAAGTTCTCACAGAAAAATGAGTTTTCATTTGATCCCTCTCTTATATATATAAGTGAGGGTTTAAATAAGAACTTTTTTTTTCTTATGAGAACTTTAATAACCAATGTGAGCCACAAGTTTTCATTGGCAAATGAATAAATAAAGAAAAAATTATAAAAAAATTATAAAACAAAAAATAACATAAAAATTAAAAAAATTTATTTTCTTCGTTTCCCTCTTTTATAAAAATATAAAAAAATTTTAACAAATAAAAAAAATCTTTTTTTATGTGATTCGTTTTACACATGTGTAATACCTAATTTACACATGTGTAAAACTAAATTTACATATGTGTAAATAACGGGTGGATGATTTTTATGGTGAAATTTCTTTGAAACAATAATAATATGAGTTAATAGATTTAAATACTCCCAACTATTGGGGATTGGCCGCTGCCACCCCCAAGTATCATTTTTGCGAATATAACTCTCAGGTAAATACTTCGGTGTTTGTATCACTCGTCGTTTGTCAAAATCCTAACAAATGATATAAATTATATGACACAATGAACGTATATGACACAATGAGCTGATTTATTTGATACAATGACCAAAATAAATCAGCTCATTTGTTAGCGTTTTGACAAACGGCGGGTGATACAGACACCGAAGTGTTTACTTAGGAGTTATATTCGCCAAAATGATACTTGGGGGTGGCAGCGGCCAATTCCCGATAGTTAGGAGTATTTAAATCCATTAACCCTAATAATATCATGAAAAAAAGTTATGAGTTTTAAAAAAAGATAGAATGATCATGTGACTTATATGTGATGTATCATAGATTTAATATAATGCTGAAAATGATTCTCGAGTTCTCATGAAAACGAAAGTTTTCAAGATAACACTACCACACACAAACACACACACACACACACACATATATATATATGGTCAAAATATTCTTAGAACCTTTAAAGATTTTTAGAACCGTGAGAACTAATATTGATTATTAAGTTTTATGAGTTTTAATGTATATTTATTTAATTTAAAGGGTAAAAAGGTGATTTTAATAAGTTTGCCTATAAATCTCTCTCTATCTCTCTCTCTCTAAATCCCCTATTATTTCTTGATTTAGTCCAAGAACATGTAGCAGATACACACTCGTCAAACCCACATTTTGGTGACCACCTCCATGAAACCAACTCTCCTTGCAAATACCTCTACCATTCCAAACATTGCCATCACCGATCGACTCTTTCTTCTATTAGCGGACTAGCGGTTCAGTTTCTGTGAGAGATTTGACCATAATGAACAACCACCACTGATCTTTGTTCCTTGAAAATTGTAAAAATTCCAACTAATGAGCACATCTGACTATTTCCGACAAGTTAAAGGTGGTGTTACATTTGACAAAAGATAAGATCGGGGTGAAATATCATGAGGTTTGTAGAAGCAGGATTAGAAAGGATTATGGGTTCCAATATTCTGTAATGTGCCGGTTACAATAACATCCACTAATCATTTGATTATTGATAAGACAAGAAAGATATTGACAATAATGTGTTGTTTTAGTTTGTTTATAGAATCTGACTTCAAACATATTAGTAATGTTTACAGTATCACTACGGGTGGTAGGTACAAAAGGCCACATACATGTAAATGTTATGACGTACTCCATATTAATTAAATCATGGTTTTAACTAATTTCTTTCATAAGTTTTTTCCTTTGATGATTTGAATATGGGCGTGTTTGGAATTTCTTATTTTGGTTGAAAATAACTTTTGACAAAAAATACTTATTAACTTTTGATTTTTCAAATGAGTTTTGTTTGGATTAGCTTATAAACTAAAATTTCGTAAAATGACCATAAAAGACATACTTTTAAATAGAGGGGGGTTAATAGAAGATAGTAGAGGGGTATAATAAAAAATTAGACTAAAATGAGTTTTCAAAAGTTAATGAGTAACTTACTTATTACTTTTCAAAACCTTATTTTTACTCTATATAAAAAGTCAGTTTAAAAAGTACATTTGAGTTTGTCAAACACTTTTTTTTGAATTATTAACTTTTAAAAAGTTAATATTGTGGCATCCGGTAATTTTTCTTTACCAAACTCCGTTAGTTCTTTTAGATCTTACATACACGTGTTGTGAGTACACACTAGTTGTTGTTGAACCTTGGTGACCTAATAATAATTAACTGTGGTTAACAAATAATAACTTAATTAATAATTTTGATTTTTAATATGTGATTATGTGATTCATGAATTTTAAATATTATTTATTAATTTTACGTTATAACGTGACGACTTGTGATATATGATTCAATTGTATTTTTGCTAGTTGGATTATATGATTATTGTTGGTTAATAATAATTCTTGTGTTTTGTAGTTAAATGTATTTAAAAAGTTGTACAAAGATTAGTTTTTACAAGGTATAAATCAAGGAGGGTTAACTTTGAAACATTGTTAAACTAATATTACAATAAAAAAAAAAAAAAAAAAAAAAAAAAAAAAAAAACCTAGCCCCCATAACCCCCCCAATCACGGCCAAGACCCTCCCCCACTCTCACCCTCATGATTTTGAACCTAGAGCAACAATTCTCCATTGATTTTTCTTATACTTGATTCCCACAATGTGGTAGCAAGTGCCATACTCGATCATTACGCAATTAAAGGTAAGATTTGATTAGTTTTTCATGGTATTTAAATTCAAGAACAACCCTAGTTCAATTAACATTGATGAAGTCGAAATTAGGATGGTTTGATGATAATATGATGTTAGCTGTATTGTGTTGATGCTAGTTTACGTAGATTATGCAAGAATTTCATGGAATTGACGCATTGTTCATACCTTACTATAAGTAAAAACTTTTGTGCATGAGAATTGGGAATCTTGATGAATAGTTGATGCTTATCATGTTTAGATGATTTCTATGAACTAGATTAGGCATAACATTGATGAATTCATGATTGAATTGGATGATAGATTGGTTTTGGGTGTTACTTTCCCAAAAGGGAAATTTTATTGATGTGAATCATTGGATCTTGTGAATTTGGCATGTATATGATGTTAGGATCATGCCAGAAAGCTTGTTGAAGATGTTCAATGTGTTAGAATGCGTTAATTGGGTCATTTGGATGCTTGATGGATTATTTGGGGGAATCTAGGTTTAGGAAATATTATGCAAGTGATGAGTTATATTATAAAATTGTGGAATCATGTTTGGGGATTATAGTTTGTCATGGTTATGTATGCTAATTGGTATGAATTATGTTGGGAAATGTGTTAACGAATATCATACATGCGTGCGAATCTGAGGCCCTTACTTAGTAGGATTGGCAGGGTTTAGGATGTGAAGTCGTGAGTGGCTTCACATAGCATGTTGTGCGTGATTAAACTAAATGTATGGTTTGCTAGTTGTGATGAAATTATATTTATGTCTAGCATGATGATTGCTTGAGATTTGCATGTGTCATATGATAATATATGTTAGTATGGTAACCTTGATAGAACTTAAGATTTATAATGTGGCATATGAAATGCTTGTATGATGATCTTGAATAATGAGCTACTATATTTGATCAAGCATGAATTAAAAGAATATGTCACCAACGGGTCAAACGGGTCAACTAGGTCAAATGTGTCTTTGTTTTCCAAAACCCTTAGGTCAATGTGTTTATTGAGCACTTAGGGTTTTTAAGCATTTCTAGTTACACGTACTTTTGTACTCACATGTTATATGTAACCTTTGACTGCTTGTTTTTCCACTCATCGTTAGCTTCGCTAATATTGTTCGTTTGCGCACCACGTGAGTTCAATGCCTTAGTTTTATTCACTCTTTTTTTGGGGGAGAAAGCATGCTTATATTTTTCAAATGCTTTATTATTATAACTTGTATATAGTATAATATAGTGTGATATACCATTGAAAGTCTTTACACTTTCGGATCGTTAATTAAGTAAACTAGTTGGAAATCTTGCGTAGTACTACTAGGTCTAACAAGCTCCACCAGTGCGATTAGAGGTCAAGCGTGTGCAATATTGTCCTATACAACTAACAGCGTCACGACTTGGTATGTCGTGGCGGAAGGCAAACAAACGAAAACACTCAGCTTTGATCGCGAAATCACTAGTTATTACATATGAAATTAGACTAGCTATCTATTTCAATACACTTGCTTATGAATAACAAACGCATTGTTTATGATAACTTACAAACTTTTGAACTCACCAACTGTTGTGCGGACACGTTTACTATGCTTTTCTAAGGTCGTTACTAGCAGCTGCATTTAGGAGCACTCACGAGTCGAACATGCTTTTGAACACTTATTGGTTTACATTTGGTTATTATTGCATGGTTACAAATATTGGTTTGGGCGTGTGTTTTGCGCATTTTATATTTTAATATTTGGGTTTGAAGTATTTACTAAACGCTTCCGCTATGTTTTAAAGATTTAAACTCTGGTTTGTTTAAAATGCTACATATAGAGTCGTTCTAATTTAACTAATAACTTGGAAACTGATTTGTTTACATGCCTCGCGGTAAAACCGCAAACGTGGATTTTGAGGGTGTGACAAATAAGCCAAAACTTGTTGCAAAATAAGCAATCACAAACACCCAATATATCAAGCTATGTTTAGGTTGGGAGCAATGGGATTATACCTATTGTTAACAACTGTGAATACCTTAGTATCACAACGCGCGACTTACCCATGTTCCCCATTTGAAGATTACGGTTTGAAATGCTATGTGTTTTTTTTTTTTTTTTTTTTTTTTTTTTTTTTTTTTTTTTTGACGTAAGACAAGATGAGAACAATTGTAAATTAGCTCATAATTGTAAACAAACAACTATTTTTTATATCTAAACATTGTAAACATTTATTATTTGTTTCTATGCATGTGTAAAATCTACTTTTTGATATATATTATTTTTTTATGTGTAAAGATCTATTAGATGATTTACACGTATGTAAAACATTTACGTATATGTAAATAGATTGTCCATTTGAGGATATAGTATATATAAATAGCGTGTAATTTGGAAATAACATAATAGTATAAAATTACATATATGTAAATAGTCATTAATTAATTTACAATATATATATATATATATATATATATATATATATATATATATATATATATATATATGATGAGTATGAATATTTAAATATGTATAAAGTATGGAATTTTTATATATATATATATATATATATATATATATGTATATAGTATGTGAAAACACAAATGATTTGTGTGAAATAACACATTATCTAAATAGTATGAAATTTACATATACATAAAATCGTAGATTTGAATAATGTTTTGAAGTTGATGTAATTTCACAAATATATGTACATTTTGAATTGGTTATGTTTTAATACATGATTACATATATACAAATAGTTTATATTTATGTATCTTTAGAATTGGTTATATTTGTATACATGATTACATTATGTAAATCTGAACTAGTTTTTGAAGTTATATTTTGATACATTATTAGATATTTGTAAAATGATTAAAGAGTTTGAGTAGTGATATTTAAATACATAAATTTATAGGGAGAAGAGAGAAAATTAATGGGTTAATGGATTTAATTACTTCCAACTATTAGGAATTAGCCGCTGCCACCTATAAGTAACATTTTGGCGAATATAACACCCAAGTAAACACTTTGGTGTCTGTATCACTTGCCGTTTGTTAGAACCCTAACGACTTTAACTTTCTGATAATGTGGCCTTAACCACGTCAGCTGCCACACAAGCGAGACTTGTACATGTATGCGTGCCACATCTTCAGAAAGTTAACGTCGTTAGGGGTTCTGACAAACAGCTGGTGATACAAACACCAAAGTGTTTACTTGGGAGTTATATTCGCTAAAATAATACTTGGGGGTGGCAGCGGCCAATTCCCAATTGTTGGGAGTATTTAAATCCATTAACACTTAATCAACCAAACAATTGGAGAGATAAAAAAAATAAAAAGATGACAAATATTTTTTTTTTCTAAAATTTACGTTTTATACATTCTTCAATCATACCTATTGATCAGTTCGATTGATGGCTAATATTAGTCTTGTGAGTTCTCATTCAAAAGAGAGTCTTGAAATGAACCAAAAGGGGGTAATTAGACATATGTCATAAATGAAGTCTACCAAGTAATTAGCACGAGACACATGTTTTTAAAAGAGACAGACAATTTTATCGACGTCATAAATATGCATAGAAGGTACATAATTATATCCATCTATAAAAGTACATAAAAACCTAAAATGTTACTAGGGATTGAGACGAGTACATGCATGTGTTTCATGGATAAGGATATTTGCTTTCATTTATAAAAAAATATTTCAGCAGCTCATATTAACAGTGTTTAAACCTTAAGGCATAGCAATAGATTGATAACAACACATATATTTTGCAATCAAAAACTATTTTTCAAACTTATACGACTAACAATACCTTGTAAATTCACTATTCAAGTAACAACACATGTAGAAAATGATAATGACACATGTAAATTGTATATATAACATAAAAACACGTTAATAAATGGTAACAACAGTGTATTAATATGATACGAAAATCATTTTCCACACAATGATATTTATTTTCTAAAAGAATGTTACTTTAATAAAAAAAAGTTATAGAAGAATTATTCATGTTTTAAGGATAAAAAATCTTCGGTTATATGGTATAAGTTTTTTAAGTAATAAAGTAAATAGCAATTATTTGAGTTTTGAAAAATTAATGGGAGTATTATTTATTGAAAAACATCAACAAGATATGGTTGATTACTTATTTGACTATTAAATTAGTCTGATGAAGTATCAAATTATTTCCAATACTTTTTATAAAATTCTATTTTTTTATATGATCGTATCTATAACATTTAATAAAACAAGGTTTTTTTTATCACTTGTCCTTATCTTAAGCCACTTTTTTGTCATTTGTTATTTTTCTAGACCCACACGTATCAATTTTCCCTCCAAAAGGTTATTATAGTAATTTAAATACTCATACAAGTTTCTTTCTCTTATTAAAAATGAATTTTATTAATTGCTATATTTCTCTCTTTTATCTAATTTTTTTTTTTAAATCAAACTATCTTTTCATCTTTTAATTAAAATCTAAATAACAAAAAACAAAAGTTTTATATACTAAGAAATGTACAAAAACACTAAGCATTTTTTAAACAAAATATTTTAAATTGTTTTGTTTCGAAAAAAAATTATAAACATGTGAAATATTTTAAAACATTATTATTAAAACAACTAGAATAATTACAAACCAAAGTTTTTTAAAAACAAGATTTTTATAAAAAATATTTTTTTATAAAAAATCTTAAAATAAAGAGTTAATTACGCAAATGGTCCCTGTGGTTTATTGAAAATAACAGGTTTGGGTACTAAGAGTTTTTTGTAACATGTAGGGGTATTGTGTTTTCAATTTGTAACATGTTAAGGTATTAACACTAACAGACGTTAACTTTTCTGTTAAATCTAAGGGTATTTTCGTCTTTTTACCTTACAAGGACTGATTATGTCATTTAATACAAAAAAATGACTATTTGTGTAATTATGTATATATACATAGATATGTATTAATGTGTGTATATATAAATGCACAAAACAACACTGCTGGTTTCCACCACCTACCACCACCACCCCAGCCCCCACCACTGGCCAACACCACCCCCGCCCCCATCGCCGGCCACCACCACCCAAGCCCCCACCGCCAGCCCTCGCCCTCGCCACCGGCCACCACCCCCACTCAGCCCCCATCGTCGGGCGACTAACAGCCCTCATCACCGGCGGCCACCCTGTCATATCATCCTCACCGCCACCATCCTCTTCAGCTATTTATATAAAACAACAAGATCATCAACGTCATCATCATCCGGCCATCACCACCACAATCGTGAATCATCATCGTCGCATCATCCCCACTGTCGCACCATACGTTGTTGTTTCATCTCCATTGAAACATAAGGACCACCAACGCCATCATCATCCGCTACTGCATACAAGCCCTAAAATCAAGAATCCCCCAGTTAGGTAAAGCTAGATTTAGGTTTTAGGGTTTTGAGAAAAAGGGGGGACCGACGGTGTGTTTGGTATTGACTGTGGTGGTGTCGTCGGATGGGTATGGTGGGACATAATGGTTGTGTTGGTGGTTGATGGTGATGGCGAGATAGGCGGTGGTTGTGGATTTAGTGGTGGTGGTTTGAAATGAGAGTGGGAGGGAGACGATAGTGGGTAGGTTGGGAGTTTTTGTTATGGGCGATGGTGGATTTAGTGGTGGTCGTCGGCAACGATGGTGGCTAACAACAATGGTGGATTCAATCTTATGGTGGTGGTTGATTATGAAAGAGATGGAGGTGGGTGGGTTGGGTTTTAAAAAGTTATATGTATTACACAAATGGTCCCTGAATCAAAAAGAGACATACAGTTACAAAACTAGTCCCTCAAAGGGTATATTAGTCATTTTATTTAAATTTAACAGAAAAGTTAACGTCTGTTAGTCTTAATACCCATTCTTGTTACAAAATTAAAACTATAATACCCCAAGCTGTTACAAAAAACTCTTAGTACCCAAACCTGTTATTTTTCATAAACCATAGGGACCATTTGCGTAATTAACTCTAAAATAAATGTTTAAAAATAAAACTATTTAGATATGAGAGTTAAAAATGGTATAATTGTTTTATTTCTTGAACTATTACGTATATATAATTTTAATTATATTTTACATTAAAATATTATATTGTAACTATAAGTGTTATTTTACATATATATTTTACGTTAGGGAAGTATCAGGTCTTTTCGAGAGCTTTAAAATTTAATTCGCCAATTATGAGTTGGTGTTTTAACCATTCAGCCATGGATGCTTAGCAGGTCATTTCAAGTAATTGTATTAAAACCTGACCTGTTGACCTCTTTGCATTTCCGATGATACAAACGTATTTAAGTAATTGTCGTTCTGTAAGACTATAATAAAAACGCAATTTTTGTTTTCCTTCTAGGGGAATACGATAAACTAAAATAAGCGTGAAACAATTGTAAACCTCATTATATTTACTTTCTCATTTCTCTATATTATTAATAATAATATTGAATACGAATAATATTACTCATACCATTTTCAAATTAAAAAATGCATAATTTAATAAATTAAAAACCTATTTTTTATTAAAAACACACTTTTTAAAAACAAAAATTTTATCAAATACAGAATTCAACAAAATTTAAAAAAAATTTTTTTCTTAAAACAATATATTTAAAAATCGCAATTTTTTATAAAACAAAAGTTTAAGAAAAATACATTATTGTTTATTTACTTAGCTATTTATACGTAATTATAATCATATTTTATATTCAAGTATGATTTTATAAAGCATAAATTTTTATTAATAATTATTTAATATTATATTTATTCAATCCGTGTATTACACGGGGACTAACCTAGTATATACATAAATATCCTTGTATCCCCAAAATGCAGTTGTAAAAACAGTCCTCATAAATCATAATAATTGTTTGTACGCCTTGCATTAAACGGGTATGACCATTTTTCTCTTTTCATTTTGATGGTTGTGTTTATCTTTCAAAGGACTGTGACTTTGAAGTTTCAATGAAAAGTGGTTGTAGATAAAAAAGACAATTAATTCTATTTTTATTTTTATTGTTTATTTTTCCTAAGATGGGGTTGTGTATGACAAATCCATTAAGGTGAGTTGTGATATTTTTCTTGAGATTAAGGGTTTGATCTCACAAATTGATGTAAATTAAAAATGTTGTAGATTAGGACTAGATTAGATGTGTGTATAAGTTGACGTTCTAAATTGAATGGTTAAATAGTACCTAGCTAACATACCGTACATAATTTATACTACAAGTAATTTATATCAGACCATCATACAACCTCAATATTAGGTTTATTATCTAAGTTCAAATTACCATGAGATCAAACCCCCTCTTGTTTTTAATTCCCTTAGTTCAAGGTTACAAAGCTTTGAAAATGGTTTTTCTACTTGACTATTAAAGACAGTCAAAAACTTCTTGCCCTAAGGCTATACCTTTTGTTATCATATTAGTTTTAAGTAGGTTGTAAAATTATCTTATTCATGTGGTATGTACAAATGTTTTTACTCTCAACTTAATAGTATAAGATAACACTGAATCTTATTTTAAAACGTAACAAGAATGCTAAAAGAAGAATCATGTTGACAAACTATCAACCGACAGAATGCTTGGTAGCAAAAGGGTTATAATGGCAAATGGAAGTCTCAACAACATTAAAAACAAAAGCATCGCCCATAAGATTGATTTGTTTCTTTTGTGTTGCCTAATAAAAAGTCGACTAGAACGGATTGTATAAGCACACACGTTTGTTTGAATTTTTATTATCATTCTGTATTGTTAAATAGATAATAGATAATACCTTATATAAAAAAAATGAAATGTACAATATGAGGTTAGTATAAATCGGATATGTTAACAGAAGTTAACTGAATACAATATACTGAGTTTTTGTAACTGGAGATTTAAGAAATATCAAATTTGAACTCAAGCTATAATATATAAAAGATAGTAAAAAGAAGATAATAAAAACATACACTAAACTCAAGCTGTAATATATAAAATCGTTTATCAATAAAATTAGTATTACATGTACGTGTTCAAATACACACCTTCATGCAGCTATTAATGTCAGTCTAAAATTAGCGTGTCACAATTTCCTCAATGAAGATCATAAGGAACTCCATCATAACCAACAAATACATATATTTTATTTTTATTTGAAATGCAAACAAAATTTTGTATACAAAATATTTTGATCAATATGATTGTTGTAACAAAAATAATTACAAGGTACCACTCACCTCTGTTGTCGTTTTTCAGGTTTGTTAAACATATTTTTTTTCTCGAAATATTAGCTAGTTTAATCATGTTGGATTCATATACAAGTTCTACAGTTGACAACACAGCTACCAAAATAAGATCTAAAAGAATTACACCTCGAAGGCAATATTAGAAGCTTGTTTAAAGAGTTAAAACAAACCTTACATGAACAACTAAAGTTGCAAGATGAATATTTGTGAAATAATTATTTTAAGTGCCAATTTAGTATTTGTAATTTGGAATTATAAATAATTAATAAATGATTAATTAACTGACTTTGTAATTACCAATGATTCTTATCTCAAATAGTTAAAGTAACGTACCCCAAGATCTCATAAAAATATACGAAGGTCTTAGACTCAAATTTCATATATGACAAAAAATAAAGGGGGTTTCATGTGGGGCAAAGGATTTTCTCAAATGATATGAGTTTTCTCCTGATTGTGATCTAAAGGTTCGTAATTGGGTAATGAAAAGATCGGGTGGGACAATTGTCCGTCAGTAATTCAATTAGATGTTAAAAAAACTAACTTTTTTAATTAGAATTACAAAGAAAAGCTAAATTATATATTAGATATATAATTGGTTATTAATAATTATATATATAAAAGTTGTTGATTAGTAATGATTATTAGATAAGCACATGTGCTCAACATGTAATTAACCATAACTTGACGACTAAGTCATTGAGTAATTATAAAAAGGAATAACTTTGTAAAATAGCGATCATGTTTTAAGATTATTTTAATTATGTCACTCATAAATTTTTTTTTTGGAGTAAATTACACGGATGGTCCCTGTGGTATGCACGAATTACAACTTTAGCCCTCACTTTCAATAAATTACAGATGCGGGCTTGAACTATGGCAAAAGTGCACGCTAATGGTCCGTGACACTAACAAAAGTTAAGTTTCTCTGTTAGTGTTTTTAAAAAGACAAAAATACGCTTTTTATCTTATTCTCCACATTCAACACCCACCACCACCACTCTACCCTCACCCCACCGCCGCCGCCGCCTCTACCCTCAACCCACCGCCGCCGCCGCCTCTACCCTCAACCCACCACCGCCGCCGCCGCCTCTACCCTCAACCCACCACCATCGCACCGCCTGCAACCTCAACCCACCACCGCCTGCACCTTCTACCCTAAACCCTCAACCCACCTCCATAAGGACCATAACCCACCACCATCTTAAACCACCACCATCGTCCTCGCATCACCCTCAACCCACCACCACCGTCACCAACCCACCAACACCGTCACCAACCCTCAACCCACCACCATCGTTGCTACCTTCACCCTTGACCCACCACCACCAATCAGACAACCACCCGTGGCTGCCACTAAACACGATAACAAGTTGATTCATTGGATTTGAAGAGAGAGAGAGAGAGAGAGAGAGAGAGTCTTAGAAGAAAGAGAGAAGGGGAGAGAGATAGAGAGAGAAAAAAAAGAGGGGGAGAGAGAGAGAGATAAAGTGACTTAGACCAGTAATGATTCTTCATTTCTCCCATGATGGTGGAGAGGTGGTGGTGGTGATGATGGTGGTGGTGGTGGTGGTGATGGTGATGGTGATGGTGATGGTGATGAAGATGAAGATGAAGATGAAAAAGATGAAGATAGAAGAAGAAGATGGAGGGAGGGGGTGAGGTGTGATGGGTGGGGTTTGGGTGGGGGTATGTTAGGTTTTGTTTATAAATTATTATTTTTTAAATTTAGGGGTATATTGGTAATTTTACATTGACTTAACAGAGAAACTTAACCTCAGTTAGCATCGGGGACTGCAGGTGTGCATATCATGCATAGTTCAGGCCTTCATCTGTAATTTATTAAAAGTAGAGACTAAAGTTACAATATGTGCAAACCCCAGGGACTGTTCGTGTAATTTACTCTTTTTTTGGTTTCAATAAAATCATTAAAATTTACTTTTATGTTCCAATCCTATATATTTCACCTAGATAGTAGGTTTGTCATCCTTTTAGGTCATTCATAAATTCTAAAAAAAATTTAAAAAATTGAAATTTTTAAAAAATTAGCAATATTTATAAAAACTGAATTATTAAAAAAAATTGTGAATTATTTAAAAAAATTATAAAAATATGAGTGAACTTACTAGAACATTTTTAAAACTTACTTATTATTCTTTAAAGTTTTCTCCTATTAAAAATGTCAGGATGAGAATTAAACACACCATTTATATCGTCATACTTGATGATTCATATTCCAGGATTTCAATTGATGACATCTATTTTTAACCCTTTACGAACTCAGATCAATATTATCCTCAGTTCATCTTCAAACGATGATAGAAGTCTTAAACTCAATCATTCTTTACTCGGCTTTTCATACTAAACCATTCAAACAGAGTACAAACAAGGTATGGTGATTTCATATTCAAGCATTCTTGCGTATTTGTTTGAAGTATATGTTTGTTACTCTTCGACCGAGCATAATTTCATAATGGTAACATGTATTGTTTTGCCACAGTAATAGTGTGATTGCTTTACATTTATTCAAGAAATAATAGTTATAATATTTGTTTGTGTTAAGCATATATTCGAGTAACATGTGTATTTAATGGTTGATTTTGGGTTTTTCAACTATAGCCACCAAACATGGTTGTGAATTAATTGCAAAATCCGATTATCAAAACCGCAATAAGTGTAAAATATGTTAACTTTTCTTTTTCATAATATAGATGTTGACCAACCCAATTCTCGATTAACCCAACTTGAATAAACCCGAAAACCGAAACTCGAATATACCGCTAAACATTATTTATTTGGTTCGGTTTAGGGTTGATTTCTTACATCTAAAAACTTGACAAAGTTGACCCAAAAAACACAAAACCCAATAAAAAAAACCCCAAATGATACCCCTAGAGTGGAGAGAGGGTTTCGAACACACCCCTTTTGATTTAAGGTATTGTAGATTTACTAGTGAAACAAAAGGCCCATGGGGCTATCAATTTTAAGCGTCATTTAACTGTACGGGGGATTTTTTTTTTTAATATAAAACCACAACCAATCATATAACAAATCGTGGGTGATAGATATCTTATAGACCAGGAAAATCCTGCCATCTATGCCGTAATATGTGATCCAAATTTCACTTTCCCACATCCAAGTTAAATATAGTTTTTTCCGTCATCAAACAAAACTACCAATTGCATCGTGTACAAAAAAAATATAATTTTAAAAATTGTTAAACTGTTAAAAGCATGGTTGTAAAATTCGTTAGGCGCACCCTAGTCAGTCAAGCGGGGAGTTGAGAGTACTCGGCTTAGGCGGATAGTACTCGGGGAGTACTCAGACATGTTAAATTATAAAAAAATTAGTTTTGGGAAATTAAATATATGTCAAATAACATAAATTTATTAATATTTATAACAAAATACATAAAAATGATATTCATTATTTGATATAATATGCATAGAAATTATGTTTTACTTTTGTTAAAGTCAAACCGGCCCGAGTTGACCTACTATATCTGATTCTGGCCAATGTTGACCGCGTTTGATCGATTCCGAGTAATTAGATGGAGTTGAAGAAAGTCGCCTCGGCAACCTACCTCGGAGCGATTACTCAGAGAGTACTCGGTCTTGTAGACCTTGTTTTACAAACATGGTTAAAAGAAAAAAAGGAAAAAGAAAAAGAAAGATTGTAAATTACGTGTTTAGTCCCCAAACTTTAAAAATTACAAAGATAGTCCAAACTTTTGTGTAATCACTGCATGTTTGGTCCCTGGCACTGAATTCATTCATTTTTAATGCATTTTATAAAATTTAAATTAACTTTTAAATTTAATTTTAGGGACCAAAAATGCAACACCCGTATAAAAGTTTGGACTAACTTTGTATTTTTGTAAAATTTGAGGATCAAATTTGCAATGACTATATAAAAGTTTGGACTAACTTTACAATTTTAAAAATTTAAGGACCAATCATACAATCTGATCAAACCATATGGACTATTTATGTAATTTTCTCTATGAATAATAATTAACTATCATCATGATCGTCATTATTCAAAAGTATATATAATCTTCGTTTTGTAAAAAAGAAAATAGCACACAGCATGTGGGTATGAAGAGACTGAAAACAAGGTGATGTGTGAAGATGAGCTAAATATGGTAAGGCTACACCTTTCCATGCATCACCCCTGCCACCTCTTATTCCTTTTCTCATCATTGACCCCACATTTTCTTATTTCATAAAATATAAGGTTATTACGATTAATTTAATAATTTTAGTGCCAACAAAAATCGATGTTTTCAAAACCGAACCGAATCGCATATCAGAGGTTCATTGGTTGAACCGGTCAGATCCGATTTTTAAAGAACCAAACAAGGAAAAAATCGATGAACCGTCTGAACCGGGCGGTTAACCGGAAGACGATCTGAAGAAAAACCAAACAGGAAGAAAGAACAGTAGGTGGTAGGTCGGGCGGACCGGAAGGTACGGTTCAGTGTGCAAAACATTGACAAACACACATTTAAACAGTAAATAGGTACAAAAGAAGATAAATATGAACGTATTTTCCCCTAAGAAAAAACATTAAGTCGTGGTATTTATTTTCGCACGTTGCGCATGATGGCATCCGAGCAACAACAAGAAATAAAATAACACATGATATTTGGATTTCAACCTAAAATTAGTGACTTTTTGTATTTAATAAAACCGGAACTAATTATAAAGACTCCCTAATACCCTATATATACTAAACAAATACTAATACTAACCAAACTCAAAAACTATCTAAATAATAAGATAAAAAAACTTACTAAACTCCTAATCTAATACGAACTCATTTAAATAAAACTAATAATTATCTACTACTAAATGATAATTACTAATTAATTAACGAACATAATTATTTACTACTCTTTAACCTATTGTGTAATTACAAGATTAGTCCAGCAATTACCCCCTAATCTTGTAATGCACTCTTCTTCACATAAAAGTGAGTTCGTCATCCACATATCGGGTTAGGTTAACTTCGTCTTTTTCCCTCACTTTAGACACTCCGATATGTAATGCCCGAGTTCATTGCACTTGTAACACTTGTCCCGTTATACTCAACCATCTCCTCGACCTTTCCCGAACCCCGGACCTCTACCTCGGCCACATCCAAGATCTTCTCGATTCGAGTTTCGACAACCAGAAATCTCACACTTGTGCTCTTTTTCCTTCGCTTTTTCGGCCCACAACATCATCATAACCAATGGTCCTTAAGTCTACAACCTGTTCTATAGAAGCCACCATATGAATAAAATGTTTAGGTAACCCGTTAAGTGAAGTGGTTCGAGAAGCATGCTCGGATAACTTGTTAGCAAAGTCACCAATAACACCTTGGTCCTTCATCTTTAAATTTTCAAAATTTCCCATTATAGTTAGAAGTTGTGCCTCCCATAGCCGGTCCGCACCTAAAGGACGGGTTTTGAGAACATCCCACATCTTCTTTGCTGTCTCAAGATTTCCTATTTGTAGTATTTTCTCCTTAGATATAGCTTAAAACAAGAGACCAATTGCAATAACAAGAAAGAAAATAGCAAACGATATTTGGATTTCAACCTAAAATTAGTGACTCTTTGTATTTAATAAAACCAAGACAACAGTTAAAGCTGGATCGTCAAAAACAAAAGGTGTTTCTTGTTCTAGAGGGAAATCAGTTTGGGTTTTGATCAACAACAGTTAAAGCTGGATCGTGGTGAAACGGTTCGGGTCTAGTGCTAGATTTTAATTGGAAAAACATAACTTATCCTAAACCGATTGATATTGGTTTGAACCGATCCGTAAATCGGTTTCATCTTAAAATTATGTTTTAAGTGAAAGACAGTTATGGATCAGGTTTTGTGAAGTGGTTTATTTTTTTACGCCAAACGTCCCCTAAGTTTGTTGCTTAAGTTTGAAATCACTGAAATTTTATAAACCCACCGTGAAGCCCACTATGAAGACCGCAAACAGTAATGGTTCTAGGCCTAATATGCCCTATAGCAAAACTGAAAAAGGTATGGTTCAGGGCCCAATGGGTGTAAAACAAAACTGAAAAGTGAAAATGAAAAACTATAATAATTAAAATATTAAATGTACTAGAACTAGGTGGTAACACACCCGCGCGTTGCGGCGGTAACATTGGCATGATTAAATACGAAAGGAAAGCGTATTAAGTTTTGCCAACTCTTATATAGATATCGAAATGTAAATATAAAGAAGCATATTGCGACAATATATTTTCAACAATCAAATTATGTGTAGCCGTAAAACTATGTATACACATATTTTTATGACAAAATAACAGTTAATTTTAGAGTTACTTGCTTAAACATATGTCTATATTAATAATAAAATAATTATTAGTATTATAGGCGCGACCCACGGATAATTAACATAATACATTTGATATAAAGCTTAAAAAGTTAAATAAATTAAATCAACATGAAGTGTAGGTTAAATGTTGTAAAAAAGAAAACAAAATTAATAAAAGTGAAAAAGAAAAAGTGGTGTGGGTTTGGGGAGGGTTTAAAAGACATTACAAATGTAGATGACATTAAAATGCGGACATCAAAAAGCTGCAGGGAGAAAAATGTCGACATGTATTAACAACTTATAACTCCTGCTTAAACAACGGTATACTGCATAACTACGTGTGCAATTAACATACGTGGCATGGTTGTAATATAGAAAAAATCACCTTCACGACACTCAAATTTATTCAATATTTATTTGTACAACTTGCAACTTACCGTAGATTCATTTGGTAAATGTAATAAAGATAATTGTCTGGTTGTTGACATGTTTATTCTTGTAGAAATTATTTACTAATGATATGGCCTCTAATATAATTAATTTAAAAGATAGGATTGTTATATTTATAAATTGTGTTAATATGAATTTGTAATTTATATGATATTAATTAATTTTATTTTTAATTTTCTGAAAACAAACGCTTACAATAAACTAGCTTACTAGCAAGTAAACAGTCAACAAGTTGTGTCGTAATCCTTCTTTAGGATAGCAAATCAATCTTAATAAAAACGAAGTTTTGGATTTAAAGGCTGACAATGCAAGACACATTGAGCCCTATTTCGAATGTTCATAGGCTGGAGACTAGAAAACCAAATGTATCAAAAGCAAAATAAACACGTGTAGATTCTAAAGACGTTTTTTCGTATGTTTAGTCGCTTTGCTTGATTTCGCTTTCAACGCAGCCTGATATACAACAAAACCATTATACATGAGCCCAATCAGAGAGAACACTCTAGCAAGATACACACAAACGTTTTTCCCCCTACCCACGCAGGTACTCCAGTAAAATCAGCACATATAGTAAAATTATTATTAGGTCAAATATAATTTAATCAGAACCAAATCAAAATTTTATTTTTCATTCGACTCACTAGACATTGATGTGCATATATTTTAAATAATCAAAAGGATGGGGGTGATGAGAGAGGTATCATTAATAAGTATGATAAAGGTTGATTTATTTTACTTGTTCACAACTCAAAACAAATAATGTGTTCACATGCGTACTGCGTACATCTTATAAGCAGAAACTAATGTTTTTAAGCATCTCATAAACAAAGTTTTTAAAGAAAATAATATGCATGTATGTCTACACCTTCTAAAAACAACGAAGTATTTTGCTCGCTCTAGAACAGAAAACTTCTATATCTACAGAGCAAAACAATATATTTACAACATAATTATGTTTAGTTTTATAAAAAAGGCAAATTAGATTTTAATAATCCAAACTATTACATATTGGCCGATAATAATCCATACTATTAATTTGGCCGTTAACACTCCCAACTTTCAATTTTATAACCAACAACAGTCCCAGTGACATAATTTTCAATTTTTTATGTTTGATTTGGACTTGTTTCGGTTCGCAACAATAATTATGAATGAAATAAAGAAACGTACTAGCTACATTGAGACTAAAATAAATACAAACTAAACGTAAAAAATTGAAAATTATGTCATTGGGACTGTTGTTGGTTATAAAAGTGAAAGTTGAGGGTGTTACCGGCCAAATTAATAGTATGGATTATTATCGGCCAATAGGTAATAGTTTGGATTATTAAAATCCAATTCGCCTATAAAAAAAATACTTCCGTGTAAATCAAAGAAAAGGTTGTAATGTGCCCAAACATTTTAAGATTATACAATCATATAATTATGTTTTGAATATATATTTTGCATTATATTTTGTATCAATATTTTGATAAAAAAAAGTTTATGTATATTATTTATAATATATTTCTTAGTAAACCTTCCCACAATGCGCCATCGGTTGGATTATAATTTTAAATTCATGTCTTAAAGTTAATGGGTCATTTTTTAAATAGTTTAAAGTTATGTTTAATGCGAAATATGTAAATATGTAAATTGTAAAGTCTAAGAGACTTAGTATTAGGAATAGAAGATGAAAACTGTTGTTTGAAAGTCACGATGGTTCACTAATTTGTTGTGTCGATTGTAGGGTTATACTAACCCATGTCAAGTCTGTATTCACTTAATTATGATTTGTTGATTAAAGCATTCATAATAGGTTCTTTAAAATTTTGTAAGTGAAATCCTTAAATTATGTGAAATGGTTATTAATGGTTGTGAGTGGAGGAGAGAAAAAACGTTACTGTTCATTTGTAAATTCAAGTAAACATTGTTCGTCCCGTATAAATTTTTTAATATTTTTAAAGTGATTGTGAGTGGAGAAGAGAGAAAAGTTCGTGATTTTTAGTGTAATTATAAGTATAAAAATAAAGAATCTAGTGTGAATGTTTTTACAAAAGTAATAACAAGAATACAAATGTGAAAAATAGCTAACCTCAAAACTATATAAGCGTGAAGTATTTATACTATCAAAACTAAACACTAGAACACATCTTAACCCTCTATTCTAGGTTTAGGATCGATAACATGTATCAACCATTGATCTACACACTATGTGTAAGAGTTAACTTATAAGCTGATGCAAACCAAAAAGCTCTCAGCATGCATACTGAAGTACAAAGAAAATTACTTCAGAAAATTTGATAAAAGCACTAAGAAATTCTCTAAGTGTCAAATCTTCCAAAGCCAAATACCATTTCTTCTGAAGATAAAGATGAAGTCTTCCGAAGCTTCAAGACAAGGTCTTCCGAAGCCAAGAAACTGATTTCTTCCGAATATAAAGAAGACATGCTTTCTCTAACATACTTTTGACAAAAGCTGAATCAATTTCCGCTGTCATCTCTGAAAACTCACCAACTTATATACATTGGTGATATTTCCATACTTTTGTCAACTGTAGATTAAGGTCTTAGAGTCGGTAACTTTTTACTTTGTACTTTTATTCTTTCTGTAATAGATAAGGATGTGAGCTATGACATGTAATAGTTACTAGTCAAAAGACAATCTGTCTTTTGACTTTACACTGATCTTGTTGTCTAGATTAGTATTACAGCTCTTTAAAGTATTGCATGCTGTAGAATGTAGTATAAAGTATCTCAGGTACCAGTACTTAGTACTAAGCCTTGAAAATTGTAAAACACTTGAGAGCAATATACATCATTTTTGAAACCAATATCCTTGTTCTGTTTGTGTTCTTTACTCTTGTTCTTTGTTTTATTTGTCGGTTTTCTATTTGATCTGCTAAGTGTTGTTTGTTCTCTCAACCTTATGAAACTGTTGCATCTCCCTTAACCAGTCCTGCACTATGGCATACCACAAATGTGTAATATAATTGGTTACAAACAATGTATAATATAGACAAGAATCAGCATAACACGAAATCGGTAATTGCAGTGTAATGATATCATCACTATTATTCAACACTGACAGCCTTTTCTACATAAGTAGTGAATCAGCATGTCATCTCATGATCAATAGATGGACTGTTATGCTGATTCATAGTACTTTAATAGTTGGTCCGGCCGATGAAGTCTTCAGCAGGTAAACTCATCATTCGACACTTAGGCAGTGATCAGCAGAAATGTTTAGTAATCGTTTTTGGTAGTTGCATCCTTTATATATCACAACGGATTCCCTTTAAAATGATGCTACCAAAACTTAATTTCTAAACAACACCACCATTCTCCTCAGGCAAAGCTTTAGTGGTTTGACCCCTCGTATCTCCAAATGGATTTAAAAGTTAAATGTTTGTAAGATCTCTTAGTTATGTCTTAAAAGTCTTATAATAGCATAGTCACTCACTCTACCATTTCCAACAGCACCATATGTCAAAATGTATTTATTTATGATGGGTTCATAGCTCTATGCCGTGACTGTATCATGAACAACTAATGGTTCAATTTTCAACTTTTCTTCTTTTACTTCTGCCTCAATCGCAACTCCTTCTACAATGGTTAATCCTAAGAGAGCATTCACACTAGGACGTTCTTTATCTTTATCCATATATTTTACCTAAAAATCATCAATCCTTAAATTTATATCTCATTTTCTAAAAGAATGCCACATCTCATTCTCTATCTTTATCTTTATTTTTTTAATATTTGTTCCTTTTTTTTCATTTATAATCTTAACTAACATCTCTTTTGTCTTATTATATGTTTTTTTCAAATATTAATTAAAAGCATACATGACAAAATAGATGGGTCGGGTTAAATGAGCTTTGACTAAAATAGGTTTGGGTCAGAATACATTATTTTAGAAAGAAGAATCAAATAATAAACTATCAAAATATAATTAGAGTTTTTATAATATCAATTCAACTTCCTAAAATTACTACAACTTACATTGTAAAACTATTAAGCTCCAATGTAGCATGATCACGTCGAATAAATTTACGACGCTGCCTTGATGATTGCCTGTCTTAATCCACGTTAAGAGTAACATTGCTACCATCTTTAGAGGATACATATGTCAATAGTTTACGAAAGAAGGGATACATATGTTAACAGTTTGCGAAAGAAGGTATGAGCCATACCTAAACAATAATAAACCAGCATGACAACATGAAACCAACTATAAAACAACATTACATTAGCAACAAAACAAAAGTAAAATAACAGTTTCCAAACAGCAACAAACTAACATTAAAACTGCAGCAAAACAACATAAATAAAACAGCAGCAAATCAATATGAAAACAACAACCAAATAGCATAAAAACGCAGCAAAACTTTATGAAAAAAGCTTAAAAACCAGTAGCAAAACAGCATCAAGCAGCAGTAAAATAGCATTAAAAACTACAGCAAAATATCATAAAAACAACAGCAAAACAGCATGAAGCAGCATAAAAACACAACAGCAAAATAACATAAAAAACTGCAGCAACACAACACGAAATCAGCAGCTAAACAACATAATTTTAGCCGTTTGGTGGAAGCAAAACAATAGCAAAACAACATCATTTTAAGCATTTGATAGATATAAACATATCCCACTAATAGTCTCTTTTGTTTGGGTCAAGACATGCTCGTCTAATAATCTTTTTAGTTCGAGTGAGGACTAGTCAACTTAAAAAACAAAAAAATAATAAAACTTTCAAATCCAAAATGGATTAAACATGTTTACATACAAAAGATGATAACATTTTATACATGCTTAAATGTGTAATCAAGACCTGTTAGCATTTACAGCTAATTACAAGACCGAAGATCAACCAAAAAACACATAAGAATCAAGTATACTAAATGTTCAAAAGTCTTTAGTCTTCAAAATATAACATTTAAAAGTCTTTGGTCTTCTAAATACAACAATTCAAAAGCCCTTCCAATTCAAGCATGGCTGTCTCTCATCATGATTTTCGTTTGAAGTTTCTCGAAATATAGTCGTTTCATTTCTAGCATGACATTCACATCCATCATCATAATTCGTTGATCTGATTCCTTCCTTGCAAGCTCTAGTTTCTCAGCGTCAAGCCTCAATCTTTCATCATCATGACGGATTTTATTTGCACTTTCTCCTTATTATACTCCATCTTCTCGTTCTTAAGTCGATAAAATTTTTTCTCTTGAGCACGTGACTCCTCTAAAAGTGTACACTTCATATTTCTAAGTTCAATAATTTCTTCGGGTTTCTTGCCCTAAGCCTTTCGTTTTCCTTTTTCAGCTTTCTAACCCATTGGTCGGTCTAACTCAATAACTTCATTCTCAGTCACATTTGGGGATGGGGTTGTGGTCGAGGTAGGAGCCAAGGATGGGACCATCATCTTCTTCTACTTTAGGACATCCTTCGTGGAGTGTAAATCCACTTAGGTTAGTCCTTTAAGAGATGCCAACAATGCTCAAATTAGAAGTTGTCCTTTTCTAGTGATTTATACATACTTTTTCCTTCTTAAGGTTACATTTAAAAAAACAAAACACATATTACAAAAATAAAATAAAAAATAAATTATGCTCAAAATAAGAGGGTGGAGCTAATACCTTATCATGCTCGTTCATGACACTTTGATTTAAGCCTTCTACTTGAGCTAGTTTTGCATAAAATTTATTTGTAGCCTTTTGAATACATGGCCATCAATGTATTAAAGACTTTATTGTTCACTCGGTTGTTGTTTTTTTATATTGTTGAAAGTACTCAAAGATTTTCTAGCAAAGTTGAAAGTGTTTTTATTCGTTCCTTGAATGGCATCCAAGCTACAATTTAACCATGTCGAGACAAGTAATCTGCCTTCTTTTGGGCTGAAGTTGACATCACTTACTCTCATGCATTTGTTAACGATCGTTGTATTATTAGGTGGTAACGATGGAGAGTCATTAAGGCTCACAAGATATTCACGGTGGCCTAAAAGGTTGGTGTAGTACATTTTTTGATCTTGTGAATCCATGTCCTATGATCACTAAGCTAACAAATTAAAATGATGAGATCCTCTAATGAAACTGATGTTCTTAAACTTTTGCTTCAAAACATCTTTTTTGTTCTCCATCATATCCTTCGTACCTTCATATCTTGCTTTCAAAGCTTCCCACAGCTTCTTAGCATTTATCCATACCATGCTATTAGGAATGTCCATTTTGACCGGCCAACCTTGGAATCCACATCCATCTTCTTCAGATCTTTTTTAGAGTACTTGGTGGGTTCTTTTGAAATCATCCCACCTCCTTCACCAGAAACTTAAACTATGGGGACATATGGTCCATTCAAAATAGGCTCCCAAAGTTTTTTTTATCCTTATTTCTCAAAAAAGGATCTTCCAAGTGTAATAGTCATTTGGAGTGAATATTGGAGGTTTAATTTGAGTTCCATTTTTCAAGTTATGCTTGGTAGACATATCTATAGAAGCCATGATGGGAGAGAGTGTTTGAAAAGGTTGAGTTTTTGAGAGTATGATTTAACAAAAAAACAAGTGATTTGTTGAAAGAGGTTTCAAAAAATTAAGAGGCAAAACTCTGAAACTAGTTGTTGGATCGATATAAGTAACAAAAACTTTTTGTAGATCAGCAGATAATAGATAAAGTATCTTTATTAGCTGCTTACTAGCAAACTCTCAAATAATAATACTACAATGAAATAACAGAAAAGAGTTCTTTTTAAGTGTTCAACTAATTATGATTCATTGATTACAAAATCAATAACAAGAATACAAGTGAGCAAAATAGCTAACCCTCAAACCATCTATTCTAGGTTTAGGAGCAATGGCATGCATCAGTCATTAATCTACACACTATGACATACCACGAATGTTTAATATAATTAGTTATAAATCAATGTACAATATTCACAGGAATCGACATAGCTTGAAATCGATAGTTGTAGTGTAATGGTATCACAACTACTCTTCATCACTGATATCCTTGTCTACAAAAGTAGTAAATGAGCATATTCATCTGATGATTAGTGGATGGACTGTGTATGCTGATTCATAGTAGTTCAATGGTTGGTTTGACGGATGAAGTCTTCAACAGGTAGACTCATCATTCGGTACTTAAGAAGTGATCATTATATACCTTTAGTAATTTCTTTTTGGTAGCTTCATCAATCATATATCCTAACATTGCAGTTTTAGTTTATTTGAATCGAAATCTTAGAAACAAAAAAAAACAATTCTTGTTGTATGTTTTGAAGAATTCGATCACAGAGGGGTGATCATTACTGTTTTTTTATATTCTAGACATTGAAGGCTTGAATTCGTGTTGGTGTCGACTACGCAATTTAGAAACAAAAAATCAGAAGCAAAGACTCAATTTTTTTATCTATCGTTACTTGTTGCCTGAATTCCGAAACAATGGGTGTTTAGAAATCATTGTTCGGTTCTAATCGCGTAGGTAGCATCAATTGGGGTTGTGTTTGTTCATTTTAGCATTAATCACGACAAGAGGGTATGTTTGTTGATTGTTTGCTAATTAAAACCACAAAAGGTGTTAGATTGTAAAGAAGTAGTCACGAATCAAGAAGTTTATTAACTGTTTTGTTGTAAATATAAAGCTAAATAGGGGTTGTTTGGTTTTATAGACTAGTTGCAAAGCAAACTTTTATGGCATGTTCTTATTCCGTATATAACATAAAGCACAGGAAGGAATGTTGGTGTTTGTTCCATTAATTAAAAGCATGAAGCTAACGGGGCTGCGTTGTGTTGATATATCAAAGACAAAAGAGCCAAAACCATAAGTGGGTTTAATAAACACAAAGAAAGATATCATGGCAATTGCGTATTTATTTCAAGCACTACTAGAAGATATCATATTATAAGTTGCAAATTGTGAAAGTGTAAAATAGATTTGCGATGCATTTAAGACAATGTATTCACCGTAAAGCTCAATAGTATTGTCACTGTTAAAAGGTGTATCTCTCCTTTTCTTGTGTCGTGTTTATTTTCAGTTCTTCTCCTCTCTTTGATATGTTGGCATGTTGTGTTTGTCAGGTTTGTATTGCTGCTCGGATGGGGTTGCTTGTTTTGCGGATGGGCTTATGTTCGTTCGGGCTTGCTTGATTTCGGTTGGGCCTTTATGGGCTGTTGCTATAGTCTGATGTAGGGTTTCTTGCCTTTATATTTGGCAAGAGTTCCCGGTTCTTTTAGGAGGAGAACCCATTCATTACAATCATTCTCTTTTTCCCGTCTATTGTGCCGGTGCTCTCATTTTCTAGGGTTTCATCATTTTGATGACCCAATCTGATCTGATCTGTTCTTGCTTACAATGGGTGTAGTTCTAGATCATCTCTTTGATGTTCTTAGTTGAGAGCATATCTGAGTTGTGCATCTGTTCGATTTGTTGATTTGTATTGTTGGATCTTGGTTCGGTGATATCAGATTATCATATTTTGACATGGTATCAGAGCTACGGCTCTGATTCTCTGTGCTTCCGCTCGTTATCTTCGATTAAGTGAAGAGTCAGCTTCTTGGATCTCAGTCTCTTGTAATCCCTAGATCCGAATTTGGATCCGTCTTGACATCACTGATATTGGTGATTTGTCGAATCTTCTTCTCAGAGGAAATCTGTCGATCATCGCCTCAGTTCCAAAGTCCAGCATCAGAAAGGAAGTGATTCAAAGGTTGATCTAGCATCTACCGGTGCTTATTCTGGTTTCTTTTGCTATTACCTATAACCCTTGAAGGTTACGGGCCGCTGGTGTTCTTGGTTTATCCGGTTCTTAGGTAAACCCTCTGTGAGGAAATTTCTTCCCTTATCTTCTTTCTTATTATTGAATTAACTCTGCTTTGCTCATAGTATCTTCTAGGCTGTCTGTTGACCGGGTTAGGAGTACCGATATTGATCTGATTGGTGTGCCCTAGTGGGCTTACTTGTGCATCACTTGTGTGATCATATTATCCTTGTGTGCCTGCATTTGACACCAGAGGCTATCCCTTGATCTACCAACCTGATTGGTGTGAAAACCTGGCTCTGGTTTCTGGTGTTTCTTTTGTGCGTGTGCTTGTGTGATATACATCTTGTATCTGGTGTGTTCTTGAAATGGCTGAATCTGGGATTGTGAATTCTGATCCGGTTAACCCTAAAACTCTTATAAGTAAACTTGACGCAAGTGACCCATTGTATTTACATCCAAGTGATACCAGTAACCTAACCATCATAACTATAAAACTCAAAGGCTCCGAAAATTACACTGTCTGGGCAAGTGCCATGAAACTTGCTTTAGAGGTAAAAAATAAATATAGGTTTATTGATGGTTCTTGCACTAAAATTACTAGTAATCAAGTCTTATCAAAACAATGGGACAGGTGTAACTCAGTGGTAATTAGTTGGATTCTAAATTCTATATCTGAAGAACTGTACATGGGTCAAGTTTACTCTAAACTAGTCTTGGAAATTTGGAATGACTTAAAAGAAACGTATGATAAAATTGATGGATCTGTAGTATTTGGTTTATATCAAAAAAACAATGCGTTAACTCAAAATGGTTGTCCTGTCTCTGAGTATTATCATAAACTTAACATCATGTGGAAACAACTTGACCAAATGCTACAGCTTCCATCATGCACCTGTATGGCTGCTAAGTCCTTTAATGATTTTAATCACCTCATAAAATTAATGCAGTTCCACATGGGCCTTGATAGTGTGTACCAGCCAGTGAGAACAAATCTCTTGCTTAGGGATCCTCTCCCATCAATAAAAGAAGCATTTTCCATCATTTCTAGAGAGGAGTCCCATAGGAACTCCTCTACCACTTCTGTTAAATCTCAATCTGTAGCATTTGCATCAAAACCATCTCAATCAATTGAAAAACTAAATCAAAACTCAAAAATTAAATGGAAAAATCAGAGAGGACCAAACCCTAATCTGAAGTGTTCTTACTGTAATAAACTGGGACATACCATTGAAAGATGTTTTGAAATTGTGGGTTATCCTGCTGGTTACAAACCTAGAGGAGGTCAGGGTCAACGATCAATACAGTCCAATAACTCATCCATAGTTAAAGCTGACCCTTCCTCCTCATCTCCTGCATCTATGATAGCTTATTCTCTTACACCTGATCAAGTCTCTAAGCTGTTAGGTTTATTAAATGAAAAAAGCTGCGAAGATACCCACATTCCAAGCTTTGCTGGTAACTCCCAAAATCCTATATATAGTGATAACTTTCATGTATATTGCCTCAGTTAGGGGGGGGGGGTACCAGATTCTATTGACTCTGGCTGGATCATTGACTCGGGGGCGAGTCAACACATGGTTAAATCGGATAAAAATCTATTAAACTCTTTTGACATTTCTGAATACAATGTGAAAGTTAAGCACCCCAATGGCACAAGTGCCCATGTGTCTAAAATTGGTGACATAAAAATTAATGAGCATGTTATTCTCCGTGATGCCCTTATTGTTCCTGAATACTATGTAAATCTCATATCTATCCACAAACTTGCTAGAGATAGTAAACTTTATCTTACATTTGATGAAACCTCATGTCATATTTAGGATTCTCTCACAAAGAAAATTCTGGTGACTGGTAACCAATGTGATGGCCTGTATCTGTGTGCTGGTAGGTCTAATAACGTGAAGTTGTGCTTTAACAGTTCTGATGTGTTCTATTTTTGGCATTCTAGGCTGGGTCACCCTGCTGAACAAGCTCTAGCTGCTCTTAATAATAAACTAAAATTGAATAATCCTGAATCTAACCCATGTGAAATATGTCATAGGGCAA
Organism: Flaveria robusta; assembly: GCA_025506415.1. Taxonomy (NCBI): domain Eukaryota; kingdom Viridiplantae; phylum Streptophyta; class Magnoliopsida; order Asterales; family Asteraceae; genus Flaveria; species Flaveria robusta. The sequence continues at coordinate 17,682,232 of CM046460.1, read as the reverse complement.
AACAACACAGGGTACCATTCCCGTTGAGTAATCATCAATCCAAAAAATTAGGTGAACTTGTTCATCTAGATGTGTGGGGCCCGTATAGGGCTGCCAGTAGGGAAGGTTTTAAATACTTCCTTACTATGGTTAATGATTACTCCCGGGCGGTGTGGGTTTTCCTTATGAGACAAAAGGATGAAGTCTTTTCCAACATTCAGGCCTTCTGTGCTCTAATAAAAAACCAATTTGGTTCTTCAATTAAAACCTTCAGGTCTAATAATGGAACTGAATTTATTAATTTTCAAATGCAAACCTTTTGTAATACTAATGGTATTCTTCATCAAACATCATATGCATACACCCCTCAGCAAAATGGAATTGCTGAGAGGAAACATCGCCACCTTCTTAATGTGGCTAGAGCTTTAATGTTTCAAGGGGGTGTCCCGCTTAGATTTTGGTCTGAATGTATTCTTACTACTACGTATCTTATTAACAGGACTCCCTCTTCTGTTTTAAAAGGTAAAACCCCTTATGAACTTGTCCATGGCTGTGTTCCCTCTGTTGATCATCTTCGTGTATTTGGCTGTCTTTGTTTTTGCACTACTCTTAGTAACCCCGATAAGTTTGCAAGTAATGCAGAAAAATGTGTTTTCATGGGACATTTAAACAATAAAAAAGGATATAAATTATGGAGTCTTGACAGAAAACAAATGACCTTCTCAAGAGATGTCAAATTCTATGAGTCTATTTTTCCTTTTAAGGGAAATAATTCACAAAATAATTTTGAATCTGATTCAACTCTTAATCATCTTAATTTTTTTGACCTATACGATAAAACCCCATATCACGAAGATGTAGAGATCCCCGATGATGAAAGAGGGAACAATGAAAGCACCATCCTTTGGTCTATGCAGCAAGACTCAAGCACTGGTCCGACTGATTTTGTGACTGGCAGTCAGTTACCCAGTCAGGCAGGTGCTGGTCTTGGCGGGGTAGAGGGAGTTGACGATGACAATGAACAAACTCATACCTATGAGGGGTCAGATCACACACAGTGTGAATCTGAGGGGCCTAGGCGCTCTGCTAGAATTTCATCTTTTCTAAAGAAACTTAGTGACTTTGTTGTAGAAGGAAAAGTAAAATATGGTCTAGAAAAGGTTGTTAATTATACCTTCTTATCTCCAGAAAATCTTTGTTTTGCCTCTAGCCTAAACAAAACCACTGAACCTAGGAATTTTAAGGAGGCAGTCACTGATCCCAACTGGGTTAATGCAATGAATCTAGAGATGGAAGCATTGCATCGTAATCACACATGGGATCTTGTCGACCTTCCTCCCAATCGAAAACCGATCGGGTGCAAGTGGTTATTTAAAATCAAATATAAATCTATGGGTGAAATAGAAAGATATAAGGCCAGACTTGTGGCTAAGGGGTATAGCCAAAAAGAGGGAGTCGACTTTGATGAGACATTTTCTCCTGTGGTTAAAATGGTGACAATTAGATGTGTCATTAATTTAGCTGTTCAAAATGATTGGCCATTGTTTCAACTTGATATCAATAATGCCTTTTTTTATGGAGATTTAAATGAAGAGGTTTATATGCAACTACCCGAAGGGTATTACTCCAAGTCTGAAACAAAAGTTTGCAAATTAACTAAATCATTGTATGGGCTTAAACAAGCTCCGCGTATGTGGAATGTAAAATTAGTGGGTGTGTTTTGTAGTTTTGGGTTTGTGCAAAGCAAGTGTGATCACTCTATGTTTATCTTCTCTCAAAATTCTGTGTTTATCAATCTTCTTGTATATGTTGATGATATTATTATTACTGGAAACTGTGTGTTTAGTATTTCTAAGATCAAAACTTTACTGTAGTCTAAGTTTCTAATCAAAGACTTGGGTTCATTAAAATATTTTTTGGGTATTGAAGTTATTCGGTCTGAATGCTTTATTTCCTTGTGTCAAAGGAAATACTGTATGGAGTTACTTGCTGAATATGGTATGTCTGGGTGCAAACCAGTTTCCACCCCTATTGAGCAGAACTATGTTGTTGCCTCTCAATGAAGCAATAATATCACTCTGCTTACAAATATAACTGGGTATCAAAAACTGGTTGGGAAACTTATTTATTTGTCCCACACGCGTCCAGATATATCATACTCTGTTCATTTTCTTAGTCGGTTTATGCACAAGACTTCTGAAGCTCACTTACAAGTTGCTTTAAGATTACTAAGATACTTAAAACAGTCTCCAGGTAAAGGCTTGCATTTTAAAAAAGGTAACTCTGTTCAACTGACTGCTTATGCAGACTCTGATTGGGGTAAATGTATTGATTCTAGAAGTTCTGTCACTGGTTTTTGCCTGTTTATGGGCTCTTCGCTTATTTCTTGGAAAAGTAAGCAGCAGTCCACCATCTCTTGATCCTCAGCTGAGGCTGAATATCGGGCTATGTGTGCTGCAGCTTGTGAGGTTTTGTGGGTTATTAACCTTTTATGTGAGCTGCAGGTTGATATCCGTCTTCTGGTGTCTTTGTCTTGTGATAACACAGCTACGTTATCTATTGCGGCTAATCTGGTGTTTCATGAGCGCACAAAACATTTTGAAATTGACTTATTCTTCCTTCGTGAGAAAATTTCATCTGGTGTTCTCAGCACTACTGGGGTTAAGTCATGTGATCAGCTGGCTAACATATTTACTAAAGGCTTACTGGTTAAACAACATGCTGATATGTGTAATCGTCTGGGTCTTTTTGATGAATTCGGTGTTCGAACTGAGGGGGGTGTTAAAAGGTATATCTCTCCTTTTCTTGTGTCGTGTTTATTTTTAGTTCTTCTCCTCTCTTTGATATGTTGGCATGTTGTGTTTGTCAGGTTTGTATTGCTGCTCGGATGGGCTTGCTTGTTTTGCGGATGGGCTTATGTTCGTTTGGGCTTGCTTGATTTATGTTCGTTTGGACTTGCTTGATTTCGGTTGGGCCTTTATGGGTTGTTGCTATAGTCTGATGTAGGGTTTCTTGCCTTTATATTTGGCAAGAGTTCCCGGTTCTGCTAGGAGGAGATCCCGTTCATTACAATCATTCTTTTTTTCCCGTCTATTGTGCCGATGCTCTCATTTTCTAGGGTTTCATCATTTTGATGACCCAATCTGATCTGATCTGTACTTGCTTACAAAGGGTGTAGTTCTAGATCATCTCTTTGATGTTCTTAGTTGAGAGCATATCTGAGTTGTGCATCTGTTCGATTTGTTGATTTGTATTGTTGGATCTTGGTTCGGTGATATCAGATTATCATATTTTGACAGTCACTAGGGAAAGTTTTTTGGATCAATGTTTGATTAACCAACTTTAGTATAGAAACTTCTAAGGTCTGTTCCTAAAAGGTTTATTCAAATCGTTTCAAGTGTTGAATAGTTTGTTGATCTAAAAACATCTCTAGATGATATAATTGGAAGATTGAGATCCTTTGAAGTAAAGATTAATCTAATGAATGACGGTTCGATGACGAATCAAGAAAAACTTTTGTTCACACTCATGAGTCATGACAAGTCAGGTCATGCATCTTATTTTGAAAGGCATGGACAAAGAAAAATTAATTCATCACAAGGAAATTGACGTGATGAAAAGTTTAATCAAGAAAAGGAAGGAAAAGTTTTTACATATGATAACTTTAAACAATAAAAGAAGAAAGATTACCATAAAGGTCAAAGTCGTCTGAAAAAAAATATAAGAAAGTTGAATGTTATGGTTGTCATGAGTTGAACATTATGTAGGAAATTGTCCTCAAGAAAAACAAGCACAAGAGGACTCAACCTTGGTGCATGAAGACGAAAAACCAACTCTCTTGAAGGCAGATACTAAAGATGATAAGAAATATAAAAAAACATCCTTAGATGAAAAGAAAAAAGATTTTTCATTCTTATTATCCAAATGTTTTAATTATGAAGAACAAGAATGGACTAGTTTAATTACTAAAAGGAGTTAAGTTCTAGAAGAAGATAAATTGAAAGATTTATATGCTAGAAGAGCATAGTTAAATAAAGAAAAACATGAAGTTTTTGCAAATCACCAAGAAGATAAGTGTAGGGTGGTGTTTATGTTGAATAAGAAAGAAGATGCAATGATTGCTGAAAATCATCATCAAAGCATGTATTATCACAAGGAAAGAAGATTATTAAAGATGTTGAATCAAGTTAAAAAAAAGAAAACAAGAAGCAATTGGTGACGTACCACCAAGTGACAAAAAAGTGAAAATTCAAGAAATTAATATTGTAGGTGTCAAAAGAAATATTCAAGAAAAAATGAAAGAATGTGTTCATGTTCAAGACAAAGTTCGTGTTACAAAGTTAGATCAAGAAATCAAGCAAAAAATAAGCATGAAAGCGAAGTTTAAAGACAATAAATCGATAATCTTCTACAACATGCACGTGGTAAAGATGAAGATGTTGAAGGCATGGATTAAGAAATTAGAGCAAAAAATGTTGGATTATAATTTCCTAAATCCATGTCTTTTAAAATTAATGGGTCAATTAAGTAAATAGTCTAAAGTTATGTTTAGCATTAAATATGTAAATATGTAAAGTCTATGGGTCCTAGTGTTAGAAATAGAAGATGAACGTCAAGATATATGTTTCAAGTACCTGCATATATATTTTGGCAGCCTAGGATAAATAGAGCGATGAGTTTATAAATGAAGTCTCTTAGGTTACCTTTTTAAATATTCCCCATGCTAATTCATGTGTGTAAACTTGAATAGTGTTCTTGGAGTCTAGATTAGAGTAAAGTGGGGTATCTGTATCTTAATTTAAATTTGAAATTTCCCAACAAGTTGTTCAAGTAATGTATTGGTATTTTGTTTGATTCGTTGCTTATCTGTTTCTATTCGGATTTCTAATTCTATCTTTTACCTTATCTTGATTTATATCATTTCGTATCAGAGTCAAAACGATTCATTTGGACTCGTACTTTCTATACATTCATATATGATACTGATTTCAACAAAGATCTAAGTACCGTGGCTTATAAGAAGAGAACAATGTAACAACAAATCGGGAGCTACAAGACAAGATGAAGATTCTATAAAGGGAAATTATGCAGAAGGAGGTCTAGGAATTGCAAGTAGCAAATACAACCAAGAGCTCTATCATATTCCATGATCTTAGTGATCATATTTGTGAACTGAAGGAAAAGCTAATAAAAGCAAACAAAGTACCAGTAGATGAGGCGCGCCATGATATTACATTGAACCCTGATGACGTGGAGGAAATACTCCTAGCGCCACCCCTGATGCAAGATATACAAGATTTAGATGCTAATGATGTTGCTCAAAGTTTTAGATCAAACTTTTTTCCAATAAGGGGAAGATGTTGTATATCGGGTCACTAAGCCGCTCACTATCTGTAGAAGGAAACATTAGTAGATGATCAACTTAGAACTAGCTCATCAAAAGAATATGGGCTACAGAAACGAAATTACCGTGCAAATTATCAAGTATCCCACGATGACCCATGTTTTGTTAATTATCCATGCATCTGTTATATTATCATTTTTCACATATTGGTTTTGTTATTTAACTAAAATCGTAGGCCACAAATCTAGTTCATGAAGTTAGATGACAAGTTACCATCTTTAGTTTGTTCTTTTGCTCATTCAAGTACCTGCATATATATTTTAGTGGCATTGGATGAATATTGAATAAGTGAGTTTTATGAATGAAATTTCTTAAGTTAATTTTGTAAATTGATGTTTAAGGTAGATTAATTCTTCCATATTAGTTAAAGTGTGACAACTTGAATGGTGTTCATGGAGCCTAAATTAATGTCAAGTGATATATCTTATCTTGATCAAAGTTTAAATTGCCAATGAGTTATTCAAGTGGTATATTTGTATCTTATTTCACCTACTGTCTACTTGTTTTTATTCGTATTTTCAATTCTAACTGTTACCCTACCTTGATTTATATCATTTTTTCTGCTATAAAATCTTAATTACTTTTTAATCAATACTCCTAACTTCATATTTAATTTATGAACCGGTCAAACCAATAAACCTATTTGGTAAAACATGATTTGGTAACTTCATATTTTATTATTATTATTTTTATATTTTGTGTTATTTTATTATTATTTTAATATATTAGATAAATTAGTTATTATTTTATCATTGTGTTTTACATAGAGGAAGTACACAAAAATATTATTTTACTATTGTGTTTTTCATAATTTATCATTAAAAAAAATACAATGGTGTTCGGTAAAAACACAATAACGAATAGAAAGACAAACTAAATTACAAGGAAGATATAATGATAAGCAAAAAATCATATGAGCTGAATTTTTTTTTTAATATTTGTATAATGACACTCTACGCATTTTAAACATAAAAATAGTCGTTTTTTTTGTAATTTAGAAAAAGTAATGCTATATATAAAAGTCGTAAACGTTTAAAAAAATTAAGGTAACTTAAAAAAAAAAGTAGATTTTATAATGTTATTTTATTAAACTTTTTTCTTACAATTTAATCTCGACTAATAATTAAAAATATTGATTATTAAGAAATTTAATTATACCTTTAGATTAGAAATCTTTTTTACTTTATTTATATATAACTAGGATTTTATCTGACGCGCGTTGCGCCGGCGTCATACACGGCGTGATAAAGTATATAATACAATCGATCTGACTCGTTGCTAAATAAATTTATGTCGTAACGTAGTATGATTCGAATTTATACCGTCGAATGAAAGAAACGTTATATTTGCCACGACTTCGAACAAAATTTTCATTGAAACATTCACCAACTCAAAACGTACATAAGCACGTGCGGTGGCGTATGTGTCATGATAAATCATAGACTACAATTGCCCCGACATGTTTACAAACTAAATTTATGTCGAAACATAGAGTAACTCGAATTTCAACTGTCAAATAACAATGTATTATATTTGACACAACTCTTTCCAAATACAAATTTCGTTGAAACATAAACAACTCAAAACATACTTAAAAATAAGCACGAAAACATTTTATTTTTTACTTGGTTCAATTCTGAATTAAATTTACGTAAAAAGCCGAACTCGAGTTTATACCGGTACGTACATAAAAATAAGAACGTAAGAAATGATTTTTAAGTAAAAACATAAATGGTGTAAACCTAAAACTTTAAAAATCTAAGGGCCAAAGTGATATTTCTTTAAGTTTTTAAAAATTTGAGGGGATCATAACATCAAAATTAAAAGTTGAGGGGATGGAATGACGTGAAAAAAGGTCACCGGCCTTGCAAAAAATGGTATACTTAATGTTGAATTTAAAAAATGGTGTTTTATTTGTTTAATTATCATTTTCTGAATCCATTGTTGTCCAAATATGCTTGAGAATCTCATCCTAAAGTATAGACATACAGTTTTGATAATTCAACCATGTTATAAAAATTATATCTAATAGGTAGAAAACCTTTTACTCAAACGTGTCTTACAATTACAAGAAACTACTAATGCAACGAAATAATTAAAATTACGCAATTTTTTTTCCTTAGGTCATTGACTTAATAGCACCTTTTGCACCGATGATTTAATATTAAGTACTCCAAGCAAAACATGCTTGGGCAGCCGCAAATTTCAAATTCTACGTTTCTACCCAAATCACAATGCAATCACTTCAATCTCCATATTAAAGTTTAGAATCTCGATTCTTCAAACATATTCCATCCAGCATAGGTTTTGTTGTTTTGCTTAGCAAAGCTTGATTGATGTCCCAACTAAGAGTGGTTGATGATAAAAAAAAATGGCTTGAACGTCGATAGAACTCGAATCTCTTTAACTACATTCAAGAGAAAAAAATATCAATCTTATACCTTGATGCAAACCACACATATACAGTAATTACTACTCAAACCTCAATTCTTTTGATTGGCATTAGTTGCAACTACATCTAACCCATGTATTCTAAGATTTGATTCGATTATCTGTACCCATTTAAGCAACCCATAATAAACAATTTATATCACAAACCTAAAGATTTCTTCAACATGCGTCAGATTAACACCAACATTTTGGAGAATATAAATTAAGAGTTAATGTGTCCAAATAAAACCATTCATGAATCACACAATCATTAATAGGTCAACACTGGTATTCCAATGGAAATACATAGCAAATGTTAATTACCATATAGTGCAGTTAGCCTTTCTGTCTTCCTCCACATCTCCAAAATCCTAATGATAATTTAGTTCATCATCATTTACATCTTCATCACACAAAATTCCCTTCTCAAAATAAAACCGAAAACCGTAACCTAGAAAGTGAAGAATCGTCAAGGGAGCATGAAGGTAGGGAGAAACATAAGAAACGGGAAGCATACCTGCGGAAAAAGAAAAAAAATCGGAAGAACCCTATCTCACCACCACCATCATCATCAAGGTCAACTATTCGCCATCATAGCCGTTGGATACCTCTGAACCTCAATCGTCGATTGTCTCTGTTAGTCTTCCTTATCGACGTCGATCTAACTCTTTGCGATTCGAGTTTCAAACGGGTTTGAAAGATTGCTACGACGATTGGGATTTAGCAACAGCAGTGAACTCTTCCTTATGGATGTCGAACTAACGTTATGTTCCCGAGTTCATTTAAGGAGAGAAAAGAAAAGAAACGGAAGGAAAGAAATAATCCTGAGTTTTTTTTAATGGAAGGAAAACAAAAAGATTGTGTTCCCGAGTTTACTTATAGAGAGAAAAGAAAGGAAATAAAAGGAAATTAAAGGAAAATAAGGGCTAAAAACATTCTTTTCAAATCGGAAGGAAATGGAGAGAAAAGAAAAGAAAGGAAAGAAGAGAAAAGAAGAGAAAAGAGAAGAAAGGAAAAGAAAATGTTTCTTTTCTTTTCTTTTCTTTTCTCTCGTTAAGTAAACTCGGGAACATAGCGTTAACCCTTCGCGATTCGGGTTTTAAACGGTTTTGAAAGACCACTGCTTCGATTGGGAAGCAAGTGGTGAACTCCCCAGAACAGAGACACCCTTTTCTTATTGTCCACAAAAGAACAGCGACGAGTATAAGATAAAACAAAACCACTTGTTGTACCTACTGCATTAGAAACATGTACATCACCGAGGACACAAAGTGCACAATTTAATAAACCATGTGACCAATACTCAAAAACCAAAAAGTTAATTGCTTCTTTCCATTGCCTTTTAAATATACTAGGTATATCCCCTCCGCGCGTTGCGGCGGGGATTCGGTCGGACTTTGTTTTGTCATCTATTAAGTTTTTAAACGAAAGACATGGTTTTGAAACATAATTTTACTTACACATGTTTGAAACTGTTAATAAACTAAATGTTAAAATCCATTAAAACTGTACTGTAATCGTAAAAAAACTCAAATCTGGAAGTTTTAAATTAAAAATAATCTAGAAATTATTTTTAAATTTTATAGTTGAACACCGATAACATCAGGTAAAATGCATGAAATACATTCGCCGGTCAAAATGCATGAAATACATTCGTGTTGAATAAAAATAATAAAAATAAAATAAATCATACTAAAAATTTCAAAGTTACACACAAATGAAACGGCCATAAACCAACCTTCTTATGAAAGACTACCTTTGCAAATCGGCTGAGATTTAGACCAGCCTACAAAATGATTACAATACTTCAATTGTCACTAATCAAAAAGGAATTATCTCTTTAAGATCGTAATCATCAAAGCAAACATGAGTGTTGAATACTATCTACTAACATATTCAAAATTCCATAAATGAGGTACATATAAATCAAAGATCTACATACCAAAAATCTAATATTAAAATCACTTAAAGGGCCAAATGGGTAAAACAACATTGGATCACAACAGATCTACCAATTTCATAAAACAAATCAAGATCCATCAAACTTATTACGTTGTCGCGAGCAAGGAGAGTAAGGCGAAAAAACGAACATAAGATCATAGTCGTTTTCGTCTTTCTTTTGTTGCTGATCTCACATTGAAAGTAGCCCCTTCATGTAATAGACACTCCCAACAATGTAAAAACAAATGACACCAATTTTCAACCAGTTAATCACATAAAACATATACTATCATGTACAAAGAAAGCTAAATATCATGTCACACAAAATGTAAAAACTAAACTTGGTTTTTTTATAGTTTTGCTATTAATCATTAGAAGTCACAAATGGATTCTTCATTTCAAATTTAGGATAAGGATTCAAAACAAAAAAAAATGAGGAAATCATAAACTTGGGCAGAAATAATATTCATGAACTTTTTGAATTTATTTGTTTTGAACAATGATGGTGATTCTAAGATCTAAAAACAATACACCAACTTTCATCCAATTAATCAAACACAACATATGCTTCAGGTCCAAAGAAAGATAAATCCTAAACAAAACCAAATCATGTAATAAACACTCTCAACATCGTTTTATCCGTTTCAAATTATGAAAAAAATTACGCCACGCAGCATTCAATCAAATAAATATGACGTTGCACCATACACGGTACAACAACAAACAAAGATGCAACAATCACCATCTGTAAGGATTTACAAATTCACAAAAAAAAAACATTTAGAAACAAAATATATAATCAAAGAAAAGCGTAATTTGGCTTTACATTTTGGAGGTGTTCAAAAACTTTTTTATGCAGAGTTCTATGTTTCCAGTTTTAAAATTGCATTCTGAATACCATACAATTCCTTTTCACATACTGAAATTTAGATGATGTAAATGCACGGACTAAGCAAATAGTTAGGATGATTGAGAAATTACTTCGTCTATCCTGCTCAATAACCTGGATATATTGTTCACCCGCTTACAATGCTTGCACCAGAAGTGAAAAGCTGCAAACAAAACAAAATCATACCCATTCAATAAGCAAGAGTAAATCACCCATAAATCATAATCACAACCATGTATATTCTGTACAGTGGTAAAACAAATTAAATCTTCATTTGGACGTCAAATATTTTTTTATGTTAATAAAGATTACACACCTGATGATTCTTCTTGGCTAATGATTGGCCTGAGAAATAAGCATTAAAACTCTTAAGCGCTTTATGATCCTTTTTATATCTCGAGTTAACAAATTGCTTTTAAAAATAATTAGAAACAAAAACTGAATCTTTAATGGTTCAACTCTAATTTAAGAAAACAAAAACATTGAACATGATGAAAGTTTCTGAACGATTTGAAACCAAATACAATAAACCAATCCTAACTGAACTACCACAAATGCTCAAACATTAATCAAACTCCTTATGGAACATTAAAAAACAATAAGAAGAATAACAAAAACCACTAAACCAATTCTAATGTTGATTATAGTGCATGTATGTTACATAAATGTAACACCCATCCAGAATATGTTCCAATTTAACTGCAACTTCTTCTTTAGTTTAAGAAAATTCTTCTATAAATAATAATAAACCAACCACAAAAGTAACAGGATCATAAAATGAGAACAACAACCAGAAAAGCATGCATACGAAAGGATAATTGTACCCAAATAAACCTCCCAAAGGTCCACAACCAATTCTCCTATCAAGACTGAACTTCCTACTAATCACATCATGGAGGGAAAAATCCCAATAAAATAAGCCCTAAGTAGAATAAATAATCAATTAATATTTTATTACTTCAAAAGAATTCAAAACATCAAAATAAAAAACAACACCTTAACAAACTCAACTCTTGCTGACTGTTGATTTAAAAACGAATGGAGGAGGAGGAGGAGGCTCAAAAGAACAGAGAAAAAAAGTAGACCTAAAAGGCCAAATATGAGACTTGAACCTGTGAAAATGTAAGCAGAAAACAATGACTATACCAACAAACCAAGAAACCAACTCAATCAAAGAACAAAAACAATAAGTATATATCAAATTCTTATCTTAGTTTAATTTTCACTGGGATTTAAAGCTAAAGACACAACACATATAAACATTAACCAAGAATCGCGTAAAGTTATGATACACATACCCAACTACATAAAACAACCAATGTTAAGACCACTCCCCTTCCCTGCAAAACAACCAAAAAAAGAGAAAGAAATATGAGTAAACCATGATGTTTGTTGTAAACAATCTTATCTGTCGCTTCCCGGTGATGGAACAGATATAGGGCGAAATATGAGAAAGAAAACAAACCAATCTTATGAGAAAACCATGTGTGTATGTACACATATGAAGCGATGACCAAACCAAAGCTGGAGGTTAAATGTAGTCACTTTATATCAAGAATCAAATATGGGGCGGTGCAAGATTAGGGAAAATATGCCCAAAAGAGTTGGCTTTATACCTTTAAACAGATGCAAACAACAACTACATAAGTTTAGTCTGAAACCTTAAATATCAATACACATTTGAAATTAGTTTTTGTTTTGCAGGACATAAGAAATAATAAATGAGTTAACAGAGCTGTACAGTTCACTTGTTGCAATTCCTATTCAAGCTTTTTTTGTTGGGTATTTTTCAATCTTTTAGATGATACTATCATCATACATACCACAAAGGGCATTGGGGTTGTATAGTACAAACATCTCCTAGTGATGGTGGTTCTACCGGTACATATACACATTGAACCTGATTCCTAGTTAAGGTGTATCGTAAGTTTACCAGAATCACTGTTTAAGATCTTTCATTTCTCCTTTTCTAAACTTCGTAAACCATCTTTACCATGTAAATTGGAGAAAACTTCAATAAAACTGTTATATGAAGTGCGATTCCTTTGTGAAGTACCGTGAGTCCATGAATACCAATTCGGTTAGATCGAAACCCTAGAAAACAACATTGCTCGATCAACGCAACACCGCTATTGTCGAGGGAGAGAAAGAAAAGCTTTAGCATATGAAAGAGAGATAAAGATGGATAAATGACAGCCACCGCTCATCATCGCCGTCAACCGCGAGAGGAACTGAATTTCATCGTCGCATCGAAGGCCCTCCTCCGCATCAAAGGCCTCTTTCTATGTCTCCCTCTTTCTTCTTCCGGTAAACTTCTGAGATTTGTCTTTTTCTATTTGCTGGTGGATAGCATAAAAGGTTAACACGTAGCATTCGACGGTCGAAAAGGTTAACACGTAGCAGGCAAAAGTTTAGATGGCAAAATGACAACCATAGATCAGAAATGAACGACCTAGATTCTAAATTTTACTAGTCATTTTCGTTTCCTTTTAATATAGAGTATAATATGATAATTAAACTTTCTAATATTTATGATGTAATTCTTTTTAAGCATCATGTTAGGTTGCCTCTAAAACATGGAATACATATACGTACTATGAGCATTCAAATCATATTTTCTAATTAACCCTACATATATAATTTAAGAAAAAAACATACTATTTTTACGTAATCTAACACTAGGGTGGTGTTTCTTTTTTTAATTAAGATCTGCGCATGTTCTTTTGTGTGCGCCACGCAGACCACTCGCAGACCACGCGCAGACATTACCATCTGAGACTGTTTGTATTTTCGAAGACGTTTCATTAAAAAACATCTGCGCGAGCTCTTCTTGGTTCAGACTTGGTCTAGTCAATTCTAAGCTCTGCGGAGCTCTTCTTAAACACCACCACCCACTGTCCACCACCACCACCACCACCACCACTACCGTCCACCACCACCACCCCCCACCCGTCTGCCGCCGCGACCGTCCGCCACCACCCACCGTTTGCCACCGCGACCGTCCGCCACCACCCACCATCCACCATCCAGTGCCGTCGTCCACCACCACCACTAGTTTATTTTAACAATCTACAAACGTTAATAAACAAACTCTTTTTTTGCAGGCTATAGAAGTTTGGTCCACATTTTTTTCTACAGATGTCTGCAGATGTGATTCGCAGATTGCAGAAATTTTACCTTTTAAAAAACAATCTGCACCTAAATTATATGAACTAACTTTTCATTTCATACATTTAATAAATACTATTCAATTCTTATATCTATTTCACATATTTTTTATGAATGAACAAAAATAAATAAATATTATTTAATTTATAGTAGTAAAATATAAAGAATGAACTGTGAAATGTTTTAAAAATAGACAAAATTACAGAAAACGTCCTTTAAGTTTATATAAAATTACAGGTTTCATCCTTTATCTTTAAAAAGTACTCTAAACATCATTTATGTTAATATTTTGTAACAGATATCGTCCTTTATACTAACTAGCGTTAACTTTTTCTGTTAAGTCAAGGGTAATTTGGTCTTTTTACCTCTAAAGGACTATTATTGTAATTTTTTCTAAACATAAAGGATGTTTTCTGCAACCTTTTTTATTTCTTACTTAATTTATGTATTTTTAGAATAATACATATAAATATGATTTTTTTATAACATAATATATATTATTTAATTACTTTCATCCACGCATTATATATAAATATTAATTATTTTTTTATATTATTTAATTATTTATATAATCTATATAGTTTAAATACGTGGATGAGAAAAATATTATATAATTTATATAATATATATATATAATATATACGTGATTGAAAATAATTAATTAATTATAAATGGATGAACCTATTTAGTTAGTTGTACGTGCATGAAAATAATTTATATATTTAGTTATTTATATAATATATTTATTTTCATCGACGTATTCTATATAAATAAAGTTATATAATTTATTTAACTCAAACACCGTTTGTATTATTTAATTACTTATATAATTTATATTTATATATATATATGGATGAAAATAATAAATAATATATATTATGTTATAAAAAAATCATATTTATATGTATTATTCTAAAAATACATAAATTAAGTAAGAAATAAAAAGGTTACATAAAACGTCCTTTATGTTAGAAAAATTACATTAATAGTCCTTTAGAGGTAAAAGACCAAATTACCCTTGACTTACCAGAAAAAGTTAACGCCAGTTAGTCTAAAGGACAATATCTGTTACAAAATATAACATAAAGGATGTTTAGAGTACTTTTTAAAAATTTTCGCTTTCTATCATATTTAATAATTATTTATTATAAATATTATTTTGTTTTTTAGAACACAACAATATATTCAATAAATTTAAAAAAAGATCTACGTTATTTTTAAAAATAATTTTTATAGAATTAGAATTTTACAAAACAACAAACTTTTTTAAAATTAGGTTTTAAAAGTTAATTTTTATAAACAAAAAATAATTCAAAATTGAAATTATAATAAGAAAATTTTAAAATGATATTTTTAATACGATTGTTTGAAAAATATTATTATTTTTTTTGGAAAAAAAAGTTTTAAACCAAAAGTTTAAAAAGTGATATAATATTTATTACATATTGTTCTACTTTACGTAATTTCAATTATTTTTATAGTAAAATATCGTTTTATACTTAATAAATTTTTATTATATTTAATATTTTATTTGTTCAACCCGAGTAATATACGGGTTTACTAAAACTAGTTAATCTAATAAAAGAGTATCTCAAGTGGACACTTGTCAGAATTCTAGACTATCAAAGTTTTTATTTTCCCGCTAAATTATTTTCATCCATTTTATGACAATTGGCATTTAAGGTAATAAATATTCACATTTATTACCATCCTTTTAATTTTTGTTTATTCAAATAAAGAACTAAATGTTTCCTAATTCACTTTTCATTTGTAAATAAAAAGATATCATATTTATCATAACTTCTCAAAATATTTTATATATAGTAAAGCATTTCAGTAATTATAAATATATATATATATATATATAAATATATATATATATATATTTATAATTTATATTTTTTTAGTTATCTAACCTGTGTAATACATGGATTTTTAATTGCTAGTAAAATATAAAACTCAAACAATTAATTTGCGATAAAATTGGTTTGGAAGCCCGGTTCACCTTCTACCGGTCCGTCGTTATCATCAAACCGTCGCCTTCAACTGTTGAATTCCTCATTGGCAAGCTTCATCAGTCTTCACGAATCTTCCATTTTCTTAAAATTATTACTGACAAAAAGTCCCCTCTTTCGATCGCCAATCGATCGAACTATTGATTACTTACTTTCAAAGCAATCAAAACCCCCAATATTCCACACGATTAGAAACCCCAGGTACACGATTCAACGCGATTGTTTAGACTTTTGAAATCTGAGCTATTGTAAAGCTGTTTTCGTCATCAGATTTGGATCTGTTTTTGTAATTTTGTTAGTGTTTGAGTTCTGATTTGTGCTAGTAGATAAACCCTAATGGCCGATGAGAAAGAGGTGAAGGAAGTAGTTGAAGAGAAGAATGATGGTGATAATAATAATAAGAGCAGAAGTAAGATGAAGAAGAAGAAGAAGGGTGTTTTGAGTCGGATTTGGAATACGGTGTTTGGATTAAGTGGTGATGATTTTGAGAAGAGATTGCAGTATATATCTAAAGAAGAAGCTGCTCTTCATTCTAGGATGAGAAGACGATCTATAAGATGGAGAACAACGGCCAGAAATATAGTTATCTTTTCTGTTCTTCTTGAGGTAAATTATATAAATTATTAACTCATTACATAAATTGTAATAATATTCGATGATCTTCATGATTGGTATGAACTGGGAGCTTTGCACAAACCTCGAAATTCGAATTCAGGATACATATGCTTGTATAATGTAGCTCAAATCTCAATTTTAAGTTAAGATTCGCGCGAACCTCATAAATACTTGTGTATCGCGATTGCCAGAGATAGTGACAGAGAAAGATGGGTGGTTATGTGGTTACATAATCGTTTTATATGTCTGAGTTAAAACTATGGGAACAATAGGTACATCTATTCATGTGCGTGTGGTTCTCATGGTTCTCTACCGAAGTTGGTTTTTTAAGAATGGTCCGTTACATGTACTTGCATTTGCGTATGTAGTATCGTTGCTTATTTGGGGATTGAGGAATTATGTTACAACTGTATTAGTGATCCCAAAGGAGTGATGGAAGTAGAGAAGGTTGTGTTGGTGATTGCCTGATTTCATTTCCTTTTTCAAATAATTGTCATAAATGTTATATATTTCACAAAGGAGTGACGGAAGTGTAAATTTATGTACGAGAGTAATCAATAATCGATTATTCATTATCTTGATTTGGTTTTGGTACAGTTGGTTGCGGTGGGTTATGCCATAATGACAACAAGAACAGTAGATATGGATTGGAGAATGAGGTCGCTGCGAGTCTTACCCATGTTTCTTTGGCCTGCATTATCGTTTGGTTTGTATTATGGACTTTCAAGATTTACTAAATTTTGTAAGTATACATGCATTCCCTCTTAGTCCAGTTTTGAAATTTGCAGTCATCTGTTTTTGATGTTTATAAGCATTTTCTCTTTCGAATGATCAGACTAGATTATGTCTTCTGACATCTTCTAAGTTATTTCTTGTTAAAACTTATCATAATACATGTAATTTGATCACTCGTGCATATGTTCATTGGATAGTGACTTTTGATGTGCTCTCTTGTAGGTGATCGAAGGGATCAGAAAGCATTAGTGAATCTTCAGGAAGAAAGGCAAGCAAAAATTGATGAACTTAAAGAGAGAACCAATTACTATACTACTCAGCAACTTATTCAGGTACAATTTGAAGCTGCTCATACAAGATTTTTGTACCATAATCCTAAAAATCTATAATAATATTGAAATAATAACCTCTTTGGCATTATCTATTCTGGCAATGTCTGCAGAAGCATCTTTTCTTATTGATCCCTTTGTTCTTTAAATTTATTTTAATATTGTGCTTATTTCCAACTCGTTTTGCAGAAATATGACCCGGATCCAGCAGCAAAAGCAGCTGCTGCATCTGTTCTTGCATCAAAATTAGGTGCAGATTCAGGCCTAAAAGTATTTGTTGCAGACGAATCACAAACAAACACATATGACACAGGGAAAAGCAGTGATGTTCAGCTTCAACAATCTACTGGCCTCAGGAAACGAAATCAATCAAACTCTAAATCTCCTGCAAGCAATGTGAGCCACCAACTTAATAAAGAAATAGCTGAATATGGGGAACATGAGGGTTCTGGGAATTTGCCACATGATCATCTTGTTGTCGAGCATCATGATCCTGCAGCTTTAGGTGCTCAAGATGGTGGTTGGATTGCTAAAATTGCAGCATTGCTTGTGGGAGAAGATCCCACAGAATCTTATGCACTTATTTGCGGAAATTGTCGTATGCATAATGGTGAGTAGACTTTGAATTCCTACCAACTTAATCTCTATATCTGATTTCACTTATGTTTATGCAGGTCTTGCAAGAAAAGAGGATTACCCGTTCGTCACTTACTATTGTCCGCATTGTCACGCATTAAATAAACCAAAGAATTTGGTACTTCCATCAAATACAATAGCAAATGCAGATGTTAAGTTGACTGATGAAAATAACGAGCCAACGTGTGAGAAAGTATCTGCTGCTAGCAGTTCCCTGGTAGCTACAGTGGACGAGAAAGAAGCAAATGAGAAAATAGTGACTTCATAGGTATGTGTTGATAAGTGTGATTGTAATGGCTTTTAGTACATTGCTTTGTTGTGTAAGAAAATAACTTTTGATGAGGCTTGATGTCTCGATATTGCGAGATACTATTGTGTTAATACATACAACATTTTTTTTCCCATGGCCACTGTATTTTGCTATTAATCAGTATTGCGACATAGTATTTCCTGTGTATTATGCATCTTGTTCAACTGCTTTCAAAAATTCTGGACTGCTAACTGCTGTTTTGAAAAACAGAAAACCAAGGCTAGGTTGGTTGTGTCAGTCACGCCAGGGGAAATGGTTCAGTTGGGTGGTTTCAACCGTTTTTCTTTCAAAATAATTTAGATCATTAAAAAATAGTATATGCTATTACAAATGCTGCATGTTCTCTTTAGAGCGAATAGCAGGGCAGACCTACGCGGTGAGCATTGGGTCAAGTGACCCTAGTGATTTTTCGTTTTTACCTCCTTGATTTTTAAAGAGTGATAACCATATATATATATGGTTAGGTTTTTTTTCACAACTAGCAAAACTAATCATAATCATTGATTAAGTTGATCAATGGTTATGATTAAAAAGGGTAAAAGGTGTAAACATGCATTTAATCAAATAAATTTAAATTAGTAAAACGGGTATAATAGTTCAAACAATTTTTTTTTCTACAATTAGTTATTAATTATCTCTCATATGTCTTTTCTCTTCAATCTATTATTTCATATATCATTTTACAAATTTAAGCATATACAAAATACCTAATATCACTCAATATCACATTCTTTTCAAAATCATTCATTTCTAAAGTCAAAGAAAAATCATGTGATTCATATATATGTAATCAATGTAGTTTGTAGGATATATGTATACAGTTTGCATTTATGTAAGTTAGTGCATTTCCTATTTCTAATGTATAAATACTAAATCTAAA
The DNA here is from genome assembly GCA_025506415.1 of Flaveria robusta. Taxonomy (NCBI): domain Eukaryota; kingdom Viridiplantae; phylum Streptophyta; class Magnoliopsida; order Asterales; family Asteraceae; genus Flaveria; species Flaveria robusta. The sequence continues at coordinate 17,662,901 of CM046460.1, read as the reverse complement.
AATAACATCATAAAATTAGTAATTATTACATTAGATCAACCTAGTGTGTGTAACAAATCAACAACAAATAGTGTAGGTTAAATACGTATAAGATAGTTAAATGTATGTTAGTTTTGGGGATTCATATGATTTCAAGTGATTTACATATATGTAAGTAGGTGAACTTTGAAAAAATATTTCTTAATAGTAACCAGATTACATATATGTAAGTTGGTGTACCAAATTTGCATGTATGTAATCAGAATTATACAACCAAAATATTGTTTATGTATATGTAGACATGTTTACATATATTTTTATGTATATGTAAACAAGTTTATATATAGGTTTACGTATACGTAAGTCTGTATACATATATGTAAGCGATCATAATTTTATAGATTTCAAAGGTTTTTGAATAATCAAAACCAAAATCGTACATCAATAACACACCTAATAGGATGATCCACCAAAAAAACTTCACCAATGACATCATCTTTATTGTCATGGTCATCTTCAAAAGAAGAACAAAAGTGAATAGAACACATCAAATATATGTTCTGGAATCTTGAAGATTAACTAAAACATGGGTTTGTTGTTCGTTGCTAAAACCATTAGCTACCTTAAACCCTACTTAGCCACCACCATTGCGCGTTTGTTGTTAATTGTTTCAAAAGTAATTTTAAATACAGCAGCAATGATGATTTCCATGATTTATATGGATAAAGATGAAGAACTGCAATTGATTTCGAATTTAAATAACAATTTTATCATGAAATTCAATTGCTAGCAAAATATTAATGTAAATTTACTATGAAGTTGTAATATATGGCTGAAAAGTTATATATTATTCGGACCACATTTAGCATGTTTGTTTCCATATCCGGTTGTAGCATACGACAGTCAAAACAATATTTGTTTTAACGATTATGCTTCAATCGATTAATAAAAAAGATGAAGACTATTACACTAAAGTTATAAAATAAAAAAGTCACGTACCTGAGATGTTCGATGTCGTTTATTTTCAATGGATTTTGTGATACTTCTCATGGTTTAATCAAACAAATTTGTTTTATTATCTATCTATGATAAGACGTGTTAAGATTAATTTCAATATAACTTACACACTTACATCTTATTTATAACATACTTAGACATATTTACTATAAATATAGAGTATGTTATAAAAAGATAAGTTTTAGCTTAATTTCCACGATAATTGTATTTTTATAAACTATAAAGTTGTATTTTTATAAAGGAGAATTATACATATCCTCTTCTCCACCAAAAAAATTATATATTTTCTCAAAACACAAGTTTCAATGAATAAAGTACAATGCTTTTTAAGCATTATTTGAAAAAATATGTAATTTTACAAGTTTAGAGAAGGAATATGTAATTGTCCCTTTTATAAACTATAATTGATTGTAACATGCTCATGTTTTTGTTTCAGTTAAATTACTCACTTTAGGGTTTATCAAACGGGTTTATAAAGCGCTGATGTAACTAAGTGAGATTTATATAAAATTATATTTATGTAAACTATGATTTATATAAAACTGTTTGACTTTTGTTTTCATAAAACAAATTGTGTTTTATGTAAAACTTTATATTAAGTGTCCTTTTATAAATGACTTCACATATGAGTAAAAGTGATTTTTACATATGTGTAAAAAGAAATTTACACATGTGTAAAATTGACTTACATATGCGTTAAAGAACCAAAAAATATTAACTTATAATTTTATTTTTTTGTGTAAACGGTACATTTTACATATGCGTAAATGATAGCTTTACATATGTATACAAGTGACTTACGCATGCGCAACTTGTTTTTAAATATTTGTTTCCACACATGTTAATAACTATATTAAATGATTTTTCTTATTTAGTTGTGATATAATTTAAATGTTTTTTCTAGTTGTTTGTGATACATATTTATTGAGTTTCATGTAACAGCAGTTTACACCTACTTCTAAACATTTTTTTTTTGTAATATAAAACTTTGATTAAATTTTCATATATGTAATAGTGGTTTCTTATATATTAAATATGTTTGATTTAATTCTAAATGTATATAACATTTGATTATATTAATATTTTAATTTTTTCTCAACCTTTAAGTGTATATAATGTTGAAATTTTGTTGATATTTATAAAAGGTAGGATAAGTTTATTTACAAAACGTCTTAGTATACACGTGTGAAAAATAGCTGCAACAGATTTACACATGTGTAAAACAATATTTTTAATGAATTTTTTAGGAGAAATATTTTTAAAAAAAATCTTTACAAGACTATAGTCTAATTAAATATAAAAAATGCTTATTTTTTGTAAATAGATGATACTCTTTGAATGAAAATATTATTTGAAAGCAGTTTGAAGTTAAAAGAATAAGAAGTTGGGTAACAAAACTTCTGGTTTACACATGTGTTGAAAACAACTTTAACAGATTTTACACATGCGTAAAAACAGCTTTAACAATTTAAAAAAATTAATTTTTTTAAAATTTTCAATATTATACTCTAATTAAAGATAACAAAAATCTCATTTTGATGGTATTTTTTTTATAAAAAAGCGAGTACATATAAAAAAGTTACAATGGTTTTAAGAGCAAGTGAGAAAGTTCTTTTAAATATATAATACAATAACAAAATGGTCAAAAGACCATTTTAACCTTTAAAATCAAAGTAAAGTCTAAATATGTGGCAAATTATGGGTCATAATATTGGTTTATTTGTTTATTGGTTTGCACAATTAAGTAATTTCTCATTTGAACCCTCTCCTATATATATATATATATATATATATATATATATATATATATATATATATATATCATAAAAATACATTTGTCTAAAAAGCCTAAGAAAATATCTTAGCGTTATATTTCATAAATCAATGATTGAGATAAATTTTTATGCATAAAAGTAGTCCCAATGGTAGTATGGGAAAAACCACTTTTATTGACTTTTTTTTTTCAAATTCCTCCACTTATTTAAACGTTCATAACTTTTTATACCATATTATTTTTTTAAAATTAATCGCACCATAAAATCAAGCGTTTTATCCTCTTTAATTTGATTATAGTATTGCAATATATTTTTAATAAAAAAAATCATTATTGCGAAAATGTGTTGTTTTATGAACAACACATTATGTACTGTTTAGTCGTAAGACAACAGTTTGGTGCTGTTTAACGTTAATACAACACATTATATGCTGTTTTAGGGTAAAACAACACATTATGTGTTGTTTTAGTGTTAAAAAACATATTATATTCTGTTTTATGGTAAAACATAATATTTTGTGTTGTCTAATGTTAAAACTTCACTTGATTTTATTCTAAAATTGTGTTGTTTTATGATAAGAGGGTGCATTATGTGTTGTTTCATGATAAGAAAAAACCTTATATGTTGTTTTAGGTTATATATTGTTTTACGGCAAGAGATCATGTTTTGTTTTGTTTA